>JARGCV010000435.1:1675000-2022500 GCA_034064705.1 Bothrops alternatus
GAAGTGGTGGATGCTCCAACACTGGAAGTTTTTAAGAAGAGACTGGACAGCCATTTGTCCGAAATGTTATAGGGTTTCCTGCCTGAGCAGGGGGTTGGACTAGATGACCACCAAGGTCCCCTCCAACTTTATTATTATTATTATTATTATTATTATTATTATTATTATTATTATTATTATTATATGCAACTTGTCTAAATATAAGCTGCTTGCCATGCTTTTGTTTGCAGTTTGCTAAGGAAATCATGGAAGCTACTTGCAATCAGAATTATAGAATAACAGAATTGGACAGGAACTTGGGGGTTTTCAAGTCCAATCCTCTGCACAAGTAGGAGACCCTAAACCATTCTGGACAAATGAGTTATCCAATCTCTTCTTTAAAACTTCCAGTTATGGAGAATCCACAACTTCCAGAGGCAAGTCATTCCACTTATGAATTGTTCTCAGTGTCCTTCATTGTAGACTGGATTTCTCTTTGATAAGCTTTCATCCAATATTTCTTGTCCTGCCCTCCAGGTACTTTGGAGAATAAGTTGGCCCCCTTCTTCTTTGTGATAGCCTTTCAAATATTGAAAGACTGTTACATATCACTCCTAATTCTTCTCTTCGCTAGACTAGACATATCCAGTTCCTGCAACCATTCCTTGTATACTTCAATCTCCAATCCCCTAATCATATTTGTTGCTCTTCTCTGCACTCTTTCAAGAGTCTCAACATCTTGTTTGTAGTGTGGTGTAGATCATAACTGGTCACAGCATTCCAAGTGTGGTCTTATCAGTGAAGCTTCACATGAAGGACAAGTTCACCTACAAATTCTGTACTTTGGGTGGGCCCACTGTGGTGCTGACTGCCTACACCAGTTTTCCATGGAGAATTGTTGATGTCCACTACCTGATTTCCTGAAAGTGTTAAAAGGTTATTATTTTAAAAATATGAGAATCTGACACTCTTCAAAGCCACATGCTAATCTTCTACCGTGTTTCCCCGATAGTAAGACACCCCCGATTGTAAGACGTATCGGGGTTTTCAGGGGGTCGGCTAATATAAGCCGTACCACGAAAGTAAGACATATTACTCCTGCCCACTTCCGCCTCCTGCTTAAAATACTTAAATACTTAAAATACTTAAAATACTTAATATACTTAAAATACTTAAAATAAAACTGACAATTGTTTTCCAATCAATATAAGCCGTACCCCAAAAGTAAGACATAGTGGGGCTTTTGGGGATAAAAAGAAAGTGTGACCCTGTCTTGCTTTAGGGGAAACACGGGGTACAATATCTTTGTCTCCAAGAATGTGACTGGACCCCATAGTGATGCTTAAAAATAAAATTGGCGTATGGTTTCAGCCTTGTCCTTTGTTCGCTGATTTGTTGAATTGCAGCTCTCCAAATACCCATTCCTGCTGTCTGGAAGTTTGGCTTCTCTAAAAAGTGAAATGCAAAACCTAGGAATTCTTTCTAGTTTGGGGCCCATTGCTTCTAAAACAGTCTGATGTGTCCTAAAAACATGCCTCAGGGAAATCAGCTTACACTGAATTTCTTACATTTTTAATTCTGTATCATTTACTGGTGAAAAGAACAATATAAACATTGAAATCATCTCTACGGCAACATCAGACCAACACAGAAAGAAAAAGCATGGTTCGTAAATCCTTAGGAAAGAAATTAGCTTTTTTTTTTTCCTCAACCAGAAAATGAAGAAACGATTCTCTTTGTGAGGATCACAGATCCACCAGCGAGGAACGAGGAACGGTGCTGAGGCCTGCCAAGTTGCTGAGAACAAATAATGAAATGATTTGCGCATTCCTCTCCCACCCAATCAATCAATTAAGGCTCATGAGGGAAGCAAATTATTTTCTTATTTAACCAAGCTAGTTTTTAATGGCAAGCAATAACATTTCATCTGTTTTAAGAACCTCTTCAGTGACACATTGAAAAGGAAAGGAAATCAGTGTAGTCATTAGCTCTTCTTTCGTATGGAGGATTTATTTTCAAGCAGTTTTTCCTTTTTCTAGTTTGTATAAATTGTAGTCTTTCTATTATGTAAACAATTTGCAAGAGGAGGAGGAGGAGGAGGAGACTTCATTGGAGTTAAAGTCCCCAATGAAGGGATATTGTACTGAATTTTCCCTTGCAAATTGCCTTTGATTAAAACATTTTATCCTGAGGAAGAGAACGACTGATTCTTGGGTGAGAGTATTGCCTGAAAGAGCATAACCAAGAGACTGAAATGTATTTCATTGAAAATCACACTTGTGCCATTGAATAGTAATATTGGTAAGGCTATTGTTTTGATGCCCGACTTCTGAGTTTTCCAGAGATGTCTGCTTAATCATGGTGGAAAGCAGGGTTCTGGATATTGGACTCTATGGAACCAGTTTGTCCAATTACCAAAGTCAAGTACGAAGACTCAGGACCATTAGTTAGGTTGAAGCACAGAAGATTTATTTAAGCCAATACACATGAATCTTGTCAACTAAAGTTCAACACTCAATTGGCACCAGATAAGGGTCAATGGAATTCAGGAGGGGACGCACCTGGAGCACATGTGGAAATGCAACTACTCTAAACTGGTGACGTGTTTAACTCTGCCCTCCAACTCTGCCTACTTTGGTCCTACAGCCATGTGGTGATCCTTTCCAAACTCTTCCAACCTGACTTATTTATTGTTTCCCACCTATATATAAAATTTTACAGGCTAAAGATTCTACTCCATCTATAATATACTCTGTGAATTATAAGGGAATTATTAGGGCAGGGCTGTCATCACCTTCTTTCTCTCACACATGGTATCTGGGCTGAATAGTCTCTTATTGTTCCGGAGTTGCACCCCCTCCTGGCTGGGATCCCACCTTTTTATTGCATTCCATCAAACTAACACTTCTCTTTTTCTCTTCCACTGTAAGAAAACATTGTGGAAAGGTTGCTTGTGAATATACCCGGACATAGATTGTAGCTTCTCTGATAGAAAAGACAAAGTACTGTAAGTGAGTTTGAACACCATGTTTAATCGAAGTTGACTGAATAAGCCACAAATGAATTGGTCCATGCACTCACTAAGACAAAAGTAAAAGTCAAACAAAGGCTTACCATAATGTACAAAGCAAGCTACAGTATTCTCTTTTATAAGGAAAACTGTGACCACATCTAAATATCTCAGTGAGTAATAATACCTAAACAACATTTGTTAATCTTGTAAGTATCAGTAAAGTCTGAAATAAAAATAACATAGTTGGAAAAATATTCATCTTAATTACAGAGATTGTTTTCCCAAATATGTTGTTTTTAATTCAGACTTTACCAATACTAGCAATATTGGTCAATCATGAGAAGAAAGATCTGATTAATATTGAGTTGTAAGATCTACAGAAAATTGTAGAGTTTTAAGACAGACAGACAAATAAATATCCCAGAATATCGGTACAGGTAAATCAGTTCTGTACTGTTGCCAAGAAAATTCACGGACATTTGCATAAAGATTGCTACAAAGATATATCAATTCCTTTTTTGCTTTTTCTTTTTATGTCGCACTTTGCATGACAGTACACTCAATTATCCACACACATTTTACCACTGCTTATTTCCACAGTTAGGCATTTGATTGCATGTATAGTGTGTTATACACCTCCAATAAAAGCAGAATTTAACAAGGATGGTTGCTCAGGGCCTTGGGCACTGAAGTGATGCAAGGACAACGAATAAAAACTTGCTGTAGCAGATCAAAGGAATTAACAAAATGACTGGATTCCCCCAAAAATTTCCAGTTTTTGGTTTGCAAAGATTAGCTTAGGTTTTTTTGTTTTTTGTTTTTTTTAAAGTCTTAGGTGTTGTATCACAGGTGGGTTTTCAGGAAGGAACACATTCAAGTGGACGGAAGAAACATATCTTTATATAAGCTGCTTTTTTAAAAAAAAATTCTTTCTCAGAAATTCACACTCTCTCCTCCAGCTCTTGACAGAGAGGAAATCAACCTTCCATCTGTTGGGGCTGCAGTGATCTATACCAAATCAATACTCAGGCTCCCTTAGCATTAAAGCGTGTCCCCCCCTCCCTTTCTTCCCCCTCTCATCTCATCATTTTGGAAAGAATAGCTAGCCCTTGACAAGGAGAGCCACTCTGGCTAATTGGACTCCTGCTCTAAATGCATCTGAGACCCAGCAAAGTCTGATTTAATGGAAGGGCAAAGGCTAATGCATGACTAGATGAGATTCACTCCATCTTCAAAAAGTGGATCAGGGGCTCGGTGGGTAAGTGGGTAGATGCTTTTTTTTTCTCCCCTCTTTTTTTTTTAAGTCCCGTAATGAGGAGGAAATTGCCTCCAGAAAGCAAATGACATTGCATTAAATGTGAGACACTTCTGCTTTCAAGGTTCTCACTTGATGTCTCTCAACATCTGTCTTTGTCTTTTCTGCATCGTCCTTGATGAAGCTCCAGGAGAAATGTTCTGGTGCTGACTCAGCTTTGCCCTGTTCTGCTCTATATCCTGTTCCAGCAGACTAAAACTAAGCTAGTCTGCCAAGGGAACTGGCTCACTAATGAAGACACTCTGTGATAATAAAAAGAGGAAGGAGTCAGACCAAAGTAAGAAGGATGACCTTCCCTAACTTATATGGACTGGTGTACCAGAGGGAAGATACGGAATGGATAAATACTGTCAAAATTTGTCTTTACCTGACTCCCAATTCCTGCTTCATTAATGCAAGAAGAAAGCAAAAAAAATAATGTGCCTGTTCAGCAAAAAAAAAAAAAAAAATAGGAAAGGCCAAAGTACTTAAAATGAAGGGTGGTTAGAAAGCTATCTATCTCCCTGCTAATGAAAAGAAAATGAAATTTTCAGCACCAGCCAATTCAGATTCTGCCAGCAGTAAAGGACACCGTTGGCAAATTGATCAATTTTGCATAGTTGCACGTGGCCTTTGATATTTTCAGCATACTTTATGTTATAATCAGTGCTGTTGAGCATGATTGAGTCTAAGTTGGCTGATCTTGAAGAGAAATAGGATATTGAAGACTCATCGGGGGAACCTCAGGACTGTATCTTACTCGGCCATTTTTCTGCTTCAGCAGATTTTCACCTTCTCATCCTTTCAAACTCTCTGAATACACTACTCTCTGGGCTGTTGTCAGCTATTCAGCAAAAGATGGCAAACTGTGCATTCTTGGGCTCATTTTTATGAATAGGGGTGTTACTGAAGTTAAACAAGTAGATGTTTGGTGCTGTTCATGTTTAATTTTGGTCTCCCATGAAAGGACCTTGAGAATCCTACACAGTGTCAAAAAGTGATAATAGTGATAATAATCACTTTCATAATGGCTATAAAGCTAATTCATATGCCTGACAAACCATTGGGATATCCAAACATGCTTTTTCACAAGGCAACTGGACTTTCTTGGGGTTTTTTTGAAGACATTTCACTTCTCATCCAAGCAGCTTCTTCAGCTCTGACTGGGTGATGGGGATTGGAAAGATTTATACTCCTTGCAGACAGCTGATCATTTGCATTCTTTTAGAGAGTCGTTGAGGCCACCTGGAGGTTTATCTGTGTCCTCAGGATCACCTGAATGATGCAAATGGGTGTGTGGAGCCTTCTTGGAACTGCTGAAAGGACTGTGTTGTAGACTGAAGATAGATGATGTCATATCCCTCCCCTTCTGTTGAGAGAGGGCTGTTCATTTTTGACATAGATTGCCTCTTTGGCCCCTCTTGCAAAGCATGACATCATAAGGGGGAGTGTGTCATCATGATGGTGTCATTGGTTTGTTACAAATCTTTAATTCCTCTATTAAGGGTACTGTGATCAAGCAAGCCCTCATAGCTTCATAGCTCTTAGCTTCAACTCTAAATTCAAAAGCTCATATGGCTTCTCCTTTCAGGATCATAAAGAGGCAAGAAATACTTGTGTGCCCCCAGAGCTTAAAGATTTGATCTTGGACATGTTGCGTGGTTTTAAGCATCTGTTCTGTTACTGATCTACAGATCTTTACTTTTGTGTGTCTTTCAAGAGATCTAATGTAGTTCCTTTCTTTGATCAGATCACTTCTAGAAGAACTGAAATAAAGCAAG
Source organism: Bothrops alternatus (assembly GCA_034064705.1). Classification (NCBI taxonomy): domain Eukaryota; kingdom Metazoa; phylum Chordata; class Lepidosauria; order Squamata; family Viperidae; genus Bothrops; species Bothrops alternatus. The sequence continues at coordinate 1,681,068 of JARGCV010000435.1, forward strand.
TGTAATTTTTTTTTAGGGATCTACCATCTTCTCTCACACACAAAAAGCTTACAAATCCAGTTTTGGAAAGCTAATTTATTTTTAGAGGAGAACAAGTGAGAGGATCCTTTATTTTTAGTCCACAGACAGCGCCAAGAAAAGTTGTAGGTTACTATAACATATACATCTGCCTGCTCTTTGAGAAAGAAGTTGGAAGGACACAGAAGGAGGTACTACGCAATCAACTTTGCCAACAACCTCTTCACATTGTAGTGAGAAGACATTTTAAATTTCTCCGTTAAGAGAAAATGAGATCAGCATTTAATATCCAGGAAGGAACGGTAAATAGCCACCTGCAAAGACTGCCTTTGAACACATCATAGGAATAATGAAAGTAAAATCCATCAGATAGGATAGATGTCAGATTGTGAAACATAATCTAATTTGTGTAATTTAAATAGTATATGTGGTGGAATGTGGTCTGGATTCCCAGGAAGGAGGGGCTGCATTCCAGAGGACCAAGAGACAGAGAAGTTTATATAGTTTAGCTGGGAGGAAGAGAATCAACATAGCTCTTTTATACAACTCTCAGGGTACGTCTTTAATGTAGTTGCCAAGATTTCTTAATGAGGAAATGGCTTAGAAGTATTGTAACTCTCCATGTCTGCCTTGGTTTGGGGGGCCTAGAATAAAGTGCAACTGAGTAGTTTCTGGCTCTGTGTAAAATAGCTGCGAAACTATTGTCTTAGCATGTTGTATAAACAAAAGCTACAATAAGGTTTATTTGTTTGAGCATAACATATTATGTGAATTCAGTAATTGCATTTATTTACCTTAGGTTTAGGGTTTAGCATTAACCCAGGCATGATGAATAATTGGCTCTTTATTTAAGCTTTTAGTTGAATAATTATTTTGAAGAGAGACTGAGTGGGCTGAGAAGGACAAGGCCAGCTTTTGCCTTATTAAAGACGTTTAAAGCTGGAACATGAAAAGCCATGTCAGCAGGATGTGCAAATGCCTTTTTAAGCATTTATGACTACAGTGGCAATAGCAATAACAAGTTTATTGGGGCAAAATGAATAAAGAATGCAAATTTACAATCCTAGGCTTGGTCTTCTTTCCAAAGCTGTCCGTTGGGTAAAAGAGACACAGTAATAAAACTGATGTCAGTTTTATGGAGTCTTTTTTTTTTTAGAAATAACTTCATGAGAACTTTAAACAAGAAAGATAAAAACTAACAAATTAATATTTTAGAATAAAGAAAAGAAAGAAAAAAATGAAGGAAAAGACAAAGACAAAAGTGCAGTTAAAAAGGAAAGAAAATATAAATAAGTAACTTCCAATTTTCTTTTACAGCAGTTATAAATTAAACTCTTGGCTTCTATTTTTTTGGGTAATCTATTTTTGGTTAATCATCAAAGCCATATATCATAAGTTCACTTTGTTTCTGTTTCGTGCAAAAAGTCTATAAGAGGTTTCCAGACAGCACTAAATTTATTTGATGTCTTTTCTGTGATCAATTTGGCCACCCCAGTAAGTCCCATCGTCTCCATCATCTGTTCCTTTATTGTATAATGTCAAATCTTTCCACCTTTGTGTAGATAATAATCCCACTGCAATTATTATGCATAAATACAAAGTTCCGTGATTCTTTTCCAACTGTTTATTGATCCATCCCAGTAGAAAAGCCTCTGGTTCCACTTATATATTAACCTTTAAAATTTTCTGGATTAGTGCATATGGTTACATCCAGAATTTTTCAGCTTTTTTACATGTCCATCTAACATGATAACATGTCCCCTCTCCTTGTTCACTGTTCCAACATAAACTCAAAGTACCTTTATACATCCAAGACCATTTTTCCACTGACATATTTCAATAACATATCATTTTATAAAAATTATGTTTAAGATGACAGATAATATAGACCTCCCCAGAGCTATTTATGACCTGGGATTCTACCCTCCCCACATGAACACATGACTGCACATTAGGCACTTGGTAATCAGCCTGCATTTACAGCATCCATGGTCACATGCCCATGTTTTACAATGGCTAGCTTCCCATGATTTCAACTGCATGTACCATTATGTTTCCAACAGATGATTCCAACAAATTATTCACTTTCCATATAGAAACCTGCCCTGTGCCTCACAATTCGTATTTAAGTTTTAATTTTTGTCTTGGGATATTATGAGATCATGTCATCATTTTCTGTAGAGTATTCTAAATATTAGTGCTGCAGAGATGGCTCCGAATTTGGCATTCATGCAAATGGATGTAAGTTCAAATGCTATGCATACTGTCAGCTGAATTTACTTTTCATCTCTAGAGATCATTTCCAGAACTCAACACAAGAAAGCAGTGATAAATTGATCCAAATAGCATCAATAAATATCAGTCATAAGAAGCTTGCGTTTACATTCTTTTGAGGATAGTTATTCACTGCAGATGCCTTTCCTTTGTCCGTATATGAATTTACCTATTACGCAAATGACTCCCCACACCTATTAAATGGCAGGTCACAAGGTCTGTTTGATTTACTTCATCTTGTAGCTTTTGATGAATCAGCAGATCACTTTAAATAAGTTGCTCATGTCACATTAGTTTAGAAAAGGATGAAAGGTGATCTTGTTCAGCATGGTGCTGCAATAATATTCATGAAGTTTAGCAATAACATTCATGAGGTTTAACAATAATATTCATGGAGGTTAGCAATAGCAGTTAGACTTATAGCAGTTAGCAGTTAGATCTACATACCACTTCATAATGCTTTACAGACCTCTCTAAGAGGTTAACAAGTCATTTTTACCAACCTTGGAAGAATGGAAGGCTGAGTCAACCTCGAACAGGTCAGGATTGAACTCCAAGCTGTGGGCAGAATTAGCCCGTAATACTGCATTCTAACCACTGTGCCACCATGGCTCTTCAGATAACAGAAGTTCAGTGATTTAAAAAAAAATACATCTAAACTTAGCATCTTTTCAAAGATACATACAACCCAGATTTGCTGGTATCATGATAATATAAACTATCCATATTTTGCATGCAAGTGTCCAAAATGTCCATATTTTAATGGAATATTATATAACTATCAAAATTGGTGGAGTAATAGAAATGCTTACACATCAGGACTGTGAAAATATTAAAATAGTTTGATTCTAACACAATTAAATTTCAAAATAGAATTTGGTTCCTAAACTGCGGTGATTTGCCACTCCATTCTGGCATTCATGGCGCCATAGTGATGACTGGTATTATTATATGACGGCCACTTGCAGATTTCTAAACCAAAATACCTGGTACCTGAAGATATTGTCATAGACCCTTTGACAGCATTTTCAGTTGAGATGAAAAATGGCCATTCATTTGCTAGCCTTGCTAAGATTTTTCCCCTTGTGAACTAAACCTTATGAATTACCAGCCAGACTGTAGGTCATCAGTTTATTCAAAAGCAAACAGCAAGTATTTTTTTTTCTCTCTGTTGCAGGCCTGAATTATAAACCCAAGAGACATTCAGGCAGTGATGGAGTAGGAGAAAGGCAAAATAGCAGAACAAGCTGGTTAAGCTGCTCTGAGGAAGAAAAGAAAAAGAAAGAAAAGCTATTATTAAATAAGGGTGATGAGATAATCCTTTCTTCCTATTCCCACCTTTCTCCTTCCTTCCTTCCTTCCTTCCTTCCTTCCTTTCTATTCCCATCTCTTTCCTTCCTCCATTGGTTCTTCCCTCCTTCCCTCCCACTTCCTTCCTTTCTATTCCCATTTTTCTCCTTCCTTCCTTCTCCCATCTCCTTCCTTCCTTCATCCCTTCTTCCCTCCCTCTCTTCCCCCTCCACGGAGGAGAAGAAGATGAAATTTAAAAGAGTAAAATTTAGACAATGCTGATTTCATGGTTTACAGTTCGGCTCCAGCTGCACACATTTGCTGGTCTATGACTATAATAAGTCTTGGCTCTTGGTGGAAATATGGCCTTCATTAGAAAGATGTTCAGCAGTCTGGTGCCAGGAACAAAGATTAATTTCTGCAGTATCGCTGCCCACTAATGGACAGTCAGATTCATTCGTTTTCCACAAATCAGTTAGACATTTCCTCTGGAAGAGCAATTAACCTAGATATAAATGAAATCTGAAGGAGGATATATTTCCTAGCCTGGGTCTATCTTTAAGAAATGTGATTTTTTTTTTATTAATAGGTGGTGGCTATAATGAAATGTATTAGGGTGGTGAAGACCACAGTGGTTTGATGGGCAATATCATGCATAGAGGATAGCTGGGTTATTGCTTTTTTTTCTAATTTTTGGGAGGTCCCCTCCCTTGCTTCTTCACTATGTTAAGCTTAATTTAATTGTCAGGCCCAAAGGATCAGGACCGTATGTTGAGTTGCTGTTCAGAAAGATTTATTGCTGAATCTCCTAAGAAGAATCTAGTCAATTAAGTTCAGTATTAAATTGACACCAGATAAGGGCCAATGGAATTCAAGAGGGTTGGACTTGGACCATTTGTGGTAATGTAATGACTCTAAGCTGATGACACATTTAACTCCACTCACCAGCTCCGTCTGCTCTTCTCCTACCTTGATATTTATGCTACCAACATCTGGTGCTCCCCGAGGTAAGGGTAAGGTAAGGGGATCTTAAACAGCACATATAAAAAGAAGTTGGGGCTACAGCTTGCCTACTCCTTCTTTTGTAGCAGGAGGAGAAGGAGAGACTAGTTACAAAGAGGAGAACGGATTGGCAGGTTAAGTGGGGAAAACTTCTACAAAAGTAATGATCAGGGTGAATGGGAGAGATTTCTGGTTCAGATGTGAATCCAGAATTAGGAAGACTTATTAAAAAGTTGTCCTACTTCCACACTCTAACTTATTTAAATAATAGAATGCCTATCGTTTTCTATTCATGCTGTTTAAATATCATCGCATCAAAACAATACAACGTATTAAGATGTATAACCACATAATAAAAAGGAGGTGCAAAAAAAGAATGCATAACTTTGTTCAGTCAAGGCCTGTGCTTGGTAGCACTGCAGCCAATGTACATTTGAGATAAATTAATTATATTGATTCCCTGCTGGTTGGACTCACATAAGATTGCAAACCATAAAAGCAGCTGAAACATCAAACTATATTATGATTTAATCCTATAATTCACCCTATACGCAAAGAGAATGATTCAGCTTCAAAACTCCCAACTCAGTCCTATTATAGTCTCAGTTGTTGCAGTGTGCAGATTATCCCTTCTGCACTTGTATAACTTTATATAATAACAGCCAGCTGAGTGTAAATGATTAAGGCATCAGGCTAGAAGCCAGGAGACTCTGAGTTCTAGTCCAATCTTAGGCATGAAGCCAGCTAGGTGATCTTGGGTCAGTCACTCTGACAGCCTTAGGAATCAGGCAATGCAAAGACTTAGAAAAAAACTGTAGGGACACGTCCAGTCAGGAGTCAATACTGGCTTGAAGGTACTAAATTTATATGTATTTATATACATTCTCTCCTTTTTATTACATTAAGATTCAGTGGCACCATCCCAAGATGGGAGAGCCACTGACATTTTGGAAGGTTACATAATGCACCTTTGAATTAACAGTTAAAGCGTTTAAGATTTCTTTTTTAAAAAAAAAACTTCAAGGTGATAGATAGATAGATAGATAGATAGATAGATAGATAGATAGATAGATAGATAGATAGATAGATAGATAGATAGATAGATAGATAGATAGATAGATAGATAGATAGTGTTATGTCTGGCCTCTCGCAGCTCATTAAAATCCACATAAATATGTCTTTAAGAGGTTTATTTAATACATTTCAAAAGGATTCATTTCAAAGCAAGCTGCTGGCATTATGTTGGCCTGAACGGCCAAATCAGATCTATTTACATTTAGATAAACATGCTCTCCTCCTCCTACATCCCAATTAACTTACTCTTTCTTTATCACATTGTCCAAGATCTCATTATTCTTCGATAGGTTTTCAAAACACCAGAAAACTGAGTTCCAAAACACTGCCAAAGTTTTCAGCCCACTCCTTGATTAACGTTGCTCGTGACAAAGGCGTAATCTTTCTTTCCCCTTCTAATATAGTGTCCGATACGTCACTTCCCCAATTACTTCCTTTTTCCAGTTAACTGACACCTTCGCTTATCAAACCTTCGGAACCTCGGATTAATCCATTTATCTTCTTGTTCTAAATCTGACTCATCATTTTGAGAATCTGATTCAGAATGCATACAAAGCTCTTCATTGTCTATCTCAGCTGCCGGGAGGGGAAACCACCCAGAGGGGCCTGGCTGCTGATCCTCGGCTGCCGGGAGGGGAAAACACCCAGAGGGACCTGGCTGCTGATCCTCATCCTCTGATACTTCCCAAGCTGGTCCAGGGACACTCACAACAGATAGATAGATAGATAGATAGATAGATAGATAGATAGATAGATAGATAGATAGATAGATAGATAGATAGATAGATAGATGATAGATAGATGGATGGATGGATGGATGGATGGATGGATGGATAGATGATAGATAGATAGATAGATAGATAGATAGATAGATAGATAGATAGATAGATAGATAGATAATAAAGAGGGAGGGAGGGAGGGAGGGAGAGAGAGAGAGAGAGAGAGAGAGAGAGAGAGAGAGAGAGAGAGAGAGAGAGAGAGAGAGAGAGAGAGAGAGAGAGAGAGAGAGAGAGAGAGAGATGATAACCAGACACACAGTAAGTTGCATCCATCTAAAAATGAATGGGCAGTTCTCTGTCTTTCAAATGATCCTGGCAAAAGTCTAATTGCCAATATTAACAAAGCCAGTTTCTCTTGGTGACTGATGCTAGTGAATTCATGATTATCTCAGCATTTTCATGCAGCACCTGCCAAGGTCATCATCGGCCTTAATGCAAGGCCTCTTCTGGTGGCTGCAAGATCCCTTGCCACTCTTGAGATTGTGGATAAGAAGAAATGTCAGAAGGCTACATGATTTATCATTTCAAGTAACATGACCAGCATTCTGATACATAGAGTGCCAAATGCAAAAGAGTTACAAATCTGTGTTAGGTAATAAAATTAAATAGGCAGTCTGGGTTTGCGCAGCTGGCTAGATCAGACAAAAATGGAGGTAAGGTAATTTGTGACTCAGCATGTTGTAAGAAGTAGGATTTCACGTTAAGACACAACACGATTTAACATGTCTGTGCCACAGTTGTGTTTGGTCAAAACAATCCTAGCTTGTTACATGAATCCAACCAAAGAATTAAATACCCTTGAGTTGACCTTGATTCTTGAAGACTTTGTGGATACATCCATATCACTGTCCTGTTAATTAAAAGGAAGTGAGTTCCCATTGTCTTCTTACTGGCTGTTTCTGGACTTTCCTATTTTAATTTACAGTCTGGCAATTTCTGATCTGAGCACCAGGCAGTCCTTCTGCTTCGCACTTTTGATCAGCCAAGGTCAGGCAGACATGGCCACTTACTGAAGCTCTGCCAAAAGAAATGTTAGCACCCACCTCCTTGACAATGTCTTTTCATTCCCAGTATTAAATAAGCCTTCATCATGGTAATTGGTTTGAGTATGAGAAAGGGGAAACAGAGCATTAGACTTACTGTTATTGTTTCTGCTGGATCCCATTGTTCCATCACTATGGAACTGAAGACAATGAATGGACTTCCACCATCTCCAAATGGAAAGAGGGCATTGTAAACAAACCTTGATGACTGTTTGCCCAATGTATTGACTGAACCCAGAAAACAAGTTACTTCAGTAATATGATAAGTGTATTGCATGGATGTCTTAAATGAAACTATCTGGTAGAAGCCACACTGAGGTCAGGGGCATCAGAACAGCATCACCCAACCCATACCAAAAGCTATGTCAAATCAACTTGTCTGAATTACCTTTGCATGGTGACATCATGATACACATGACCTCCCTGTGAATGTAAGTGCTGAAGCATGCAGCTATAGGAGATGAGCAGGCTGAGCCTGAGGGTGGAATTAAATGTGTCATCCATTTAGAATCATTGCGCAACAAGGAGAAACCCAAGTCCAGCTTCTAAGAACCCCATTGACTCTTTTCTACTTTACTTTGCCTTGACCATTAGTAGGCCAGATTCTTGTGCATAGATGGCTGAATAAACTCTTAATGCTTTGAACTCAACTGCTGTTCCTGATTTATTGCATCTGACAGCACCCTAGTTTTGCAGTGAAAACTCCATGCCTGTAGTTGCATGCAACATTTCAACTCAAATGTGAAAGGATAAACTTGTGTTCTGGAATCACAATATCATCCTTTTGGCATCCATGTGGCTAGCAGTGGACAGCTCTGTTGCGAGAGTCTTTATTTTTTAACTTTGAAATAATTTTGTGACAATGATATGGCGGGTGGCACCATTTCTCCTTCATGCTTATTCACCTTCTCTAGCAGGCAAATATTCCTGATCTTTTTTTAAAAAGCCATATGGGAGAAAATACCATTGTATCTTCCATTCATTGAAATGTAGCAGGGTATTGATGGAGAGATAACTGCATAGGAATGAAAAGCTGCCCAAATGGCTGTTTCACATAGGGCATCATTAGCAAAATCCCCCATCAAAATTAAGCTCAATTCTTTCCTCCCCTTTAGAACGGACAGGGAATGCAGAAAGTTGTATCCATGTGAGTTAAAAACAATGAGAAGAGCACCTTGATGCACTCTTCCATGCATCTGCTGTCAAAGATGACTATACTCCTCTCTTCGTAGTAGGACTAGCTTGGAGCATGAGAAAGAAGTGGAAAACTGTCTTGAACCAAGTACTGAATTTGCAAACTAATTTCTCTCACCCCCACACCTCTCTCTTTTTCCACATTTCCCTCTTTTCCCCTCCCATTCTCTCTCTCTCTCTCTCCCTCCCTCCCTCCCTCCCTCCATCTCTCTCTCTCTCTCTCTCTCTCTCTCTGTCTGTCTGTCTCTTCTGTCCTATTTCCCTCTCTTTCCTTCCCTTCTCCCCTATTAAATTTTGTGAGATTTTGCTAAACACTAGATGTTTCTGCACATCTTCACCACCAGAGGACACTTTAAACACATCTTTGCAAAGACAAGAATTCTTTCAATTCAGCTCCTTCAGATTTTGGTACCAGCTGTAGTAGTTTGATTTGTACTGAAGTACTGGGTCTTAGATCATTTCAGATGCATGCTATCCCACGAGCTGATTATTCCATGTTTTTTTTATCTTTGCAAGAGGACAAATACCTGCAAATGCAAAACAAGCACGCCCAGAAAAAAAGTGGAAGATTAGAAAGCTTCTTAAAACTTGATTTCTGCATCAAAGGAAAGCATCGTAATCAATTTGATTAGGTGAATCCAATCTTGGCAAATGCTCCAGCATTTCAAACCAGAAATAATAACCCTAAGATACTTCTGAGGCATGATATGGACAGTTTTTTGTAAAGATAAAAAGGGAAATCATGATTTGGGGAATAGCTGGTTTCAAATATAATAGGTTAGAGATAAGGAAGCATATGGATTGGGAGATATCTTCTACTGGCCAATGTCTGAACTGAATTTGAATTTCCTGTTCCAAGTTTCACTTACTCAAAGTAGCAGCCAACTTCAGAAGATTTCCAAGATCTTGGCTGTAAGACTCCCAATGTTCACAAGCTGACAGCAAATAATGTAGTGTTCTGTCATTGTAGCTCAGGGGTCTTCAAACCTGGCCCCTTTATGACTTGTGGACTTCAACTCCCAGAATTCCTCAGCCAGGCACATGTGAAGTCCACAAGTCATAAAAGGGCCAAGTTTGAAAACCCCTGCAGTGTAGCTTCACCACCATCAACAGCAGCAGTATAGCTCTGATGATCTTAAGCTTCAGATAACCGGTCCAATCTTCATACTATTGGCCTACAGCAACTTACCACAAGCTTCTGGTTTATGCAATGTCAGCTTGCCTGCCCATCTGATCCCCACAACACTACCTCCACCAGCAATTTCAATGTAAGTCCTTCACACCATTCAATGCTTTGAACATGGAGAGATGGGGATTGAACCTGAGTCTTTTCATTGTTTGACTAAGTCCCCCTTCCCCTGCCAGCTTCTTCAGCCTGGGGCTCACCAAATGTATTATTCTAAGCCAGCAAATAGGATTGACAGGGTACAGGGTACCAGCAGATAATGAGAGCTCTGCTGTAACACATTAGAGGTTTTATGTTGGGGAAAGCTTTTCTAAACTATAGTTGCAGCATCAACTTGTACAATATTTGCCTAGCATATATTTGTCATTCTTTTGTATGTGTGTGTGTGTTAATTATGTAGTATATTTCATTTTTTTCCCTCAGGAGTTCAAGGCAGGTATTTGTTGAGCTTCCATCACTGAGAATATCTGCAGCAGGATCTCTCCAGTCTCTTCAATGTCTTTACAATTACATTACTGCAAGCAAAGACTAGCTCAAATAAATAATAGAAATAAAAATATATTCTGGTCCAAGATCAGACAACTTAGTAACAACTGCAGAAGATCATCCACAAATCAGAGAATATAATGTTGATGCTAGGACTGTGCAGACATCAATGGAAGAATTCAATTTAGCGTGGGCTTTGATGGAATCATCTCATTGAAGCAGGCTCAAGAAATGAACAGGAACATTTGGAAGACCAAAATGAACTGCATCACTTGAAAGCTCTTGGGAGATTTGACGTCTTTTCTGCTGCTTGTGGTATTCCTATGACAGGCTAATGGGAGGAAGGGGGCAGAGAATTTGGATCACTTAGCATTTTATGTACCCAGAAGTCTCAGGAGGCAGAATCAATTTTGTTCCCTAGAAGTCCTGGAATATTCAATTAGTTTAAACTTGGTCAAATAAACCTTTTCATTGTCTAAAAAGTTTGGGGTGCAACATGTATCTACTCTAAATTAAAACCTCTGAAATTAGGATAGATCTGCAAGTTTAATTATTTGGTCTGTATTCTTTGAACAGAAAAGGATAACAAATTTAGAATCTCAGTACTGGTAACTATAGACTTCCAGAAAAAGAAATGGCAGATTGAAGACATCTCCACAAAAAGTGGAACCAACAATCATGGAGGAACAAAGAGCTGGCAAGTAGACTAGCTATTTGATAACTCCTCTTTGAACAAGGAGAAGATTTGAGATCACCCACAAGTGCTCCAGACAGTTGTTCCTTGTGAGAAGAACACAGGACAGCGGTCTCCAGTGGGTTTAGAGCTCTGGAATACAATGCAATAGCCATGTTGCTGATAGGACATTAAGTTTGCATACTTCCTTTTCTAATCACTTTCAGAAATTGCTTGTTAACTGCATTTCCACTATTAAAAACCTCTGGATTTACAAATTTGATAACACTGGGTGAGTTTCCTTCAATTCTTAATGAAAGTTAGTTTTAACTACAAAAACGTTATTAAACATTTGGGAGGAATAAAGAGTTAAAACTTTGATTTAGAAAGTTAAAAAAAATGGACTAAGGGTCCAGATAAACATAAGAAGATAAGGCTTTAAATTGGATACTAGAGGAAAGTAAAGATTACAAGGAGAAGAACACATTAATTTCAAGTTACAATTACAGAGCAAAGCAACATATTCTAATTCTGAATATAATGAAGGATATTTTTGAATAATAGATTCAGAAGTTAATTTTAAAAGTATCAATGGTGACATCTGTTTCAGTGGAGGGAGGCTGTATAAAAGATGTTACGGAAGAGGAGCAAGTTTTATCTGACAAGATCAAGACTAAGTTGAAAGTGAATTTACACAGGACAGGCTACAAGAATGACACGGGAAAAGATGTTGCATTGAATATACAAAAGAAATGGACTGATGACTTAATAATTAAAAGGAATGTCTATGGAGATTCTAAGTCACCCAGGTCCTGGTTGCCTCAAAGGTGTTCTTTCAAAAGGCAACTGGACTATGCTTTTTTCCTTTTTTCCTTTTTTTCTCTCTTCTCATCCAAGAAGCTTCATCCATTCTGACTGGATGGTTGGGTTGCCAATTGCCGTTTGGAAAAGCATCTTTGAGAATTAAGAGGGATATACAAACAATAAATCAAGAGAGTGACCTGGATAATTTTCTTATATTGAATTTACAAAAGAGACTTGTTAAAGTTATGAAGAATCTCGTGAGAGCAAATATTCTGCAACATTATTTGATTGGACTAGCGACTAAGCTTTAAGTCTTTTGTTAACATCAAGACTGAAATGATTATTTTATGTATTTGTTTATAGGTTAGAGATGGGTTATGGGGGAAGAAGAGATCTGTTGGGTTTAAGAGAAGGTGATAAAGGCAGGATACAAACAAACAAACAAACAATTACTATAATTATTAATACTTGTGATGAATGCAAGAAGCCACTTCTTTATATGTTTATTTTGTTTTCTTTATTACGTTCTTACTTTTTTCTTTTTCTTTCTCTTTTTTCCTTCCTTTCCTGTTATTTTATATTTGTATTCTTATGTAGAAGTTAGAGTTGACTAATTCAAAGGATTGAGGGGAATTCTGAAATGTCACTTTTTTGTGTGGACCTACCCAAGTTGTCAAAGAAATCTATGTATGATCCTCAATGCTCTTAAGCACAATATTCTACACTTTGGGAGATTTGGGGATACATCCAACTAAAAATAGTTTATTTTTAAGAAAAATGTGCACAAAGGCAGCATACTTTAGGAGAATTTTTTCTCATCATGCAAGGAAAAATTACCATATTACCTGGAGAATCATTGGAATTTATTATAAGACATCCATTTGCTTTCGGTAACATCAGTCTGAAGAAGGAAGAGTAAAAACAGCAGGCAATGATACTTTCAAATAATGTGTTTTTTTAAGAGAGATGGAATGCCAGAATATTTGCATTAAATCGTTAGACAAGAAAAGGCTTCATATATTAATTAAATAAAAACATATTAGATAAACATTATTTAATGAATAAGCTAGATGGATGCTGAGGAATACATACCTCACACTAATTAATGAAAACAGAAAATATTATAATATTGCTTTCCATAATCTACTACAGCATTAAGGTTCCACCCTCTTTTGCTATACAATGTTTTTTTTCTTCTTCGGCATCTTTAGAATAAGTACTATCAGAATAACAATCCATTGTTCAAAATCATGGCATTTTTTAATTGCCTCAAACAACTTAGACCAAACTCTAAAACTAAATCAAAAATATCATGCTTTATGCCCTTTGAACTAATATTATAAGCTCAGGAAGCTCACTTTGGGGGTAGGGGTTATTAACATGAAATTCCATCTAGTTCTGCATATTCTAGCAGGTAAATATCTGGTACTATTGTTGCCTTAAATGAGATTTGATGATGATGGTGATTTTAATAAGAACTTTACCTTAACAAAAATCCATACCCATACATTTTTATTTAGAACTAAGTGGAACTTAAGGCTATAATAAACATGTACATAACACCTTCCTATCCCAAAGAATGTGTGTGTGTCAACTTTGAAAATGAGCTATTTACACCAGGGGAAATAGCACCCATTTTAATGGGACGGGATTGTAAGCTGAGGCATTATGCTTGATCTTCTGCGTCGTGCAAAGCAGAGACAGAAAAAGAAAGAGAAAGACAAGTTAACGTGTTGGGTTTTCCCACTAGGTGCTAGAACAAGACATTCTTTTGCCCAGAGCAAAATTCAAATGATCAGAGACAGTTCTTTACTTTACACATTTAGGTTAACACTTTGCGAAATCTTGCTACATCTCCCTGGCATCCAAATTTTTGTCTTTGATTGCTCTTCTTTTCTCCTTAAGGTAACCTTAAAGAGATGGTTTTCCCCTGCTGTATGGCAAAATAAACTGGAAATGGAGATGCTGAACCGTGAATGAATGCAAAAGGCTGGATGCTTTTTAAAAATAATTTTGTCTGGTCACGCACCCTCGGGAGGTTAAACGAGAAGTCTAAACATGCAGATATATCTCAGAAAACACTCCAGTGTCTCCTGCCCCAGATTTCCTTTTACAAAGACTGCAATGCTGCAGTTCTATGGCAACACCATATTAATGAGCCAACAATTGTCTGATGTCTTTGCCCATGGCTTTCAAAGTTGCCTCTTGCTCTTCGGACCCTGGATAAAGTGAGGAATGACACCTAAAGCAAAAAATAAAAAAATCAATCTTTTGTTACTTTGCATCAAGCAAAAGTGGTGGGGATAATTAGCAAAGTTCACAATCATATGGCAAATTTATTGGCTCTACTAAACCCAGAAGTTTTTTGGGGGGGGGGAGCTGCATTCTGGTGTACACTTAGTTGGGTGCAGGACTCCTTGTATGCAGTAGAACTTACTTCATAATAAAACAAATTACCTGAATCATTTCAACATGTGAAACTATTTTTCCTTTGTACCTTTGGCATGTTAACAAAGCCATTTAATTTGTTTCAAGATGGTGATCGCCTACTTTCTTTAGATAGAGCTTATGTTTAAATTGTCACGCCATTTTTTAAAAAAAAACTCTGGAGAATGATTCCATCAAATGCAAAGGGAGGATCCTGAAACAAATGAGTGCTGATTTTTGCCTAACCTAGGACTGTACCATCTGCAAGTGCTGCAGACAACTTCTGCAGAAGAAAAAGAAAAACTGCTTAATTTAGTAGAACTTACTATCAGAGGGGGCAGGAATAAAAATTCCCAACCCAAATGGGGGGAAGATGTTTGCATAAGACTAAGAAATGTGGACAGGTGATTTGATGCATAGGTAGCATCCATAGAACAGGTGGGGACCGATATAAAAAAATGATTCAGCCTTTTAAAAGTATTATTACTCTTGTCAGTGTGCAATCTGCTGGGTTGAATTTCCAATGACTCCCTTCTTTTTTGCTTCTTAAGCCACTGTGGTTCCCCTGAGTGATTTGTGTTATCATACAGCAGCCACACCTTTTGAATTCCCCTCCCCCCCCAACATACAGAATGACTGACCTTTCAATGTCAAGTCCTTGAGAAACAACACCTTTACTGTCCGGGATTTCTTTTAAAGAAATCTTTGTTGTTGTTTTTTAATGTATTCAGGAAAAAGAAAATCTTAACCGGGACTCAGAAGGTTCCCGTTCTCCTGCTACCTCTGAAACGCTGCATTGCAGATGGAAAAGTAACTCCAAGCATGCAGATACTCGCAGACACGCGGCAAGACTCTCGCTTTTGCTCGGACCTCCTGTCCAGAGGGCCGAAATCACGCCTTTTCACGCGCCCTATAGAAACGCGGCCACGCGTTCACTTTCTGGCTTTTTACCGGCCCGGCGCGCTGTCCTGGCTTCTCGCGGAACTGGCCTTGGTGCTGAAACCGCCATGGCTGCCCCCAGCCAGACACACAAACACACACACACGCCTTACCTGACCCCGTCCGAGCCAGACCCTTTCCCCCAACCTTAGCACAAGGCCTGCTTGCCGGGATGTTCTCCTTAGGGAGGAGATTCGGCGATTGCCCATCCCGCCACCGCCCTCTCCATCTCGCCACTTCCAGAGCGTGGGCGGGGAGGGGAGGCAGCGAACTGGGCCCGGCTGCTCCCTAGACCTCCGCTACCGCAACGGGGAAGCGAGAGGGGAGGGGAGGAGGGGAGAAGGGGAAAGGCAGAGGAAGGGGAAACATCAAGAAAAAGCATACATAAAAAAAACCAATCGGGTGGGTGGGAAAATACATGCGGATAGTTAACAGTAATAAAAACCATGGGAAGAAGGATGGAAGACTTGGCTATGGGTGCACACTTGGTCCCAGAAAGCATATTCCCTCCATCAGCGAATGTGAGTTGACTGGGCTTGTATGTTGTATGAATGCGATTAATTGTATTGTTATAATTGTATGGCATTGTTTGTAAGCCGCCCTGGGTCCTAGGAGAAGGGCGGCATATAAGCTCGAGTAATCAATAATAAATAAATAAATAAATATAAAGGCAGGAAACTTGGGGAGGAAGGGGACTTACGTATCGCCCTGTGAGTTAAAGCTTTAGGTAACATCCAAGGGGGTGCAAAGAAGGGAGAGAAAATACAGGCCGAAGGAGTGGGGGGGGAACAAGAACGAGGCTGATGAATGGGACAGAAACGGACAGCTGGAATTAGGCTGAAATTCCTGGCCGGGGGGGGGCGGGAGCAAGCTAGAGGGGAAAGGCGTGGCTTGGCCGCCAAGGGTGGGACTTGGGCATCCTTGCCCCCCCCTCCCCGGCACGCGCGATGCCGGCCAGCCCGCCCCTTTCGGAGACAATGTGCGGCTCCGATATAAAAGGCGCCGCTTTCCAGAGTCATCCGCTGCCGGGAAACCCGCCCAAGGCGCCTCTCCCAAGTCTTCCAAGATGAGCTACATGCTGGAGCCGCTAAGCAACCCGTCTTACCGGCGGGTGGCCGAGAGCCGGACCACCTTCAGCCGGGCCAGCGGGTCGCCCTCGAGCGGCTTCCGTTCTCAGTCCTGGTCTCGGAGCTCGCCCAGCCCGGCCTCGTCGGCTTACAAGCGCAATGTGGGCCCCGGGCGGACTTCCTACGGCTCGACGGTGCTGAGCTCCACCGACAGCCTTGAGCTGAGCCAGGCGTCGCTCTTCAACGGCGGCGTGGGCGCCGGCGGCGGGACGGGGGAGCTGAAGCTGAGCCGCTCCAACGAGAAGGAGCAGCTGCAGGGGCTGAACGACCGCTTCGCCGGCTACATCGAGAAGGTGCACTCGCTGGAGCAGCAGAACAAGGAGCTGGAGGTCGAGCTGGCCGCCCTGCGGCAGAAGCAGGTGGGCCGCTCGCAGCTGGGCGTCGCCCTGGAGCAGGAGCTGCGCGAGCTCCGCGTGGCCCTGGAGCAGGTCAACCACGAGAAGGCGGCGCTGCAGCTCGACTCGGAGCACCTGGAGGAGGACATCCAGCGCCTGAAGGAGCGCTTCGAGGACGAGGCGCGCCTCCGCGACGACGCCGACGCCATCAGCCGCGCCCTGCGGAAGGACATGGACGAGGCGTCCCTGGTGAAGGTCGAGCTGGACAAGAAGGTGCAGTCTCTGCTGGACGAGGTGGCCTTCCTGCGCGGCAACCACGATGAAGATGTGGCCGATCTGCTGGCCCAGATCCAGGCCTCGCACGTCTCCGTCGAGCGCAAGGACTACCTGAAGACCGACCTCTCGTCCGCCCTCAAGGAGATCCGCTCCCAGCTCGAGTGCCACTCCGACCAGAACATGCTCCAGGCCGAGGAGTGGTTCAAGTGCCGCTACTCCAAGCTCACCGAGGCCGCCGAGCAGAACAAGGAAGCCATCCGCTCGGCCAAGGAAGAGATCTCCGAGTACCGACGGCAGCTCCAGGCCAAGAGCGTCGAGCTGGAGTCCGTCCGCGGCACGAAGGAGTCCTTGGAGCGCCAGCTGAACGACATTGAGGAACGCCACAACCAGGATCTCTCCACTTACCAAGTAAGCCAAGGGCTGGGATAGATGATCTCGGGGAGAGAGGGAGAGAGAGGGAGGGAGGGGAAACTCTTCCTGGAACCGGGTTCTTTTGGAGCTTGTAGAACACTTCCCCCCCCCCGCTGGGGATTGCGACAGAGGGGAGGGGTGAAGAGGAGGAGGAGGGGGGCTCCTTTTCATGGATAAATGAAAGATTAAATCAAAGGGGGTGTGGCGGGATGGAAGGGGGAGTGGACCTGGGAAATGAAAAAAAACAATAAGTCCCAACAATAACTGGAGGAGGAGAAAGAGCCCATCCTGTCTAAGTTAAACTAAGACACTAGGGGAGAGACCAACTTGGTAGGGGTGATAACAGAGAGGACTGATGCACCCACCTCCATGAGAAAGATGGTAACATCCAAGGGGGGCTTTCAGCTTTAACATTCCAGCTGGGGGGGGTGGAAATGGGGCAGGAAGAGGCCTATTCCCCACAGTCAAATGGGGGGGGGATTTTGCCAGCTTTCAGACATAATGGAAGTGGGAGGGGCAGGAAAAGGATGGAAGGCAAACTCTCTCTCCTTCCTCATTAGCTCAACCATCCCTACTAAATGGGAGAGGAGTCTTTGTGACGTCCCAATTGCAAATCTGAGTCAAACTGGAATCCATAAGTGATAGCTGCAGGGCAAATCCATTTATAAAATGGGAGTGACCAGACAAAATTTCTCCTTATGTCTCTTTGGGGAATAGATCACGTGTCAGAATACTTCTGTGAGATGCCTCTGGCTTTTCTGCTCTTCCTGGCCGCCTTCCAATGTCTTTCTTGGCAGTCTCCACCCATTGGGAGTGTGAGTGTGCCAGCCCCAGAATTTCTGCCAGGGGTGCAGAGAGAGTGGGCCTAACACAGCTTCTTGAGGGGTGCCACAAAAGGGAGGGGGAATGGAGCAAGGAGGAAGAAGTTATTCTTGTAGTATGTGGGACATCACCTCAAGAGATGTCATCTTGTAACTGAGAATGGGGCGATTGGAACGGGAAATGGCACTTCAAAGCTCATAAGATGCAGAGTCCTTTAAAAAAAATCATACTTTCATTTCAGGCCATCCCAAAATGCACAAATTGAGAAGACTATGCAAGTGATTTCCATCAAATAGAATTCGTGCTGGATCAGAAGTTGCTTGGGGGAGAAGACTTGGGATAAAAAGAAATGCAGTTTTTGGGGTTTTCTCTTTCAAAATGCAGCTGTTGAAAAAAGGGATTAGGGAAGGAAAATTGGTTCTGTACACAGTCCCAGCAATCCATTTCCAAACACTATTAGTACTATTAGGGAGAGAAGGCTTCAAAGTTAATTCAAGTTCCAATTTCTTTCTAAGGCTTACTAATGTTGACCAAAAAACCCCAAAGGATTGGTTTTAAAAAGGCAAAATAGGAGAGATTCACTAGGCAAAAGGAATAAATTGGGACATTTTAATAACGTTCAGAGGATTGCCTTAATTGCTAATAAGCTTAATCAAACCTGCCTCTCCAACAGCATCCAAAAAAGTGGATCTGGGGGGAGAGGGGTGAAGAAAAAGAAAAGCACATGAATTGTGTTCTATTCAGTTGTCAGCACTGATAAATACTTAATGTTTTGTGCTTGAGCATCAAATATGATTCTGTGTCAGAGTTGCAAAGCATCTGGGTTGTAAGCCATGTCTTACAAGTAGGGTTTTTGTAATCCATTAACATAGTTCTAAATGAAGGAAGAGTTGAAACAAGTAACAAATCAAGAATGCTCTACTCTTCTTGTATTTATTATTTTTTCTATAGACCTAAAGAGGCTATAAAAATGGGAGGCAACAGATAAAATGATAAGATGGGAAAAATCTGCATATAAAACTGTGCTTTAAGCATACCTGCAATAAAAAAACCCCAACATTTCTAGGATATCAAAGTTATTTTCCTTAACACTTCTCAAAAATCCATCTGCAGGCTGATGACTCAGCAGGAATCTGAAGAGACAGTTGCAAGATCACTGGTTATAACCTGAAAGTGACAGTCATTGTGTTGTGCAGTTGGTGTTCTTTTTTAAAAAAAAAACAAAACAGTAACATTTGCTTTTAGGAGGCAATTGCCTGCAATGCAGAAGGGGTTTCTGCTCAGCCAAGCTCTAAAACAGACTAGTCCAGTGCGAAAGGAGACTCGGTGAAAATCCATGCTGCTATTTTATTTCAGATCCAGTTTAATCATCCACCGTGAGGCCGTTTGGAAAGCAGACTCTACAAATCTAAATGACTTTGCCTGAATTAACTTTTAGGAAGAAGATAAAAAGAGAAAAGGAAGGAAGTCTGTCAGTCTACATGCAATCTTATCCAGTCCAATCCACCCCGAGGTTCTGCAATGCAGAACTTGCTGGCGTCAAAAGTCATAAGGTTGTCTCCTCTTGAGTGACACTGAGCATTAAAAAAGAAAAAAAAACCCTTTAAAACTAGGATAAACCTCAGTCAGCAAGCAGGTCAGATAGGATGTGTTTCTTGGGATAATTTAACCTCCAGCTACCCGTGTTTCAGAAATTGATGCAATGTCATCTCCCTTACAGCTGCAAAATTGGCCATTGCAGAAGTGAAAAATGGAAACAGTGACAGAATGTATAACTGCAACGTCCAAGGCAGAGCAAAGGTTTCATCACTTAATAGCACCAGCTTTCTTTATATGCCAAAAATTCAGTTTCTAATGAAAACTTAAAACCAATGTCGCATTCATGGGGATTTCCCAGGGAAAAATCTCTTGCACTGCAGGAATTATCTGAATTTAATGAAGATCCTGGTTGCAGAGATTTCCCAATCTATCTATTGCCCAAATATTTTTTTTTCCTAGTGAAAATCATGCAGATATGGAAAATCTGTCTTGGGCGTTAAATACCATATTGTTCCCATGAGTTCTGAAGACTTAATGCTAACCTGTATTAAATTCCTTAGGATTTGATTATGATATAATTACTAGTTCTGCTGCATCATCCACCTTGCCAAAACTGAACTGCAGGCACCAGAGGGAAAGGCTGCTGGGGATATCCACTCCCTCCTTCCACTTAGTTACCTTTTCTTGCTGTCATTGAAATGCTATTCCAGAGGACCTTTGGATAAAGATCCTTTTCAGAAAGCTGAACCAAAATTGGAAAAAGAGTCACCTCTCGCTATTCAGATCAAAGTCAACTGGTTTTTAAAAAGGAAGCTTCTTGGCTGACCATTTTAGCTGCAGTACATAAATAATCCTAAGTACTTGCTGCAGAGAGACAGTTTGGTCTAGTGGTTAAGCCACCAAGCTAAAAAAAACCCGGCAAATTCCGAGTTCAGTCCCACTTTAGGCAGAACTGGGTGACTTTGGGCCAATAATTTGATTTGAATCTTGATTAATAAAAAAGAGTTGGGAAGTTCATAGCTATTCCCAGAGTTTGGGGGACCCAGACCAGTCAAAAGAATTTATTGGTCCAAATATGCTGGTTCTCACTGATTTGAAACCTGTGTTAATCTTCACTGCACTGGATTATACTCTCAGCCCTAAGAAGCAGGCACTGGCAAACCACTTCCCAAATCTTGCCAACAAAACTTCAGGACTAAACTAGCCAAGTCAGTGCTGACTCAGAGATGTGTGTCTATGTGGTACAAACAGCTACAGGCATTTTTGTGGTTTGGAAAGAGATCATTTTTCAAGATCCCTCTTTTCCTGCCCAGCTGAGATGATTCTGATTCTCAGGATGCCAACATTTATTTTCACAAAAAATGGCCTGATTTATAAAAGAAAACTGAGTCCAGATAACCATCAGACATTTGACATTTTTAGGTTCAACCTTTTTTTTTTTTTTAGCCTGATTCTCATCTGCCTTAGCCAGCTTGGCCAGTTTGGACTTGATGAGGTGTGTAGTCCAGAGCATTTATAGAGAGTGCCAGATTGGAAAAAATCTTTTAATTTTTAGAAATGTTTATTAAGATTTTTTTTTTAACAAAAGGGATACTCCAATAAGGATCTTCTCTACAAAAGAATAATAGTATACTAGGGTTCTATTGTTTCTTGGCTTTGAGCTCCTAGAACTTCATCAGCACTGGGCATTTTTATAATGCTGTCAAAAATAAAAACTATTCCTTCTGGTCAAGATAGAATTTTAAATTCATTATCCTTTCATTCTGCTTTCAGTCTGGTTTTTTAAAAAATAAAAATAAAAATAAAATCTCTGTTTCCAGTTTGTCATCTTTCCCACTTTACCTTCTCCTTCAATCCTCCTCCCCGTATCCAAATGTAGTCAGTGAGCCTTTTGTACCCATCCTAAAGAACCGTCTGTATCTTGGTTTCAGGACACGATCCAACAGCTTGAAAATGAGCTGAGAGGTACCAAGTGGGAGATGGCACGTCATCTGAGGGAATACCAAGATCTCCTCAACGTCAAGATGGCTCTCGACATTGAAATCGCTGCCTACAGGTACTGAGAACGCAATGCAGATGTAACCAGACAGGCAGTTTCTATTGCAGACACTTTTTTTAGCTGCAGCACAATTCATCTGCAACAGAGGAGGCACTGTGACTGCTAGCCAAGAATTTTACTGGCATCTTAGCACTCTTTGAATTTATATATCTGGTCCAGTAATTATGTTTTTTTGCTTCTTTTTTGGGGGGGGGTGGTATTATGCATTTTATTAGAATGGGTAATATCCAAGGTTTTGTACTATTAAATGATTCAGATGCTCAAGCAGACAAGAGCCATTTCAGACAATCCTTCAGATGTACACATAGAAAGGACTCAGCAGTGCAACATCCTGAGTAGGGGGAGCTACTGGCAGACAAAAGACCATCAGATTTTGCCTGGAAAACAGCCATTTTCCTGAAGTTCATCCCAGT
The DNA here is from genome assembly GCA_034064705.1 of Bothrops alternatus. Lineage (NCBI taxonomy): Eukaryota > Metazoa > Chordata > Lepidosauria > Squamata > Viperidae > Bothrops > Bothrops alternatus. The sequence continues at coordinate 1,703,239 of JARGCV010000435.1, forward strand.
TGTCAACCCAAAAAGAAGGGCACAGGGATGAGTATACTTTTTTATACCACTGACAGACATAGGGATCAGAGCCTTTGGCATTCATAGCTTTCTCACAGCGATGGAAATCAAGGTAGTTCTGCCAGCAGCCCCGTGTTTGATTTTGATTGGGGAACCTACTGTCAAATGGAGCTGTTTTGTAGTTCTCTATCTTGCTTCTTATGGATTCAGTCATTTTTGCAACGAGGCTGACGAAGCAGCGGCTTCCTCAAAGTGACTTTCACCTGCAGAACAGGCCACCAAGACGCCGGAATCAGCGACCATGTTTTTTTGCTTCTTAAGTAACTCTGTATTCTGTGTAGTAGAAAGCTACACCATTCCTTTGATGGGACACTTAACTGGCTTGAAAGAGATCCACAGTGATTTTCAATGGACTATGCTGCTGTCCTAAGTATAATTATTAAGTCCTGCTGAAGTCAACTGAACTTATATTTGGGTTAGCAGCATTATCCTATGGAGCTGCCACATTAACAATGTCCTGCTGAAGTCAGTAGGACTAGCGTGTGCTGTTCCTTGAACTTCATTTTCTCTCTCTCTCATTTTGTTGCTCACAAAATAAGTCTGATAAATAAATAAAATAAAATAAAATAAAATGTAGCTGCTGCAAGCTGGAATGGAAGATTTTCTACTTTTAAACACCTTTAGAAACCCCAAAAGGAAAACTAAACTGAACATTTTTAATTTCACATTAGTAACATAGCTACACCATTACGTCATTACTATTAAACTTTATTTATTTATCTTTATTTAGGATTATCTGGGATTTTTTCCAAAATCAGATAAAAAAAGCTCCAGGAAATTGCTAATCTAGGGGACTATTTTGATCACAAACAAATAGTCGGCAATTGGCCCTGGTTATCTATAGTAAACATTTAATCTGATTATAAATAAAGGACTTTTTTGGTTTTGTTAGTTGGATGCTGCTACTGGTTACTGTATGCCTATCTTTTTTTATCCAAGAAGATATTTTAATTCTGGGTCAATAAGTCATAATACTTAAATATTTGAACTTCCTTGAAGAATTTGAACATCTGTGTTTCCAACATAGACCTATTTTGAAAGTGCTAGAATGTGCTGATGTACATGTATGCAAAGCAAATTGCTCTAAGAATAATCATACTTTTCATTTTAATGGTTCAGTTTTTTTGTTCGCTTTAATGACAAAAGTATTAATTAGTATGTGGAGTAAAAAAAAAAAGTCCAGTGGTCAATTGTGTTGGCATTCAAAGTTGCTAATTCTTCATGGGGAAAATAGCAACAACTATAGGTATTATTAGTTTACTACAAAAAGAAAAAATATGCAAAGGGCACAATTTAGCCATATGTTAAGCATACTGTCACTGATAAAAAAAAATACCTTGGTCAATGGCTGAATCTGCATTCCAGCTCAGGCAACAGCTCTTTAAACCAATGAAATGCTCTTCAAGGCAATACAAGGATTCTTAGTAGTTCTAAAACTAGACGCCTCTTTGTATTCATGAATGACCTCTCAGAAATGTACATAATCTGGAAAATGGAGATATAAATTATGGAGATGTGTGGGAAGCAACTGAGCTGATGGTTATTTCCTCTTATCTTGAGAGGAAGATGTGAATGGGAAGTTAATGACCAATTGTATCTCTTCCATTCATATCAGCAAAGTGGTTCAGAAAGAGAATATTAAGGCACATAAGATGCTCTCTTACTAAAGAGACTATATTTTAAGCCCATTTCAGCTTCTTACAGAGATGCCTCTCTGTCTGTGAGTGTATACAAGGAGCTGTGGTTCAAATGCAGTATTGCAGGCTAATTCTGCTGACTGCCAGGAGTTTGATCCTCACTGGCTCAAGGTTGACTCTCAGCCTTCCCTCCTTCCAAGGTTGGTAAAATGAGGACTCAGATTGTTGGGGGCAAGATGCTGACTCTGTAAACCACTTGGAGAGGACTGTAAAGCCTAGCTGCTACTGCTATTGCTACACACACACATATGCATACACACCTTTGCCTGGAGATGTTGGTGATGCATATTAACAGTTTCCCTCTTATTTCTGTAGGAAACTTCTTGAGGGTGAAGAAACAAGATTCAGTGCCTTTTCTGGAAGCATCGTTGGGCCAACATTTACACATAGGCAACCTTCCATCACAATATCAACTACCAAAATACAGAAATCAAAAGCTGAACCACCAAAACTAAAGGTCCAACACAAGTTTGTAGAAGAAATCATTGAAGAGACCAAAGTAGAAAATGAGAAAACTGAACTGGATGAAGCTCTTGAAGCCATGGCTGAAGAACTGGCTGCTGAAACTCAAGCAGGTGAAGAAAAGGAGGAGGAAGTTCTAGAAGAGGAAATCATAGCAGAGGAAAAGGCTGAAGTCGCAGCTGCCATCCCAGAAGAAGAAGAAGAGGAAGAAGAAGAGGAAGGTGCAAAATCTGATGAGGCACAAGAAGGATCAGAAAAAGAAGAAGAAAAAAGCGAAAAGGAAGAAGGTGAGGAGGAAGAAGCAGAAGAAGAGGCCGGAGAAGGAGAAGCTGAGGAAGCTGAAGCTGAAGTAGCAGAAGAGCCTGAAGGAGACGTAGAAGAAGTCATTGCACCAGAGAAGGTAGAAAAGGTGAAAACGTCTCCTCCCAAATCACCCCCCAAATCACCTGTGACTGAAGAAAGTAAAGAAGATGGAGGTGGTGATCAAGAGGGGGAGGTAGCAGAACAGGAAGAAGGAACAGAGAAAGTAGAATCCCCATCAAAAATAGCATCTCCTGAAAAGCCAAGCACTCCAGACAAAGGGTCTCCAGAAAAAGCAGGCAGTCCAGAAAAGGCTGAGACTCCAGAGAAGGCTGGGACACCAGACAAAGGAAGTCCAGAGAAGGCTGCCTCCCCAGAAAAGGCTGGGACTCCAGAAAAAGCAGGGACTCCAGAGAAAGCTGGAACTCCAGAGAAAGCAGGGACTCCAGAGAAAGCAGGGACTCCAGAGAAAGCAGGGACTCCAGAGAAAGCTGGAACTCCAGAGAAAGCAGGGACTCCAGAGAAAGCAGCCTCTCCAGAGAAGGCAGGAACTCCAGAGAAGGCTGCATCTCCAGAAAAAGCAGGGACTCCAGAGAAGGCTGCATCTCCAGAAAAAGCAGGGACTCCAGAGAAGGCTGCATCTCCAGAAAAAGCAGGGACTCCAGAGAAGGCTGCATCTCCAGAAAAAGCAGGGACTCCAGAGAAGGCTGGAACTCCAGAGAAAGCAGGGACTCCAGAGAAGGCAGCCTCTCCAGAGAAGGCAGGGACTCCAGAGAAAGCTGCTTCTCCTGAAAAGCCAAGCTCCCCAGTGAAGGATGTGGAAGAGGTTATCTCCACCACAAAGGCTTCCACCGTTGGTGCAGAAAAAGAATCAAAAGAGAAAAGTGAGAAAACTTCCAAGGAATCGACTAAAGAAGACATAGCAGTCAATGGGGAGGTTGACGATAAGGGGGAGGAAGAAGATGACTCCAAGAAAGAAGAAGACAAAGGTATCATCACCAATGGTCTGGATGTGAGCCCTTCCGAGGAGGAGAAGAAGGGGAAGAGTGAAGAGAAAGTCGTGGTGACGAAAAAAGTGGAGAAGGTCACCAGTGAAGGTGACGGGACCACCACATACATCACCAAGTCCGTAACCGTCACCCAGAAGATGGAAGACCATGACGATGCCGTGGCAGAGAAAGTGGTGTCCACCAAGACGGTGGAGAAGGTGACTTCTTCACATGCCATAGTCAAAGAAATCAAGGAAAACGGTGACTAAAAATAATCATTTCCCCTTCTCTAAAGAGCTTGGATTGGTGCAAAAGGTTAAGCCATACGACAGCTGCAAAAATGCATGAAAGTGGCGGCTTCTCAGCAGAATGGGTTCTCTCATGGCATCTCCAAAAGGACCGTTGGTTTTCTTTCTGATCTATTTATGATTTCTGTGCCATACCATACCCAGGGGTCGGGGAGGGGATGCATGCAAGCCCGGTGCACTCCCTCTGCAGAACTTTGGGAATTTTTTTTTAAAAAAACAAAAAACAAAATATCATGCATGAGCTGTTACTCTTCCAGGGGATGTTGCTGAATTTTCCTAAGCTGCTGTTTGGACGCTTCTGAGGAATGTCTTCAGATGTATTATGCAAAGAATAAACTGAGCCAAATAAAAAATAACAAAAGAATGAATTTAAAAAAAAAAAAATACCCTGAATTCCCCTAGCCTTAAGCTACTTAACAATTATGTTTACCTCACTGGTGCAATTAAGGTGGACTTCTGTCCGTGAGAGAACCTACGTTGACGCGCACAGTATGCAACCTTTTGTTGTTTGATGTAAAACAGTCACGGCCGTTTGTGCTCAATAAAGGTCATATTGGAAATGAGCCTGGATTGCTTGAGTCTTTGCTTTCTCTCTGAGGGCCAACATTTTAGGAGCTAGGGAAGGTCTTTGCAGTTACAGAACTTGAAAAACTATACTGCAGTAGGACATTTGAAATTGCACCCTCCCAATTCACCCACATCTGCTCAAATGCTACTTTGCAGGGAAGAAAAACCTCAAAGACAAGTAAAAGTAACAAAAACCAGTAGCTCTTGGAATCAAATCTCTCTTTCCCCCCCCCACACACACAATTATAATTTAGTGTTTTTGAGGTTCACAAACTGGAAGGAAATCCCTGCAACAGGAAATGTAATTCTCTGCTTCTCCTCAACCCTGCCCCAATATTAGACATACGTACATGCACATGGGTGTAGTTGTACATGTGGGAATAAGTAAAATAAACTATGTGTATCTAGATCTCCCAGAAGAATCAACAAAACAAAGAAATAAATGGGAGGTTTGTTTTAAAATAATATATAATTTGGCCCCGAGAGATTTCTCTTTTTTTTTTCTGCAGTTAGGTCACAATAGTTGAATTGCAAAACAAAATAATAATCATCATTTGAGTCCATATCCCAAATATTGCTTTTAAAAGGAATCCGAATTTGTTTCTGTTTTAAGCATGGGTGCATACACATATATCTTGGAGTGAAAAATTAAGCTCACTAGGAAATAGGTAAGCTTACAAGGCATTTAAATCCTTTAAATGGTGAGGATGAATTTGAACAAGTTTGTACAATGTGAACCAATGTTTGTATTTTAACATTGGATAATATGAAGGAAAAGAGAATGCAATTTCCAATAAAGATAGGATGTTTCACAATGCCTCCCCACCCCCCAAAGGTATATATGTTGCTAAGCTGTTACAAAAAGGATTTAATTTCAACAGAAACTACAATTATAGTCCAGCCCTTCTAGTCTGTTGATCTGCAATTCCCATGATATTGGTGGGATTTGATATGTTAATATGTGTTAGGAAAGGTTGCTTTAGAAGAAAATAAGCGCCCAATGTACTGCCCAATTTTAGAAGGTTTACCTCTTTATAACTTCCTCAATCTCTGAGATATTTTGAGTGGGGAGGGAAAATGTCTCAGCATTAACTAACTGTTCAGTAATATCAATAAATTAAATACCAGCTGAGATATTGATGAGATACTCAGACTCAAAGAACATGAAAGGATAAGAGCACACCAAAAACGTAAAGAGTTTTTGACAAGTTTGCAGTTCTGTGTCACAATGGACAAACCATAACCCATCCTAGGAACTCATCTCGGTTTCTGAACATTCAGTACGAGTCCAAAATGGGATTAATAATGCATATTCCTATTCTAAACATCATGATTTAAGAAGAATCAGAAGGATTCTTTAAGAAGGAGCTATATTTGCTCAAACAACTATCTAATACAGCATCCTGCTTGCTCGTTGGCCAACTGATCAGTTTTAGGGAGCCCACCAATAGACCTAAATGCAATAAAATTGCTTCACTGTGCTTGTTAACAACAACAGCTATGTTGCACTCACTCAACAGGCTTAGTTGGTGACTGAATTAACCAATTTTCTGGCATTGTTGAAATAAGAATTAACCGAACAGATCGAGTTCCCACAACATGCTAAGCCACAAGGACAACCTACCAGAATGATTATTCAACAAGCCTAACATGATGTTCAAATAGAACCACTAGAATTGATGACATAAGTTATGGAATGTCTATGGAGATGCTCAGTCATCCAGGTCATGGTTGTCCCAGAGGTGCTTTTTCAAGAGGCAACTGGACTTTCTTGTTTTTCTTTGAAGATCTTCCGCTTCTCATCCAAGAAGCTTCCTTCAGCTCTGACTGGTGGGGGATGGAAGGCTTTATATTCCTTGCAGACAACTGGTCAATTGCATTCTTTTAGAGAGTTGTTGAGGCCACTTGGAGGTTAATCTGTACCCTCAGGGTCACCTAAGCAGTGCAAATGGGTCTGGAGCCTTCTTGGAACTGCTGAAAGGACTGTGTTGTAGATTGGAGATAGATGATGTCTTATCCCTCCCCGTCTGTTGAGAGAGAGCTGTTCAATTTTGACATAAATGGTCTCTTTGGCCCCTCTTTCAAACCAACGGTCCTCTCTGTCCAAAATGTGGACTTTGCTGTCTTCAAAAGAGTGGCCTTTGACTTTTAAATCCAGATGGACTACTGAATCTTGTCCTGATAGGTTTGTTTAAGGGGTGACTTGATCGAACTGTATAAAATCATACATGGGATAGAAAAGGTGGATAGAGAAAATTCTTTTCTCTATCACACAATACCAGGACAAGGGGGCACTCCCTAAAGCTCATAGCTAAGAAAGTGAGGACAAATAAAGGGAAATATTTCTTCACCCAGAGGGTCATTGATTTATGGAATTCACTTCCAGAAAGGGTCGTGACAGCTGTCAGCCTTGATAGCTTCAAGGCAGGGTTAGATAGATTCATGGATGCCAAGTGTATCGGTGGTTATTAAAATGGATGTCCATGTGCTGCCTCTATGTTGGTTGAGGCAGGCAGGATTCCCTTGAGTACCATTTGTTGGGGGTCAAGGGAAAGGGAGGGTTTTGCCTTCTCTTTCTGCTCAAGATCCCCATGTACAATTGGTGGGCCACTGTGTGACACAGAATGCTGGACTCAATGGGCTTTGGCCTGATTCAGCATGGCTCTTCTTATGTTCTTATGTTCTCCTTCCAGCAGTTCCAAGAAGGCGCCACACCCATTTGCACAACTCTTGCCAGTTTTTCTTCTGCAGTTTTCATCTGTTATAGGCCTCAAAATAGCTCAAAACTTTATTTTTCAGCAGTTGGGACAGATTCAGGATTACCAAAAATGAATCTGGGACCTCAGATTGCCTATTGTGGTATAGAAAAATGGGGGGGATGCCAACATTGCCTCTTGCCCCCCACAAAAGGCTTGCACATTGATCAATAAAGTTAAGCAATCTTTCATACCAATTGACCTGTCTTTGAGAAAAATTGTTCAGAAAATGAATAGTAAGCAAATAATTGTTTGTTATTCATTTAATTTTTACATCTGCCCATGTCAACAAGTGACAGACAACCTCACCATCATGTTAGATTCCCAAGGTGCTTTTCCAAAAGACAACTGGACTTTCTTGTTTTTTTCCCTGAAAATATTTAGCTTCTCATCCAAGAAGCTTCTTCAGTTCTCAAGGAAAAAACCAAGTCAGTCTAGTTGCCTTTTGGAAAAGCACCTTTGGGACAACCATAATCTGGATGATTGAGAATCTCCATGGACATTTAGCTAATCTTGTTAGATGTTCATCCTGCCTTTTGTCTAAGCGCTAAAGTCCATGTAGGTAACACTCCCTTCTCCATTTTTTCTCTCACTATGAACAAACCTGGGAACTGCGTTGGATGGAGAGACAGGCTCAAATTCACCAAGTGACCTTCTCTTTAGAATGCTGGAAGGAGCCACAAGGAAACATGTAGATCAAAATAAAAAAAAAAAAACAAACTAAGAAGACTAGAGAACAAAATTTGAAAAGTTAAGCATCCTTCACAAAGACATATGTAAATAATCTGTCTCCCATAATATTTGCCCATCTGATTCAGTCTGGCATGCTCGGCACACTCCAACTTCCTTCTATTAAGCAATGCCTTCTGTGTAGTTGCACTTGCCCTGTGGAATGAGGTTCCCACCTCAAGATCCCAAAGATCCCCCACTCTACTGCTGTTTTGAAGAGTCTTGAAGACCTTCATCCAGTCCTTTGAGAAAGGTGACTAAAGCTCCATTTCGACTGTGCAGGTCAGGGTAGGCAACCTTGGCTCTTTTATGACTCGTGGACTTCAACTCCCAGAGTTCCTGAGCCAGCATGGCTGGCTGAGGAATTCTGGGAGTTGAAGTGTACGAGTCATAAAAGAGCCAAGGTTGCCTACCCCTGGTGTAGATTGTTCTCCTTTGTTTCCATCCAGTTTTGTCCTTCTCGTCATCTCTTCTTTTTTTTTTTTCTGGAGGAAGATATGGTGGATACTCCAAACCATTCTGAAAAAGCGTATTGAATTTCTACCTCAGGTTTTTTTGTTAGGGATCATAAAAGATTGCACTACCACGGAGACAAACCTAATTCTGAACTTGATCACAGCAGCAAGACTGCTGGTGGGACAATACTGGAAGAAGCCAGAAATACCACCTATTGAAGAATGGACTTTGAAAGTAATAAATTTGGCAGAAATGGCGAAAATATCGGCATACTTGAAGGATCGCTCAAATGAACAATATATGACAGACTGGAAACAGTGGATAGAATATATACAAGAGAAACACCATTCAACTAAAATGTATCTGGCGTATAGTTGAGGCTTGACGTGAGGGGTGAAGAATGTTTACCAAATTTGACGTATACAAAGACTAATACTTACTGTTGTATTTTAGGATTTATGATGACTGCTTCTCTTCTTTATTTTTGTTGCTTACTGCTTTTGTCATCTTTAAGATTTTTAAACTACCGAGTTGCTAGGAGAGAGGGACATATAAATCGAAAGGGGATGAAGAAGGGAAAAATAATTTGGATGTCAATTCCTTCCACCTCCTATTTGCTAAGTAGCCCTTTGAATAGCCAACAAAGTCGTGCCCTGCCTTGTTCCCTTTTTTATTGCTCTTGTTGGTTTTCTTCTGTTTGGAAGTTTTATTTATTTATTTATTTATTTTATGATTTTTATACCGCCCCCCTCCCGAAGGACTCAGGGCGGTGTACAGCCCAATTAAAACGACAACATACAAAAATTAAAATTATTAAAAATAAATTAAATAATTTGGCCCGATATTTAAAAACCCAATACATAATCTAAAAACACAATCCCCTAAAAACAATTATGGCCATTGTTGGAGCTGGAGCTATTATCCCAGGCCGGCTTGTCGGAATAAGTATGTTTTTAATTCTCGACGGAAGGAACGCAATTCCGTCATCGTACGGAGTTCGGGGGGAGCTCGTTCCAAAGCGTTGGAGCTCCCACAGAGAAGGCTCTCCCCCTGGGGGTCACCAGCCGACATTGTTTGGCCGACGGCACCCTGAGGAGACCCTCTCTGTGGGAGCATACCGGACGGCGGGAGGTATTTGCTGGCAGAAGGCGGTCCTGTAGATATCCGGGTCCGATGCCATGGAGCGTTTTAAAGATGGTCACTAACACCTTGAAACGCACCCGGAAGGCCACCGGCAACCAGTGCAGCTCACGCAGGAGCGATGTTACATGGGAGCGCCATGGCGCTCCGGTCACTACCTGCGTGGCCGCATTCTGGGCCAGCTGAAGCCTCCGGGTGCACCTCAAGGGGAGCCCCATGTAGAGAGCATTACAGTAGTCCAGCCTGGAAGTGACGAAGGCATGAGTAACTGTGCATAGCGAGTCCCGGTCTAGGAAGGGACGCAACTGGCATACCAGGCGAACCTGATAGAACATCCTCTCGGCCACGGCCGTCAAATGGTCCTCTAAAGACAGCCGTGAATCCAGGAGGACTCCCAAATTGCGAACCCTTTCCACGGGGGCCACTGTTTCGCCCCCAATGGACAACTAAGGAGTCAATTGACTAAACCGGGACGACGGTAGCCACAGCCACTCGGTCCTGGAAGGGTTGAGCTTGAGTCCATTCTTCCCCATCCAAACCCGCACGGCCTTCAGGCACTGGGTCAGCACGGCAAGAGCATCGTTGGGGTGGTTCGGCGTGGAAATGTACAGCTGAGTATCATCAGCGTACAGATGGTACTCCACACCAAAACCACGGATGATCTCACTCAGCGGTTTTACATAAATGTTGAACAGTAGGGGCGAGAGGACCGATTCCTGAGGTACCCCACATACGAGGGGTCTCGGGGTCAACCTCTGGCCCCCTGTCAACACAGACTGCATCCGGCCAGAGAGGAAGGAGGAGAACCACCGCAAAACAGTGCCCCCCATACCTAGCCCCTCCAACCGTTGCAGTATGATACCATGATCGATGGTATCAAAAGCCGCCGAGAGGTCCAATAGCACCAGAGCAGAGGAACAACCTCTGTCCCGGGCCCGCCAGAGGTCATCCACCAACGCGACCAATGCTGTTTCCGTGCTGTAACCAGGCCTGAAGCCCGACTGGTATGGAAAGTTGCCTGCTTTCCTCCTCTCTTTCATTTCAATGTGTCAAAAAAAAAACCTGGTCCAACTCAAGAGTTCATAAACATAATGGATTATTCCTAGTGACTAATAGTTGCATCGGAGGGGAAAAAAAATCCTGGGTTATCCTGTTTCTAGATGCTTAGCTTTCCTTCAGTTTGTAGTACTGATTTCACAAAAGTCACAGTGAGCTTGTAAATGAAGCAGAGAAAGCAGAATTGTTTTTTTTATATTTGATATGGGAAAGATGCACTATTTGCACTGAATTCAAGGGGAACATACTTCTAAATTGGATCATCATTTGTCAGCTGCAGCGAGGGGGGGCATTTGCCCAGGTTCGCTTGGTTCACCAGTTGCACCCTTATTTGGATCGGGAGTCTCTACTCACAGTCACACATGCCCTTGTCACCTCGAGGATCGACTATTGCAATGCTCTCTACATGGGGCTACCCTTGAAGAGTGTTTGGAGACTACAATTAGTGCAAAATGCAGCTGCGCGAGCAATTGTGGACCTTCCACGTTGTGCCCACATTTCGTCAACTCTCCGCATGCTGCATTGGTTGCCTATTGGTCTCCGAGCGCAATTCAAAGTGTTGGTTATTACCTGTAAAGCCCTATATGGCACTGGACCAGGATACTTACGGGACCGTCTTCTGCCACATACTTCCCTTCGACCGGTGAGAGCGCACAGGGTCGGCCTCCTCCAGGTCCCGTCAGCGAAACAATGTCATCTGGCGGGCCCTAGGGGGAGGGCCTTCTCTGTTGTGGCACCCACCCTCTGGAACCAACTGCCTCCGGAAGTCCGCATTTCTCCCACTCTCCCAGCCTTCCGAAAGAATCTTAAAACCTATCTTTGCTGGCAGGCCTGGGGATGATTGTGGGTTGTTGTGTGACTGATGAATGTGTTTGGGGTCTTTTTAAATGCTTTTTAGCTTTGATTTTAGTTTTGAAATGTTGAAATGTTGTTTTATTTATGCTGTTAGCCGCTCCGAGTCTTCGGAGAGGAGCGGCATAAAAATTTAATTAATAAATAAATAATAAATAAAGAATCTCTTCTTTCAAACAAATGAATGCAAGAACTGGATTTTTGGAAGAGATGAACAAAAAAGGGGACTTAATGTCGATTGAAAATCAGTTAGCGTTTACGGTATTCTCTTTCTCAGCCAATGTTTAGTGTTGTTTTTCAATAATTGGTCAATAGCTTAAACAGTAAACGGTAAAAACAGATTCTGCTAAGCACCGGGGTGCTTGTTTCAGCCCTCACTAAACACAAACATTATGACCAACAGCAAAACATTAGGATCTCTAGTCCAATTGGGAAGACCTTAAATTGTCAGTCCCAGAGTTAAACTCAATAGATCTGGAGGTTCTGCATAATTGGTTTGTTTCTAGCATTGTCTGTAAACATCGCTATAATTGGAAGCTGTTTGTTTGATTTTCTCACAGGGTAATGTGATTTGATTTCCTATACTTTAGAGCAGAGGTCACCAACCTTGATCGGTTGGCGGACCGGAGGAAAAGGGAGAGGGAAGTATTTTACATGTGTGTGTGTGCACGGGGCTGCAAGCACATGCATGCTGCAATCATGGCAGGGCTAGTGCCCACATGATACTCACTAGCCCTGCCACATTCTTGCGTGGCGCAGTGCCTTGTTTCTGCGCCCAGTGGTGTGGTGGCGGCCATTTTTGTGCTTTGCAATGCCCATTTTACTGCAGTGATTTACTTAAGAGCAAAAAAAAAAAGGTCATAAAATCAATAAAAACAGCCACCTGGCTTAGCAACAGAAATTGTGGTGGAAGTTCTGGTCCAGGATGACCTGTGTTTCCTTCCTTCTTTTCAAATCATGCAAAGGAAAGCAGTTTTGTACACGATTGGAATATCCAGGACATCAACACAATTCCACAGTGCTTCAGTTGATATTCACGTCCATCAACCTCTCCTTCTGCACAGTGTAAATAAGGAATATTTAGGCCCAGGGGCGGAGCACAGCTTACACGCCCCAAACCTGTCTGCATAAATGTATCTTCAGCCCTTTCCGGAAAGCTAGGAGGGAGGAAGCAGTACGAACCTCTGAGGGAAGCTGGTTCCAGAGGGCTGGGGCAGCAACGGAGAAGGCCCTAGCCCTGGGCCCCGCCAGATGACATTGCCTAACAGACGGGACCCGTAGAAGGCCAACCCTATGTGCCCTAACCGGTCGCTGGGATTCATGAGGCAGAAGACGATCCCGCAAGTATATTGGACTTCAACTCCCATCAGTCCCAGCCAACATAGACAGAGATAAAACCTTTTGGGAACCCTGGATCAGTAGAATTTGGAAGATGGAAACCTCCATTCTGCCCTAGTTTTGTTTTGTTTTTTCCTGTCTCCCTACACCCCTTTCCTAGACAGTATTATTTCAGGATCCTGGATCATTTTGTATTGGAGTGGATTAGAAATATTGTCAAACAAATTAATAAAAAAATTAATGTTTAACTGCTTTTCCTAGTGTATCTATTTGTTGTTGTTGTTTTTTGTGCTCTGCAAAGAGCTCTAACAGGTCCTTGAGGCATTCTCTTCAGAATTCCTTTAAGCATCACATCAATGTGGCTCTGGCACAATCTGCTTTCACTCTGAAAGTGTTCGACACAATAACACGCATACATTTGCACAGTTCAATCAGCTATTAAGTCGACCTGTTTTTTTTCAGCAGTTTTGAGAAAATATATAATCTGTGGAGTTCTTGGTGCTCTCTGAGCTTGGTTGTTTTCATGCAGATATTTCATCTGTATTTTATTGATGTATTTTTATCTGGCCTGTATTATTATTATTATTTTTATAAAAAAATTTCTTTTATTAAAACAATCAGCATTGAACACAAAATCTTAGTATGCATCAATCATCATAGCACCTGATATACAACACTAAGTATTACTCTTTGTAAACATCTGTATTATTTTTATAAATAACTCAAGACGACAAACATACCTAATGCTCTTTCCTCCATTTTCCCCACAACCCTTTCAGTTGGGTTAGACTGAGAGAAAGTAATTGGCCCAAAGTCAGCCAGCCAGCCTGCCTGCCTCCATGCCTAAGGCTGGACTAGAATTCACAATCTCCTGGGGATTGGAAAGTCATCTAGCTGTCTTTCATGTCTAAGGCAGGACTAGAACTTACAGTCTCCTAGTGTCTGGCCTAAACTCACCTTTCACGCCTAAAGTGGGTCTAGAACTCTTGTTTTTGACCATCTTCAATTGGGCTTCCTGTGTTTATATACTGTACCTTGTAATAGTATTATATTCTGATAGTAGCCTATTACCACCGCATGAACCCTTGTACTAGAAGACTCCTGGGAGAACTTCTTTACCTCATTGGCCTTTTTCCTATTGGGTGGAGAGGCAAACGTAGCCATGGTTTAAGTGCTGGGATCAGGTTGCGCTGTCAAGGCTGAACATGGAATTCTATAATGACGAGACTTGTTTTGTCAGTCATTCTGTATCTTCAACTTTTTCTTGAAAGCCAGACTAGCTAAAATTTGGAATCTTCCCCATTATTGACATATCTTAGTGTTTGCACAAGTGACAACATAATCTTAGGACTAATGTTGTTTGCTTTAATATTGTTAAAGCGGACTGAATCTCTACCTCAGGATAGGAAACTTTTACCTCAGGATCTCTGGTTAGGGACCATAAAAGATTGCACTAGTAAGGGGATGAAGTCAATTCAGAAGCGCAAACGAACAATATGCAATAGACTAGATACAGCAGATAGACCATATATAAGAGAAACACCAACCAAACAAAAGGTACTCGGAGTATACTTGAAGAGGGAAGGGAGGAGGAAAGAACGTTTACTAAAACAGATGTTTACAAAGATTAATACCTAATGTTGTATGCTAAGTTCTAGGATGATTGTTTAGCAATAGGATCCTTGGTTTAATGTTGATCACATTAATATGGAACCAGATAAGAGAAACACCAATCAAACAAAGTGTAACAGGAGTATAGTTGAGGCTAGACGCGAGGGGTGGAAAAAGGCTTACTAATTCAGACGTTTTCAATGACTAATACTTAGTATTGTATATCAGGTGCCATGATGATTGCTGCACAATATGTTTTCATGCTCAATGTTGATTGTTTTAATAAAAGAATTTTATATATTAAAAAAAAAAGAGTAACACGTGGGATTCTTCAGAATTCAAACAAACCCTTTCCTGATTGGTCCTTGGTAATTCATGCAGCATGATCTCATGAACTACATAAACATATTATGTGAACTCAGCAACTATCTCATCTGTTGGAGACTATTCCCAGTTTTGTTTTCTGAGGATACTAAAGACTGTATCTGGGGAAATTATTATAATCTATTTTCCTAACAATCCACTAGAGATAGGTTCTATGAGAGATCTTGACCCAATTTCTTCCCACAAGTTTGGTGGACCAATAAAAACCTGTCTTCCCTTGTTTCGGGTTCATTCCTTATAGAAACTCATCAATGGAGCCACGTGGTCCATACCACTGCCTTGTTTTATATGGAATATGATATAAATATCCAGGCATCCCTTTTGGAATTAGTTAAGAAATACTTAACACTGAAAGTTGTTTATGCAGCTCTGTAACTTTATTGATCAGCTTGATTGCACAGATTTCATTGTTTTTCTCATTCATGGTTTCCAGAACAAGTCTAATCTGAGACATATTTTCCCCCACCCCACCAATACATTCCGCTTCTCTTAATTTATTTTCCCCTCAGATATTAAGGTTTGAAATCAGCCAAATTGCACATTGATGTGGGGCTCGTAAGAATAAATACCATGCATGGTTTGGCGGTAAGCCAGCCTGACACTCTGCAAGCATTCGGGTTACTTTGCATCAAAAAAGAAAAAAGAAAAAGGACAGATAAATAATTAAATTATTTAAAACGCAAGAACATATTTGTAATTTAAATATATGGTGTAGCAACTCTAGCCCACTATCTGGGAAACCAGCACACAAGTTGATTCGGATCAATCCTTCTTCTGCTGCTTTGGAGCTACTTCTCCACTAGATTTTTCTTGTTCATCTTCCTCTTCCTTTTTAACTCCCTCGTCTGCTTCCTCAACCTCTTCTTCTCCTTCCCCTTCCTCTCCTTCACCTTCTCCACCTTCCTCCTCACCCTCTTCAGTTTCTTCCTTAGCTTCTGAATAAAAAGAGAGAAAAGACAAAAGTTTGGAATATAAGATTACAGCATAGGGTCCGATTACCATTATAAAATAACTTGAGAATAACCAGGCACAAATTTGGTTCAAACCTATTGAAAAGATATGCAATATAATATCTTTTTAAAAGGTTGATGCATCTCTTTAAAATCAACATGCTCAAGCCAAGTTAAAACTGGGCTGTAATACACAGAATTCTTTCTAGCTTCTAAATTGCACAGATTACATGGAATGGGATTTGTCCTGGTAAGATCAACAAGCTAGACAACATTTAAGGTTCTTTGAATCCAAAGTTAGAAAATGTTGGCTATCGCTTGATATTTGTACTTGGAAAAGGCAAGATATCAGCAAATAAAACTTCCTTGATCTGCAGTAGAATTCTTCAAAAAATGAGTAATTCGATGTTTGCTTTCATGGATCAAAGCAACAGTAGCACATGACAGAAAAACACATATTCAGCAAAGGAGGAGGGAAAGAGAATATGCAAATCCAAATTATGTTCAGTGTTTATTCAGGCTTCAAAACCCCTTTTATTCTTATAGTTTTAATAATTCATAGTGGTGTCATTTGCTCCTTTGATTAATTCTAATCAAAAGAGCAGAACTACACATTTCAATCAATCGCAATCTACACAATAAATCTTGGCATGCATTCTGAAGGGGGAAAAAATAAAGGTTTCCATCATTTGGCATTTTGCTCAGTTATCTCATCTTTTATTTTAAATCCATGCATGAGAGATTTGTCCCCAATCAATGCAAAAGAAAAAAAAAAGAAATCATTGCCTTACGAAATTTATCACTGAATTCAGAAGTAGACTACAAACTTAAAGATGATGCCAAACCTTGCATTCAAACTTCATCCATCCCAAAGTTTGGGGAAAGATTTGATCCCACTTTATGTGTGGTTAGGGTAGACCTGGTAAAATACATGAGTAAAATTCCCTAGCACTGTGCACCCTTGATTTCAGGTATTTACTTTAAGCTTGGTGTGCGAATGTAACCCAACACATTTCAGAATTTATTTATTTTTTCTGCCCCAAATTACCTTCTTCTTCCTCTCCTTCGCCTTCTTCCTCTCCTTCTGAAGGGGGGGTTTCTTTGGCCTCCTCCATCTTAGTTGCCTCAATCGTCTCCTCGACATCTATCTGTTCTTCTTGCACATGGCTTGAATAATAGGCAGGGAAGGAACGAGCTGACATTAAGTAGGGACTGCTTTGTAAACCCCCGTAGGCCGATCTTCCAAAGATTCCAGCTGTCTGTGTGTAGCCGCTGCTTATGTTTCCCACACTTGTGAAACTGAGCCGAGTCTCTTCACCTTCCAGCAGTTTTCTAGAAGACAAAAGGCACACTTCTTCACTGCCATCAATATTTCATTCATTCATTCATTCATTCATTCATTCATTCATTCATTCATTCATTCATTTGTTCGTTCGTTTTCTATAGCCGCTCAACTCAACCAAGTAACTCTTGAGTGGCTTACAATTCTAAAAATCTAAAAAAAACAAATTAAAAACGTTAAAACAATAAAAGCACCCACAGAATAAATAAGTATAAATAGAATCTGTGATGATTAATCAACTAATACTAAAGCCAGGTAATGGGGCCCTTCACCTCTTTGAAACTTGTTTACCAATAAGTGAAAAGTATATCCTAATTTTCCCGTAAGATTCCAGCTTAAAATATAATTTTTAATAATTTTTCAGGCTCGGATTGTCTTTTCTCTTTCCCAAAGAGATGGAAGAATCTGATTCTGGGAATGAAATGGGACATTTACAAAAATAGGGCAGTGCAGATTGACATTCTGTTTGTGACTCTTGAATGGTTAGGCAGCCCCCTCTCCAATTATCTGAGCAAGAAAAAAAGATCAAAGGCATCAAATCTATGCATCAACCCAGTACAAAGAGAAATGCTGGTAGTTATATCTTCCAGGTTTAATGCATAGTTAACCTGAACTCTGATGGGGGCATTAGTCAAACAAGAAACTTGTTGGGAATTTCTGTAATACTATAATCTCAAATTTTGCATTTTCTTTGGTGAGAGTGGGAGATTATTTGCAATATATTTCTGTCTCAGTGTATTGCATAATATCTCTCAGCATTCATCTGACAGTACGAAAACAAGGCAAACTGCCTCTCATATATTCCATGCCTATAGCCTGGAACTGCTATGCAGCAAAATGTTCATATATACTGTCACTCTTGAGCACTGATGTCATGTTCCATATAATGTGTAGTCCAGTGCACTGATATACATCACACTCTAAGCATATCAACAGTTTTCTCTGAATGGGATTTATAAACTATTGAGGAAGAAAAAGACTGGGAAATAAAACATACACTCCAATTACGTACTAGCTTAACAAGGATAATTAAAGAAGGACAGCTAAAGGTGTTTTGTGAACCCAGGAAATGGGTTAATTCAGAAGCAAGTTAATACAGCCAATATGATACATTTGAAAACAGGAAAGATGTATTTCCCCAACCGAAAATTAAATGAAATATATTTATGCTTCTCATCTCATTTCTTTCTTTAGGAATTACCTATATGCTGCAATTTCAATGTCCAGAGCCATTTTCACATTCAGGAGATCCTGGTATTCTTTCAGATACCGTGCCATTTCACTTTTTGTGGTTCTCAGTTCATTTTCTAATTTGTTAACTGTATCCTGTTGAAAATAAGGAATGGTTAAATGTATAATCTCACTTAGATTTGCAAAGCTCAAATATTTTTTACTGGCCAAAAAGCTTGGTTTTTGTCACAGCAAGGAAGAATTTATCTCCACTTCAGTGAAAGGGTTCATCTGGATATCCAAACCTCACGTTCCTATGTTACTTATTTTGTTCCAAGGCTGCGTATATTTAAAACAAAATAAAACACCTTTTACTCTGTTTAAACTCTGTAAAGGCTCTGTTCCTTAGACCAAAAGGTAATTCTCCATAGGCCATAGTTCTTGGTTTATTATATTTAGCAAACCATGGTAAATAATTTAGATGATAGGCAAGCCAGGAGAACTGCAGTTTATTCATATGCAACATATGCCCAAATTAAGCCATACTAAGAATAAATTTCCCAAATTCAATGTGATGCCTTAATCTTTCTTAACTTAAGCACCGGTGAATGTTATGGATCCATTTTAAGCCAGAAGCCAATCTATGGTTATAAATCATCATCTTCTTTAACAAGGCTGTTAAAAATACCGGTGTTAAGAATTGAGCTAATCTTCCATTCAAGCTCATAAATTACTTAAGATGACAGGCAGAGCTAATCCCAAGCATGTCCACTTAGAAGTGCCATTTATCAAATTGATTGGAATTTCTCGCATCAGTATATATAATACTGAAGGTTTATAATAAATTCATCTATAACCAGACCATCTCAAGACAAAGTATTTCTGCTTAATCATTATATCCATACAATACACATAGAAAAATCAGATAAAAGCAGATCTTGATTAATATTGATTTTGGTTAGCTATTTGAAACTTATCAAGTTGTACAAACTAGCTATTCAAAGTTCAGCATGTGTGTGTACAGCTAAGCATCCTACTGCTCAGTCATATTCTAATTTGAGCTGTTAGATAAGTTCATATTAATTAGAAGTAATTGAAAAGTAGTTTCACTCGAAGTGAGTTTTATAACTGAGCTTATATTGTATTGATTAAAAGGCACGAACTGTTAACATTTTATATAGTTATCATTCGTATATAACTATTCCAGAACATAGCTTTGTTGGACCTACGCATGATAGTTCCCTTTCCATTTAAAAGGATACAGCTATTGCATATCTGGCTGTCATGGCTAATAACAAGTAGCCACCCATTTCAGCACCTCAGATGCTGGACAGCTCCTGTGTCAATTTGGGTGGGGCAGAAGTGGGCAATGACTTCTGGTTGCTGCATTGCACCATTGCCTGCCTGGAAACTGCTGCAGTTGTTGTCTGTTGCATTCAAAGGTCACAAAACAGCTTTTGCAGGATGTGACACAGCTATTGAAACCACCAAGCAAATTTGAGCTGATGCAGAACTTTAAAGCAACTAAACAGCTTTACTACAAGCAACATACGCTCTCTGATTTTATTCTTAGTTTGGAGTCACCTAGCACAGGGGTCCCCAACCCGGTACCGGGCCATGACATGCCAGCAACCGGTCCACAAAAACAAGCAAAGCCCCATCCATGGGATGCAGGCAGCACACAAAACAATGCACTCTCTGGTCCGCAGAAAAACCTTTCTCCACGGAACCGGTCCCTGGTGCCCAAAAGGTTGGGGACCTCTGACCTAGCAGGAAGTTTTGTGGGATTTTAGCTATAGTGAATATTGCCAGCTAACTGGATGTGCATGGTTAAACTCCTCTTTCTTTTCTGCCCAGTAGCTTATAAGGAGTCCAACCATATTCCACCTCTACACTAAACGGTTTTTAAAATGTAGCACTGTAGTAAATCCCAGAAGTGGTTTGGAATATCTGCTCTCTATTAATTCTTCTGCACAAACAGAATCATTTTCAAGAGTTGAAAGCTGAAAAGATTTCAGAACCAAGCCACTGCAAATCTGCTCTCCTTACAACCCGCTCACCACCACCACCACCACCACCATCTTTAAGATTAGATGTGGGCACTCTACCCAACTTTAACTAACCTGTGGTCTGTGACACAACTCAGAAGTGAGTCCTACTAGCCAGCAAGGGAGCATTTTTTGCTCTCTTGCCCTCTTTTGCTCTTTCGTTTTTTTGCATCAGCATTGATAATGTTAGCTAGTTTCTGCCAGAAAAAAAAAACTAAAACTAAAACAGCACCAGGAATCCCACAGCATTTCCCTATCCTCAGGAGAGGCTTAAAAAAGAAGACAAGCGGCTTCCATTTAAATAGCTCCCTGGAACTAGCACTAAAAGTCACTGCGGCAGCAACTCTATTTTCCCCCTTTGGTCAGAAAAGGAAAAAAAGAATGGAAAGCTGCAATTGGAAAATGACCGTTCCTTGCTCCCTGAAAAAGCGCCTTAGCTTAGCGCAACAAGGGGCCCGCACAACCGAAGCCACTCCGGATCAAAGCAAGCCTTGCAACCTCCCCCAGCTGCGTCAGAAAGACAGAAGCTGAAAGAAAGTTGCGCCTTCTGTCACCGGGGGGGGGACACAAAGCGCAGCTGTCAATCACGCTATCTGTTGCAGGGGCTCCCCACATTTTGAGGGGGGATCTGAAAGCAGCGGTGAGGGGGGAGGAGGAGGAGGAAGGTGGATGGGAAGTTCAAGAATCCCCGTCCGCTTTTGGAGAGCAACCGACCGGTGCCAAAGGCAGAGGGAAAGGCTGCGTCAGTCGTGGAGACGGGGCTGCTCTCCGCAAACGGCTCCACCCGCCCGGTGGCCCCGACGAGAGAGAGAGAGAGAGAGAGAGAGAGAGAGAGAGAGAGAGAGAGAGAGAGAGAGAGAGAGAGAGAGAGAGAGAGAGAGAGAGAGAGAGAGAGAGAGAGAGAGAGAGAGAGAGAGAGAGAGAGAGAGAGAGAGAGAGAGAGAGAGAGAGAGAGAGAGAGAGAGAGCTCAACCCAGCCCACCTGCAGGGCGGCGAGATCGGCGCTCTGCTTCTCCTCCAGCTCCTGCAGCTGCTTCTCCAGGGCTTCGTTCATGCCGCGGGTGGCCTCGATCTCCAGCGTCTTGGCCTTCAGGAGGCGGCGGCTCTCGGAGACCTCGTCCTTGGCGGCGCGGACGGCGTCGGTGTTCTTGGCGGCGCTCTCGGTGAGGACGGTGAAGCGGCTGCGGAACCACTCCTCGGCGTTCTGCATGTTGCGCGCGGCCAGCTTCTCGTACTGGGAGCGGATGTCGCGCAGGGCGGAGGAGAGGTCGGGCTTGGCCGAGACGTCCATCTCGACGGAGAGGTGAGCGTACTGGATCTGGGCCTGCAGCTCGGCCAGCTCCTCTTCGTGCACCTTCTTCAGGAAGGCCAGCTCGTCCAGCAGGCTGTCGATGCGCTTCTCCAGCTCGGCGCGGGCCAGGGCCGCCTCGTCGGCGCTTTTGCGCACCTCCAGCAGGCGGCCCTCGGCGTCCTCGCGGCTGAGCACCTCCTCCTCGTAGCGCGCCTGCAGAGCCCGCAGCGTGTCCTCCAGGCTCTCGCGCTCGCCCTGCAGCGCCTGCTTCTCGTGGTTGGCCTCCTCGGTGGCCAGGCGCAGCTCGCGGATCTCCTGCTCGTAGAGGGCGCGGAAGCGGGAGGGCTCGCTGTGCTTCTGCCGCAGCACCATCAGCTCGGCCTCCAGCACCTTGTTCTGCTGCTCCAGCTCGTGCACGCGCTCGATGAAGCAGGCGAAGCGGTCGTTGAGGTCCTGCAGCTGGGCTTTCTCCTGGCTGCGGATGGCCTTCAGGTCGTTGCTGATGGCCGCCACCTGAGTCAGGTCCAGGCTTTCCACCGAGGGCGGCAGGAGCAGGGAGGAAGAGGAGGAGGTGTAGCTGCGCCGGACCGAGACGGAGGAGACGGGCGCCGAGAGGCTGGAGTAGGTCGAGCGAGCCGCTCCATAGCCGCCGCCGCCGCCGCCACCGCCGCCGGTGCTCCGGACGCTGGAGAGGTGATGCACTCGGGGCGCGCTCTCCACGAAGCGCCGCTTGTAGGAGGGGAAGTACGTCTCGTAGCCGAAGGTACTCATGGCGGCGGCTCGGCTGCTCCTGATGGGCGGGGAAGGGGAGGAGGGAGGACGCGAAGCTGCCACCTGGCCGAGGGAGACCGCTCTGCGGCTGGCCACTGCCGCCCGCCCCTATTTATACCGCCGGGGAGCCTCTGACGCAGCCCAGGCGGGGCCCCCCCAGCCCTCGGGCCCAGCGCCGAGAAGGCAGCGGCTCTGCGCAAGGAAGGAGGAGCTGAATCCGCGCTGGCTCTTTCGCTCAGCCGGGAAGATCCTCTCCTTCTCTCCCCCCTCCCTCCACCCCCCCCGAACCCCCACTGGACAAGCAGCTCCACTCATGCCTCGACCAGCCTCGCCCTTCTTTAACCGGTGCCACTCCGCGCGATCCGGTCGCCGCCCTCGTCACAGCCAGCTTGAATCAGGCAGCCGTCCCTTCGGCCAGGAAAATTCATTCGGTGCCGGCCTTTTCTCCATCCCTTTTCCCTTCCGTCTGTGCAACCGTGGATAGTTCTCAACTGACAAACGGTTCGTTTAGCGACCGAAGTTACAAAAAAGGGACTCGTGAGTTATGACCGGGGTGTTTTTTTTTCCCACACTTATGAGGGTTGCAGCAGTCCCCCACGGTCACCTGATCAATGTTCAGATGCTTGGAAACTGGCATGGATTTATGACGGTTGCAGTGTCCCGGGGTCACGTGATCCCCCTTGGGGTGACCGTCTGACAAGCAGAGTCAATGGGGGAGCCAGAGGGCAACAGAGGGTGGACAGGAAGTTGGTCATGCTGGGAAGATGACTGACTGACATAAGAAAAGGGACAGGCAGACAGTTAAGCCACGTGGTTTATTTGAGATGCGTCCTTTTTAGGATTCGTTGCACCTATTAACGTGTATTGAGGTGCCGCTGTATGACCATTCCTTGCACTTATAACCATTGCAGCATCCCCAAGGTCACGTGATCAGAATTCAGGTACTTGGCAAAGGGCGGGCATTTACGATGGTTGCAGAGCCCTGCAGTCACCTGATTGGCACTTTGTCACCTTCCCAGCCAGATTCCAACCTATAAAATCAAGGGGAGGAGCCAAATTCGCTCAGCAACCATGGCAATAAACGTTGTAAAAAGGGGTGCCTTAACAATCGCACAGCTTAGCAATAGAAATACTGGTTCCAGTTGTGGTTGAAAGGCAAGGATTACCAGTAGTTCATGGCTGCTTCTGGATCCATGCTAGAAGAAGGAGATCCTTCCTTTGTCACCATCCATTAATTAAGTTGTATGGATGGCTTATTCAAAGCAGTCCCAAGCAGTGACTGTGACAAAGTCTACAATGTCCATTTGGAATGGAGCAGAGTCCAAATAGAGTCTCTTGGTTCATGAAACCAGTGTGGAATACAGGTGTGAATATTGGCCTGAAACTAGGAAGGTGGAAATTAAGGACATTGTCTGGTGGAACTTAGCTCCTAATGACCCAAATTCTTGGCAGTTTTGTTGGCAGCATTATCAAAATGACTTGCAATTGGCATCCAGATTTTTTTTTTAATTTCCATCCAATGTTAACCATAAGCACAACCCATCTTTCAAGGTTCTTAGGTTAAAATTGACTTTAACCTAATCTAGAGATCTCCCAATCAGCTCCAGCCCTGTTTATCTTCTCAATTCAGAGAATATTGCCACTTGTTGACATGTCTCAAGACAATTCGATGGATGGATGGATGGATGGATGGATGGATGGATGGATGGATGGATGGATGGATGGATGGATGGATGGATGTGGATGGATGGATGGATGGATGGATGGATGGATGGATGGATGGATGGATGTGGATGTGGATGTGGATGGATGGATGGATGGATGGATGGACCTGTAACAAGGCTGCTTTCATTGGTTTTGACCAAAGGGAAAAGTGCAGCTCTTAAAGGCAGGAAACCTGTGGAAGATGAAAAGACAAAAAAGACAAAAGAGAACAGTTTTGTAATATACTGGAGTCATCTTTTCTGACTTGCATCGATCCCTATTTATCTTTACTACAGGGATAAATGCAAGTCATCCTTTCTGATTGGCATTGGTCCCTGCTGCTTCTTTTTACTCAAGTTTAGGCTGAGCAAGAACTTTTCCCCAACTCATTGTCATCGCTGAGCAATGGTTAGCTCTCAAGGCTTATCAGCACCCCATTCTCATTTTCTTCCACTGGGTGTCTTTCCATCACTATCCCCTCTTAATTTTTTTTTATTTTTTTCTCTTTTCCCTCATATTCTTTTAAAAACTGGTATACAAAGAACAGGAAACTTGGATTAATGAAACCGTAATTGCTCTCCTCGTGTAACATGCTATGACCCAACAGGTCATATATATACCAGTTGAAATGGGCTGAGCGGGTTCACTCAACATGCTAAGACAATGGCTGTTTTCCCCAACTTGCTGTACCTCCAACTATCTAGCTCCATTTGAGTCTATTTTAGTACAAAGGTATTTCCATCTGAAGAACAGAACAGACTTACAGAATTGGACTGTAAGTGAAGGGACCTTGATCTCCAAGGGACCTTGGAGATCAAGCAGGAGACCTTATACCATTCCAGACCAGTGCCTGTCCAGTTTCTTCTTTAAAGCCTCAGTGATGGAGCACCCACAACTTCCAAAGGCAAGCCATTCCACTGCTTCATTGTTCTACTATAAGGAAATTTCTCCTTAGTTCTAAGTTGGTTTTCTCTCCTTGATTAGTTTCCTTTCATTGTTTCTTGTCTTGCCTTCTGGTCTTCCTGATATCTTGGGCCACAATACCTTTGCTGACTGACCAGCCAAATCTCCATCTTCCTAGCAATACTGTTTAAGGTTATTGTCTTCCCACAGATAGATCAGCTACAGCCAATTTACAACTTTTATTGTTTGCTTTTTTTTAAAATTAAAAGCTTCCCTTGCCACACATTCGTGCACCTATCCATACCTATTTAACTCAAAGCGTTAGCTGGTTAGGTTTGAATGGAATTTCATAAATATTAGGTTGGGATGCTCGCTGTCTACTCTACCTTGTTCTGTTTGATGTTTCCATAGAACTGTAGTTTATATAACTTCCAAAAAGAGTTGGCTCATTCCTCCTCAATCTAAATAGTAAAGAAATAAGTATTTCTGGTAGGCAGCTAATAAGAAATTATGTTGTGTTTCCTCTGAGACACTTTTATAGGCATGATATTATACATCCATGTGAATTATTTATGGTGAGCACACAAGTTGACAAGAGACTGAATGAAGTCTTAAAGGTTATTCATGAAGCCTCTTAGTGTGCAAGCTAAGTAGAACAGGAATGAAAAATGCATGAACATATAACAGCAGAGGAAATAGTTTAAAATGTAAAAGCTAATATTTTAGGCATTCAACCACCGTTGCTCAAATGATCTTGTAAAAAGAAGGTAAAGTCTGCCCCCTTCAGTTTTACTTTTTTCATCAGCTTTCAGGTTTACCAGTGTAACCTTTTCACGATTTGCTTTGTTCTAGAGGAGATAAATGCAAAGCAATCATTACCAGGCAAACATGAATTGCAAATCAAAGTTGAGAGGCTTGTATCTACTAGCACAAATTGGCATTAAGTTTCTCATGCATTCCAAAAGCTCTAATTCTAATCAGGCTTAGGAAACAGAAAAGCAGGTTAAAATGAGAATAAAATCTGTTGCAACACATCTCTACCTTTGCTCCCCCAAACTATCCCATTGCTGTTTTCCGACACGCAATTTGTCCTCATTTAGCAGCGTGGTGTAGCGTTTAGCAAAGAACCAGTGGCTGACACACTGTAATAAATCTCATATTTTTGTAGGAAAAACAAATAAGTACTAATTAGCTCAACTAACAAGCCTTCAAATTATTCCACGAAAAAGAAATTAGGAAGGTGCTGAATGCCTCGCTAAACTATCCAGTTAGCGTGATGGGCAATTACCGGTACCTGTTAGGTCTCGGCAGGTGGCTCCTTGGGGTACAGGTATTTTTGGACTCCTCACAACTTCCCAGAATCACCCACTGCCAAGTCACCAAAGTGGGGTTAAACAGTGGGGTCCTTGTTGTTCTCTGAGCTTGATGGTTTTCTTGCAGATGTTTCAGTGCATTGATAATGTTACCTAGTTTGGAAATGAAATGTCTGCAAGAAAGCCACCAATAAGCTCAGAGAGCACTAAGGATGAGAGAGAGAGAGAGAGAGAGAAGAGAGAGGGAGGAAAGAAGAGGGAGAGGGAGAGAGAGAGAGAGAATATTCATAGGTTGGGTAGGATAGAGAGAGTAGGGGAGAGAAGGAGTGAGATAGTCCTTCCAATCAAGCTTAGTATTGATCTGCAGTATCTCTCCAGGATTTTAGCCTAAGGTTTTATCCATCTCCTTACATGCAAAACATCATCATTCACTGAGCTCTTTTCCCCATCCTCCACTCTGTTCATGGAAAGCCTGTTTGAAATTTTTTTTTTATCCTGAGGTAAAAGTTTAATAACCTGAGGTAAATCTTGTATATGGTTTATCTACTATATCTAGTCTATCACATATTGTTCATTCACGCTTCTGAATTAACTTCGTCTCAGTAATAGTGCAATCTTTTATAGTCCCTAACCAATGATCCTGAGGTAGAAGTTTCATAACCTGAGATAGAAATTCAATCCGCTCTATCGATATTAAAGCAAACAACATTAAGCATAAGATCATATTAAGAGGCTTTCGTCATATAACCTAGGCATACAACATTAGGTGTTAGTCTTTGTAAACATTTGATTTGGTAAACATTCTTCCCTCTTTACGTCGAGCCTCAACTAAACGCCAGGTGCATTTTGTTTGATTGGTGTTTCTCTTGCATATAGTCTATCCACTGTTTCCAGTCTGTCAAGTATTGTTCATTTGAGCGATCTTTCAAGTATGCCGATATTTTCGCCATTTCCGCCAGATTTGTTACTTTCACAGTCCATTCTTCAATAGGCGGTATTTCTGGATTCTTCCAGTATTGTCCCACCAACAATCTGGCTGCTGTGATCAAGTTCAGAAATAAGCTCGTACAGAATATATACTTCCGGGCGTGCAAGCCCTGGGATACCAGGATACCAGCAACATCTGTAAAAAGTGTCTCCAAGGTTTCTTCCAACGCTATTATTCTTTGTTCTAAATGGGAAACAATATTAAAATCACTTGCTGCCTGTATGCCACTTTCAGAATGATGCAAATAAAATAGTTCGGTTTTGGCACACCAAAGCGCCGAAGACCGATTCACTTATTAGGAAACCTATTCCTTCTTTCCAAACTCCCCACATTTTGCTGATGCCAAGCCAATGAAGCTCAGCAGCTGTCATTTCCTTACAAGGCAAGCCAATTCCCATGCCTCAGCATAATAATATCAATTTTCCTATCCACCAAACAAGTTAATCTGATTAGAAGACTGGAGATAAAACAGCTCTTTCACAGAAAGTGTCATTGAAATCTTAATGGGCAAATCCTTTGTGCTTGTTTACACTTTTGCAAGGCAAATTCTAATTGGTAAACCTCTTTTTTATTTTTATTTTTTTTTTTGCTATTTTGACAGCATTTCTCCCACTTTGTATTTTCAGTTCTATGTGCTAGAAGGTAACTCCTGCACTACTTGTATATATGTGCACTTCCCAATCCCATAATAGCAGGACACCATGCCATTGGCAATTTATAGCTTTCATAATGTCATCAGAGGGAGCTCTGGAGACTGTGAAACACAGGGCAACACAATCCTCCTTGCGTTAGTGATTAAGGGTAATGATTTTCATGCATCACAACATTCATCCCTTTTACAAGTGGCAGATATTAATGATTTTAGCAAAGACTTTGTCCTCTTGCTCTCTTCATTTTAATTGTCACTACCCAGCGGGTCTCCATTTGGAAGCTTCATTCTAGAGGTAGGGAATGTGTAGCCCTCCAGATTTTGCTGAACTGCAATTCCCAACATCCTTTTATGTTAATGAGACTACAGTACAGGGATTGTTTTAAGTGACATTTCGCAACCCCTGGAAACCAGAGATTCTTCTCTCATTGTGGAGCTTTCCTTACTTGGTTTTTTTTTTATTATCGTTGGTTGCACCATCAAGCCAAATGTTTAGACTGGATTTGGCATTGTTATCTAACTATCAAGTTTTTCAGTGTTGTTGTTTGCTGGTGTAAAAGGTCTTGTCGCAGGACGCAAGCTCTTCTAAGTAAAGCTGCCTTTTGCAATTGACTGATGGTGATTTTGTCAATGCCGATGGTGTTCAACTGATGCTTCCATTGTTTTGGAATTGCATATTATTATTATTATTTTAAACCAATCTCATTGCTATTTTGAGCCCGCTGGGTCCATGGTTGCCTTTTTGAAATTATTTTTCTATATGGAAGTTTTCAAGTTTCAATAGCACTCACTTTGAAGAGTTATTTTCAAACTGAATACTAAGCCATATGTATGTGATATATTAATATATAGAATTATGTATCTCCCATGGATGGATTATTATGTAGAAAGATTGCTGATGGGCAGCTTTGCTCAAAGGATTATATGTGTAGGGGCAAAGCTAGGCTTAGTTATAGTCACTAACTGAAGAGTGGAACTGATGATCTGTAGGATTATTTTTGATTTCCTGATTCTAAGAAAGGGATGATACAGCTGTGGTTTTCCAGCTGTTGATGGATTACAATTCCCAGCAGTCTTTGCTAGCCTAGCCAATAACAAAGGATGCTGGGGATTATTGTTCAATTATATATGAAAAGCTGAACCTCAAAACCTATGCTGTAGGAAAGAATCTGGATCTTCTGTTCTGGAAAATAATCTGATGAAACATCTACACTAGGGGTCTTCAAACCTGGCCCTTTTATGACTTGTGGACTTCAACCCCCAGAATTCCTTCCTCAGCCAGGCATGCTGGCTGAGGAATTCTGGGAGTTGAAGTCCACAAGTCATAAAAGCGCAAAGTTTGAAGACCCCTGATCTACACAATCAAGTAGAGAAATCCTAATTTCAAAATGGCCTACCTATGACAGAACATGACCAAAAAACAGAGAACCGTGTAATGTGCACTCTAAGGAATAGTGTCCATTTTTGCCTTGGTTAGTCTACTGAATATTGCTAGGCAAGATGTTTTGTGCATTTGTCAATGAAAGCAGCAATAGAAATTAGGTTGCAAGAATAGACCGAGCACAGAATGACTTCCATCAAGGGCATTTTAGCTCCTGAATCAAGCATCCCATCAATTATTCATCCCATGTTGATTCTCCTACTTCTGAATTCTTGCCAAAACCCATTTCTTTTTCCACCCCTGGATAATGGAATTAGTGAAGAGTTTAGAAAATTGGAGTTCATGACCACTGGGAGAGAGGCGGCAGGCAGACGCAGTCTTGAATTGTCTTGTGAGCTTTGCAAAGTCATCCGAGTTTGGATCATGAAGACTCTGCCTAGGGACTAGAGCAGGGGTCTCCAACCTTGGTCACTTTAAGACTTGTGGACTTCAACTCCCAGAATTCCTCAGCCAGACAAGCTGGCTGAGGAATTCTGGGAGTTGAAGTCCACAAGTCTTAAAGTGGTCAAGGTTGGGTTCCTCTGGACTAGAGAACAGCTGATGCTACAATGTGCTGAAGCTCCTAAGGAACTGTCATATTCAAATATTCAAAACTGCATGCAGGTAGTCCTTAGCTAACAGTCACAATTTCTGTTGCTAAGCAAGGGGATTGTTAAGAGAATCGTGCCCAATTTTATGACCCTTTATTAACTGAGTCATTGCAGTGGTTAAATGAATTGTGCGGTCTTTGAGGGAATCCAGTTTTGCCCATTGACTTATCTTGTTGAAAGCCATTTGAGAAGGTGGTAAATGGCCACAGCCCACCAATGGCATGCAGCCCCAGGAAATGTCCCCGAAGGAAATTTGGTTCTTGGACCAAATAAAATTGCAGCCTTGAATGTTCCAAAGGAAACCAGGCATTCATTTTAATTACTCTGGCATCTCAACAGGATGTTGTTGTCGGTGAGCAGATGGTAATAAATGTTGTCTTCCGAAGGACAATCTGGTTGACTGCCCAACAATATAAGTGGGGGAAAAAATATGAAGAATTGCTCCAGGGACAATTCTTTTTTTTTTTTCCTCCCAAATGCATTTCTGGGATGGTTAGCTACTTCCTCGATTGCTCCGCTGTCAGAGTTGAGATAGGAAACGTCTGGCTCTTTGTAGGCAGCCTGTAAATGCATACTTTAAAGTGCCCCTTGAAGAATAAGTACTTAAGAGATTCCCGGATTGAATTCTACTCTCTCTCTCTTTTTTTAATATTTTTTTTATTTTTTATTTTTCCAAACTCTCCCCGATACATATACCGTGATATTTATGAGATGTTAACATACATTCTTTTTACATTCATATATAAGATACTTTTAATAAAATGAAATAAATACATTCACATTACTTTTGGTGTTGCTCGCCCATTTCCCCTTTCACCGTATCCACACTCCTTCTTCTCTACCTTCTTTCTCCCTTTCTTCTCTTCCCTACTTCCCTCTTCTCCTCTTCTCTTTCCTTCACCACTCTCCTCCCCTTTCTCCCCACTTCTCCTCCAACCTTCCTACTTCCTTCTCCCCTCCTTTACTCTTTCCTCTCTCCTTTCTTCCCTCTCATCCCTCTTCAGATACAATTCAGGGGTAATGTCCGAGCAGCTCCTCTCTCCAAATTTCCCTATCTGTATTATATACAATAAGATTAATTTTCTCTTACATTAATACTTCTATTTATCTAACCTACTCTCTATGACAGCGGTTCTCAACCTATGGGTCGCGACCCCATTTGGGATCGAACGACCATTTCACGGGGGTCGCCAAACACCCCAGTCCGCCATTTTTCCCCCATTTCCCCTCGAGCCATCGCACACGCACCGCGCATGTGCGATTCGGCCCGTCGCACCGCGCATGCACGGTTCGGTCCGTCACGCCACGCATGCACGGTTCGGGTCATCACACGCGCACCACACATGCGCAGTTCGGCCCGCCGCACCGCGCATGCGTGGCGCAGGTCGGGGTCACGCCGCGCATGGGCGGCGCAGGTGGGGTCTCGGCCTGAAAAAGGTTGAGAACCGCTGCTCTATGAACACCCAGTGGAGCCAAGTTGCCAGCTCTTAGCAAGTGATGTGGCATCTTATAGATGGGGTCTTGGAGGAAAGCTGGTGGGAGATAAATACAGGTAGTCCTTGATTTACACCCATTCATTCAGTGACTGTTCAAAATTACAATGGCACTGAAAAAAATGAAACTTAGGAAAGTTTTCACAGTCATGACCATTACAATGTCCTCATGGCTGAAATATCCGGCCACATTTTTAGACTTTCATGAAGCTTCCTCTGCCAATGACACTCCTATTTGTCCTGACAAACAGTTCTGGGGAACTTGACAGCTTCACACTGTTTTTTCCCAATTATTTATTGGTTCTAATAACTGTGAATACTTTGGTTCTCGTATCAGTTGATATCCTGTGTTTTTCCCTTATGGACCATATAGGTATAATTGCTTTTTATATTTTAAAAGAGAACATTGGCAGGCCATTATCTATAAATAGACTTAGCCAGGGCAGAGAAATTAAAGTAGGACAAATCCATTGGAGAGACAAAGGTGGTGCCTTTATAAAAACACGCTAGCAAATCATACTGTAATCTAGCACCTAAGCCATTTTATGAAGGGGGGTTTAACATTTTGGAGGGGGGAAATAGGCAAGTTAACCATGATTACCCTGCTACATAGAAGAATACATCCAATGTATCAAATCAAACCTGCACTGCAAAAAAAAAAAAAAAAGATAGGTGTTGACCCAGAATCGTTGTAAGATCTTAGAAGAAGACATAACTAGCTGGTTATGGGCTTAACCAGTTCTCTACTCTCAAACCTTTTGGTGCAGTGTTGACTTCTGTTACATTTAAACCTAAAGTAAGAGGAACTACAGTGGTACCTTGGTATTCTACTGCTTCAAAACTCATTGAATTTGATATTTGATGCATTTTGATGTGAAAATGTACTCGTAGTTTCTTTGGTATTCATTGCGCTGCAAAAGGAAGAGGGGGACGGCCACAGAGGATGGACAGGACGTTGGCCATGCCAAGAAGGTCGCTGACATAGGAAAAAGGATAGACAGAAAATTCTTCCTGGCCAATACAAAGGGTCATGTGTGTTTGGTACTCATAGTGTGTTTGGTACTCATAGCGTCCGGTACGCTCCCACAGAGAGGGCCTCCTCAGGGTGCCGTCAGCCAGACAATGTTGGCTGGCGACCCCCAGGGGGAGAGCCTTCTCTGTGGGAGCTCCTACGCTTTGGAACGAGCTCCCCCCTGAACTCCGTACGATGACGGATTTACGTACCTTCCGTCGGGAATTGAAAACATTCCTTTTTCGACAGGCCGGCCTGGCATAGAAGCTCCAGCTCCAGCAAGGTTAAAATTGTTTTAGGGGATTGAGTTATTTTTAAGATCTATAATGTATTGGGTTTTAAATGGGATTTATGGCCAAATTGTTTAATTTATTTTTAATTGTTTTAATTTTGTATATTGATATGTTTTTAATTTTGGGCTGTACACCGCCCCGAGTCCTTCGGGAGAGGGGCGGTATAGAAATCAGAAAATAAATAAATAAATAAATAAATAAATAAATAAATAAATAAATAGTTTTTAGTACTTGCTGTACTTCTCGGAACCAATTAACACTGAGTGCCAAGGTACCACTGTATTAGAAGAAAAGAGAGTTAACTAAATTGAGTCAGGAGAATTGTCATCCACAAAGCTATGAAGACTCAAGAAAGCAATCAGAGTCCAACTCTCTGCTTATAACTCCTGCCAGTGAGTAACATGCTGCAGGTTGGAATAGCTGGGCAAAAAACATATACTGAAACCTGCTGGCTTTGTAACAGGAAGCTGATTGTGCTGTTACCCTGAGCATGTGCAGAGCTTCTTCCGGTGGTGGGATTCAGCCAGTTCCCACCACTTTGGCAGAACCGGTAGCTTAATTTTTTGTTGCCCAGGCCCAGAATGGACTTCTGGAAGCGGCATCCACCCAGAGAACCGGTTGTTCACCTATTTGAATCCCATCACTGGCTTCTCCCCTCCATCACCAGAACCAGGAAGCAAAAAAAAAAAAAAAAAAAATCTGCTGCAATTTAACTCTTATTCCACTCTGCTTTCAAATTGAGGATTTAATGGATGGGGGAATTAATAGAATGGAATTAACTAGTGGAATAAAGATAAAGGCCCCTTCAAATCGATCTGGACTCTTGATGACTGCAGCCATGCTATTTTTCCTGGCATATTCAGGGAGTCTTTAGCTTTCTTGCTTTCTTTCTAAGATTTTCTTTTGTAACTTCCCAGTTCAGTAGCCCTGAAATTCCTCAGGGTTCTCCTATCCAAATATAAATCAGACCTGTCCCTGCTTGGCATCCCAGCGCAGCCAAGGTGAGTAAAGCTCTGCAGCCTGCTGTGGGTTTTTAATAAAATAGCTTCAGGTTTCCACCCTGGGGATAGCCGGTGGAGAGAAGCAATTTGCCTTGACTGTTTTTTGGCAATTTTGCTTCCTTGCAGCCAAGGAAGCTCATTTGCTGGCAGGGGCTGGGCACTGCAGTGATGGGGTGGGGGGGGGGAGGTTGCTGAGGATGGCCTGCATCCCGCAGAGAGGAGGAGTCTGTTTTTGCCCTAGACAGCTCTGTCCAGGAGCTGCTAAGCCACCCCCAGACATTCTGATGTTCTGGGATTCCCAGTCGTCTCCCTTCCTCCAGAACTCCTTTCTCCATCCCCACTTGACAAAAGGAAGAACAGGATATACCCTTACTTTGTATAGGATCATTGTCTCAATCATCCAGGTCATGATTGTTCCAAAGATGCTTTTTTTCCAAAAGGCAACTGGACTTTCTTGTGTTGTTGTTTTTTTTCTTGGAAAATATTTCAAGAAGAACCTTAGGAATATTTGTATAAATCCAAAAAAAAAACCAAAAAAACCCAAAACCCTCCAAATGATCCAAAGTAAA
Source organism: Bothrops alternatus (assembly GCA_034064705.1). Lineage (NCBI taxonomy): Eukaryota > Metazoa > Chordata > Lepidosauria > Squamata > Viperidae > Bothrops > Bothrops alternatus. Next base: position 1,737,472 of record JARGCV010000435.1, read on the forward strand.
TAAAAAAAATACAGATAGTTACTACATACATACATTATCCTCAGGTTTATCAACTAATCATGATAATCTATTCCTCTGCCTTTCAAAGAGATAAGTAGGCAGAAATCCACAGTGATCTACCTACTGTTTTCTCAGGTTACTTTTCAAGCTGGTTGCAGGGTTATCTCTATCCTACTTAATCCCAACTCCCATTGGGAGGTTAGACCTCAAGAGGGAAGCGGCGACATTTAGACTTAAAGATGTTGCTGGAAGCAGCAACATTTCTGGGATATTTCTTGCCTCTTTAGTAGATGTCATAAATATCCCTCACTCAAGCCCTGGTCACCTCATGGTTGGATAATTGCAATGCACTCTACATGGAACTGCCCTTGAAGGCCACCCAGATGGTGTCCAGAAAACTTTGAAAACCTTACTCTGGTCTCATGCTTTTGATGTTTTTTTTTAATCTGTTTTGTGGCCCCTGTTTTGTTTTGTTGATTTTGCTGTTAATGTCAGGTGCAAAAGGATCAGGACCATATGTTAAGTTGCAAGTCAAAAGATTTGTTCCTCAAGTTTATGCACCACAATCTAGTCAGTGCTAAATCGGCACCAGAGAAGGGATAATGGAATTGAAGAGGGCTTGGACTTACTGTTTGTGGCAATATAATGACTCTAAGCTGATGACACATTTAACTCCATCCCTCACCTCTGCCTGCCCTTTTCCTACAGTTTATGAGATTAGTTTAGTCTGGGCCCTCTGCATGATATATGTTTATATGTTTTCTCTAGTTTTCTCTAGCTCAGAGTCCACTGGAGTTGGGCAACCAATAGATGCAGATAGATAGATAGATAGATAGATAGATAGATAGATAGATAGATAGATAGATAGATAGATAGATAGATAGATAGATAGATAGGTAGGTAGGTAGGTAGGTAGGTAGGTAGGTAGGTAGGTAGGTAGGTAGGTAGGTAGGTAGATAGGTAGATAGGTGGATAGGTGGATAGGTGGATAGGTGGATAGATGGATAGATGGATAGATAGATAGATAGATAGATAGATAGATAGATAGATAGATAGATAGATAGATAGATAGATAGATAGATAGATAGATAGATAGATAGATAGATAGATAGATAGATGGATGGATGGATGGACGGATGGACGGATGGACGGATGGACGGATGGACGAATGGAAGGAATGAAATGTCCCTCATCAATTAACTGTAGGGTTGGATGAAAAGGCAGTCTGCATAGAATGTCTTCCTACATGTTCATGGAGACTTCATCTTGAGAGAAACAATTCCTGGGTTTCATCTGAGAAAATCTGCCCAGTTTCAATAGTCAACCACTAACATGTCATTAACAGATATCCAGTTACTTATGGATTAGTGCCAAGCCCTTTGTTTATGCTCAAAATCTCCTCTTTTGATTCTTGAGGATGTCCTAAGACCTCAATCCAGGCTCCACATAGATGTGGGGAAATATCTGGGATGAAATCCAATGGGTTTGATGAAAGCTGGGGCTGATTTCTGCAGGAGAGGTTATTGCTGTCATGTCTCCCTCTGCCCTCCCTGCCTTTCCGTCTTTTACAGCAGGAGGATGCTGAGTCATTCCTGCAGCATCAGCATCTCTCTTTAAATTCTGTCTGGCTCTCCGGATCCCATCTTAGGTAGCAAAAAGCCAGACACCCTCCTTTCCCAAGCAAGGCTCAGCACCATCCGTGTCACTTTTTCCTTAGGACTGCCACATCTTTACCATTCTGTGATTTCATTAAAATACAATTGCATGTTGTTTAAATTATTGGAAAACCCTGGGAAACATTTGCTTGTTATCATGGTATGTTCTTAATAAATACATTCACTTTTAGTATTTTATTGTGCACATAACTACACATGCACACAAGTGAAAATCCATTGCACGGTGTCTGAGCATGGAGAATTGCAACAACCCATTAAGAGTGTCTATGAATCTTCTGCTATTAAGCTAATGGTCAGACTGATCCTACAATACAGTATGTTGTCTTTTAGTAGGAACATTAAAAACTTGGCTTGCGTTATAGGGCCATTTATCAAAGAACCAGCATTTTCATTTTGAAAGGAGGAGGTTTAAAGCTCAAAAGCTAAATTTCAAAGATTCCAAACCAGCACTGATGTCATTTCCATTCATTGCATTAAAACCATAAACCATATTATGCCAGGACCTACCTTGGCTTTTAGACTGCCAAAGTCTCTCTGTTGTTACAAATGCACATTATGATCCATAAACAACAAGTTTATCCTTTGTTATAAGCCATAATTATGTAATTATGGTTTAGCCATTCTGCAAAATGCATGTTTTTTAAAGTAAAGACACGATAGCTAACCTTTTTAAGAAAATACAGATTAGATTTTTTAGATTAGATTAGATTAGATTAGATTAGATTAGATTAGATTAGATTAGATTAGATTAGGATAGATAGATAGATAGATAGATAGATAGATAGATAGATAGATAGATAGATAGATAGATAGATAGATAGATAGATAGACAGGCAGGCAGGCAGGCAGGCAGGCAGGCAGGCAGGCAGGCAGGCAGGCAGGCAGGCAGGCAGGCAGGCAGGCAGGCAGGCAGACATAAATAAATAGGCAGGCAGGAATGCAGACAGACAGACATGGACACAGCTCGCCTGTCAAGTATACAGATGTGATATAAAATCCACGTCTTCATAAATGAACATGGAACTTGGTTGTGTACAAAGCTGAAAAACACTGGGCTGTTTAAACCTAGAATTCCAGAGATGCTGTGAACCAAGACTAGCAGAAACCCAGATCCAACAAACCCCCCACTAATTTCAGATTAAAGTTTGGAATTTCCAGGATAAAGGCAAGTCCAAGTATGAGTAAGCAGAGGACCTTTGTTTCAAGAAGATTCTATTTTTCTTGGTAAAAATGGCAGAAAGGGTTTACTGTTGCTTTCTCCTGCTTGCTATGAAATGAATCCTTGGCCATTATCACTGAAAGGATTATCCACCTCCAGCATCTCTCCACATTGCCCGTTGCCTGTTACAGAGACCTGCTAATAGGATCTAGCTAGAAATCTCTGCTGGAGTTAATTTGCCTGAAGCATGTTGGTGTTGTTGTTAAGGCAACAACAAAACTGTTAAATAACATCATTACCATAAACCTGAAACCATCAGTGGGCCTATTAAACCAAGGTACATATTAAAAACAGAGAGCTAATGTAGCATGGAATCTTAAAGGCAGTCTGAGAATTGCCCTTATCCTATAAATGTCTTGGAGAACAGTGATACCTTTTTCGGTTTTCTGAAGGCTGCAGAACACCTTACGGGGTGCTGCTACTGAGAAGTTGCTATTCCTGACCACTGTAGGGTCAGCCAATTCCCTCTGGAGATCTTCCTGCAGAATATTGAAAGAGGCTTTCTTTTAAGTGCTTGGATCCTAAGCTTGTTGATCAACAGCAAGAGTTGAAATTTGATCTGGCGAAACATTGGTAACCAAGCACAACACTTTTCATACAGTACCAGGTTTATGGGGTCCCACTGAACAATGGGAGAGCTGTGTTCTGCATCAGGTGTATCTTCCATACTTGTCCCATCTGAAATGCGTTCGCCCAACTGAGAGGGAGTTTGAAGATGCATTGAGATGAGACCAGATAAGACCAGAAGATGCATTGAGATGATACCAGATAAGACCAGAAGATGCATTGGTGTTTTTCAAACTTGACAACTTTAAGACGAATGGATTTCAACTCCCAGAATTCCCCAGCCATTTTCAAGTTTGCCAAGTTTGAAAAACACTGAGCTTGCTTAAAGCAACTAATGGAGCATCACCCCAAACTGGACATGATGGCTTCTTGGCAGTGAGAACTTCTGTGTTATAGAAACAGCATCAATTCCACTGCCACCATGCCTAACAGATGGATTTCCTTCTGCCGCTCCTCGTCATTTATTCTCCTAAAGCAGGGGAAATGCCAGCACTTGTTATCCCCTTTTAAGAGATGGCCTGGAGAGTCTGCCTTTGATAATGAAAACTCACCATCCATCAAGCGTGCATTACGCTGTCAGGCTTTCAAAGGCTGATATAATCATCTTGTTCACATTTCTTGCAACAACAACAATAACAAAAATAAAGCCCAAGCAAAGAAAGGCCCAGAAGGTTTTTAACATGTCCTGTTGTTTTTTTTCCCCTGATTACTAAGCAAGGTTTGCAAAAGACATATTGTTGCTTTCACAGTGATCATCTTTGGAAGTGCATCAAGCATACTCATTGCACTTTCCTTACGCAAAGCAAAGAAAAGAGAGTAAGAAGAATTGAGGAAAAGAAATTAAAGACAGGAATGATTTGTGGATTTGAGCATTAAAAAGGGTCAAAGAGGAAGGGGGGAAAAAACAAGGTGACAATAGAAAGGATAAAAAGAAGGGCTGGATTTATAATTCTTTTCTTTCATGTCACTTTTATTTTCTCATCTTTAATTTGTATATTTGTACTGGATGGAGAAAAAATAATTGAAAAAAATTAATGTTCTTTCTCAAATACATACAGAGTTTACTTCAGATGCCTTTTTTTATTTTATTTTTTTGCAGGAAACAGACATTTCCTCTCCCCCCTAAATCTTAAGGAAGAATTCCAAAGAATCTGTGAATTGATGGTAGGAAAAGGACATTCTCTCATTTGATTCCACCAGCCTTATATTCAAGGTCACAGTATAAAAAGCCTTTGCTCCAGAAAAAATGCTGCATCTCTAGAAATAAGTCCGCTATCTAGCCAGGATTTGTATTAGTGTTGTTTCCTGCCTTTATTTTTTTTTTTCCTGGGTGTTGCTGTGTCAAGTCTATTTTTCCCTTTCCATACACAGAGTTAATTCCGTGTTATTTCAGCCTTTACCTATTCTTCAAGCTGGGTCTTTGTATTTGCATTATCATCTTCTGATCATTCATTAGAAACAATTGTGTTTTCTCTCCTTGGAGAAATTTCTAGTTGCAGCTCTCCAGTACCATGTTGTGGTCTGCTTGGAGCATTACATTTCTTTTTGCATTGTCTTGCTTGACAAACCAATCCCTGGGAGACAGATGTTTGAAGTATTTAGGCCAAGGGTCTTCAAACTTGGCCCTTTTATGACTCGTGGACTTCAACTCCCAGAATTCCTCAGCCAGGCACGCTGGCTGAGGAATTCTGGGAGTTGAAGTCCACGAGTCATAAAAGGGCCAAGTTTGAAGACCCCCCTGCACTAGACCAAACTGACTCCAATTAAACGTATCCTGGGTCTGGGTGAATCAAGTCGCTTGCTACCGGTATTAGGCACATTTCAACAAAGTGTACAAACAAAATTTCTCCAACTCCGCTTAGAGAAAGTCCAGCCATTAATGTTCATTGGTGCACTGTGCTATATTGTGGCATGTAAGTAATAGCAATGGGGTGGGCGCGGTTTCGCTAGGATGCATCCAGCTGGTGGGCCAGCAGTTTGACACTCCTGACCCAGACATATCTGGTTGGGGATGAAAGAAGCAGCTTCTAGCAGATTCCACAGGTTGAGAGGTCAAGTGGGATGCTGGATGGGGGCATGAAGAGGGCGCATTTGTTCCAGGTGAGCCAGCATTAGACAAACTGGACTGAGATGACAGGAAATTCATGCAATGTGCCCTTTGAAGATGTTCCCATCAGTGGTTTGCTTAAAAAGATAGGGTTGTGCTTCATCCCAAAAGAAGTTGGACCCAGATTTGCATGGAATGTGTTATAACTGTTAGGGAGACGTAACAGAATATGGAAGAAGCTCTGGCTGGCTGGCCAGCATCCTGAACAGGAATCTGCTGTGTTGCATTCATCAGAGGCAAAATGCAGTGTCTCATTTTGAAAAGAGTAAGTCAGCCCTTTGCCTTTTTAAGCATAGTCATCTCCCTTATGCAGCACAGTCATGGAACTCAGCAGCAAATCCTTTAAGTAAGGTTGAGAAGCTGTCCATTTGCACATGTTGGTGTACACCATGTTACCTTGGACCTTTGGCCCATGTCAGCTTGGGGGTGATAGTAGCTGGGGTCCAACAATATCAGGAGGAGCCCATTTTCCTCCACCCCAAAAAACAATCCTGGGAATAGCTCACATTAAGCACTAAGGCAACATTTGAGTGCAATTTTTTTTCCTTATAATATGGAATTGCTGCATAGGGCCAAGCTTTATTGTGGTCATCTTGCATGGAAATGATGATGCTTGTGGGTAAACCCAACCACCATGGTTTGGGAACAATGCTTTATGGCTTTGCATAATTCCTGTATCCAGTCAATTAGGACTCGTTAAAAGAGAAAAACAATCAAACCATGACTTAACAAGTTGGGCAAAAGAAGTAAGTCAGACGTCCCCGGTGGATTTTACTCCACTAGTTCTTACTGACTCTATGGGGCAGTGCTTATCTCCATTTCAAGGCCATTGAGCCAGCGCTGTCCAAAGGCATTTCCACGGTCACATGGCCCGCATGACGTCAAGGAGTGCTGTTATGTTCCCACTGAAGTGGTACCTATTTATCTACTCACATTTGCCTGCTTTCGAGCTGAAAGTTTGGCAGGAGCTGGAGCGAGGACGGGAGCTCACCCTGTCGCATGGCGCTCGGGTCTCAAACCTGGGCTGCTGACTTTACAGTCAACAAGCCCAGGGTCTTAACTACTGTAAGGAAGTGGGGCAGGGAAATTTGCTTTGAAGCATTTCTCATTCCTGATTCACAGACACACCACTAAGTTGGTCATCCCTCCCTGCCCCTGTCTTTTTTTCAAGCCATCTGTTGAGGTAGGAAGAACTTTCAGGGTCTCTCTATGTCTACTGCACTGAGGATTGAGAGAATTGCCCTTTCTGTTCCAGGGGTTTTCCTCAGAGATCAACCCCCCCTTTGTCTGATTTCCACCCGACCTATGCGAGTCAGTGCTGTAATCATTGCACCAAATGATGTCAGCCTTTCTCTTTATGTTCTGCTTCCCCCATCCCTGCCCATGACTCAGAGAGATCTGAATTGATGGCTCAAAGAAATCAGGTGGGGGAGACAGCAGGGGAGGGGGGAGAGGGGGAGGCTTTTGTCTGAAGGGCAGGCTGATAGCTGCGGCTTTACCAGGGTGTGGCCAGCCCAGTTATGCTGCAGTCTGCTCTGCAGAGAGATTTTGCATCGTGGCTCAGCCCTTGCAGAATTTTTCTCTTGGGTTAACTCTCTGTACACCAGTGAAGGAAGGGAAAAAAAACTTTTATCCCTGCATCAAGTAATGGTTTTAAGGACCAGAAACAAATGTGCACACCTGGAGTCAAGGGAGAGGGGAAGAAGGAGGATGCAGCAGTAATCAGAAATACTTGAGAAATTTCCAGTTGTCCATCACCATCAGAGTGACACGTTTACTAAGTTTGCTTAGAGGTAGCTAAAAAGCAGAGACAACACCCTGCCAACAAAAGTGCGTATAGTCAAGGCCATGGTTTCCCCAGTTGCAATGTATGGATGTGAAAGTTGGACCATAAGAAAGGCTGAGCACCAAAGAATGGAGGCCTTTGAACTCTGGTGCTGGAGAAGAGTCCTGCGAGTCCCCTGGACTGCAGGCGATCAAACCGGTCAGTCCTAGAGGAGATCAACCCTGACTGCTCCTTAGAAGGTCAGATCCTGAAGTGGAAACTCAAATACCTAATGAGAAGGAAGGACTCACTGGAGAAGAGCCTAATGCTGGGGAAGATTGAGGGCAAGAGAAGAAGGAGACAACAGAGAATGAGGTGGCTGGATGGAGTCACTGAAGCAGGAGGTGTGAGCTTAAATGGACTCCAGAAGATGGTAGAGGACAGGAAGGCCTGGAGGAACGTTGTTCATGAGGTCACGATGGGTCGGACACGACTTCACAATTAACAACAACAACAACAGGTAGTCCTCAACTCACAACAGTTCGTTTTGTGACCGTTCAAAGTTGCAAGAGCGCTAAAAAAAGAGGACCTATGGCCAGTTTTCATGCTTATGAACATTGCTGCGTCCTCCCATGGTCACATGATCAAAATTGGGACCCTTGGCAACTGACTCATATTTATGACAGTTTCAGTGTCCCCAAGGAGGTGTGCGTGTGTATCATGTGATTCCCCTTTTGGGACCGCCTGACAAGCAAAGTCAATGGGGGAGCCAGATTCTCTTAACCACCCCATGGCTAACTTAACAAACGCGGTGATTTGCGTAACAACTGCGGCAAGAAAAGTCGTAAAGTGGGACAAAGCTGGCTTAACCAATGTTTCGCTTGGCTGTAGAAATTTGGAGTTCAGTCGTGGTGGTAACTCAAGGAGTCTGTAATTGCACGTTCCTTGAGCGATGCAGAAAATTCTGCCAGAATGTGGCGCTTTTTTTCTATTTTGCTTTGACTGGGAAATTCCCATCCTTTTTGCAGATCAGTTGGCCCCTGATTTTGAGAACTGCATTCTGGGAACAGGTCCAAAGTAGATAGAGTGAGGTTCACCAAAGGGTCCTCCCATAGGAGAGAAAAGGAAGACCTCCAGGTTGGATTCCTAGATCCTCACGGTCCTTTCCACTCCTAGGATTCTATGAATGTGGCTACTGAAATCCCCTTTATCAGATTCTCTGTAGTGGGATTAATAAAATAATAATCAATGCATTGAAATTATCTCTATCCCTATCATTTTACCAATTGCCCCAATTTTTAGGTGTGAAGCTCTTTTTTTAAAAGAAGAATATTAAATACATTTTTCTTTTCTCCTATTACTGGTCATGTTGCAGTGACCAATCTGGAATCTATGGATTTCTGGGATTCTTCTCAAGAGTTAGATAGGCTTGATTGGAACAAACAATATATATATTCTTCTGTCAGTTTGCTTTCCACTTCAAATGGTGTTGGAGAAGAATGCAGTCCATTCCATTTGGGGAACTGTAGCAATAGTTCCTTCTTGCTTAGCTTCCCAAGTTAAAGGGAAGCATGGTGTCTATGTGTTCTTCTGGCATGGTGTTCCTCAAACTTGGCCTATCTCAAAGGGTGGATGGATTCAAAAATGGGATTGCGGGATATATGCTGTATCTGAAGGTGGAAGTTCCACTGAAATTCTATAGCTCGGAGTGATTGGTTGACTTGCACTTCAGTGAAAAACATAGCCTCTGTAGGAGATGACCAGGCTGAGCCTGAGAGAGGGGTCAAGCATGTCATCAATCTCGAGTCTCTGTGTACCCACAAGAGAACCCATGTCCACCTTGAATTCCTGTGACTCTTTTCTGCCACCAGTTTGCTTGGGCCACTAGTAGTTCAGATTCTTGTAGAGAGATTAACCTTGCAATAAAACTTAATATCCATTTGAACTTCCTGGATCGCCTGATTTCCCTGGCACTTGTCAAGATCAAAGTAAGATTCAACCAGGGTCCAGAGACCTTTTTCATGAAAGGTGAGGGAGACCCATTTTGGCTTCTCCTTCAAGCAACCCAAGGTCACCAACCAGATTTAGTAGCAACATCTTTCCTTGGGGGAAGAACAGTTTGTGAGTTCAAAGCATCAACGCCCTTGTCTGGGAAGATCTCATATTGCAAAAGAAAGAGGAGAAAATTGCCCTGTGGACCTAATGTGGTCTGATCAATAAGTCTAAAGTAAGCTTCTCAATTAGATTGCAGAACAAAGAAGCCAGGAGCTTTCCAAGGTTAGAGCAGCAAATGGGAGAGGGCAGAGGAGGGTTTGGGTTGTCTGCATCTTCAGAAACCATTTCTCTCACCGAGTCCTTGGCTGACAGGCGGGGCAGAGAATACATTACAAAAACCAAAGAATAATTTTGAAAGCACATTTGGCAACAACTGCTTGTTCTCTGTTCTGACTGTACAAGTGGGCATTGCCACAAAATGCTGAAGGTCTTAAAACACTGCTGTTCAGAGTCTGAGCATCTCCAGCTGGACCACTGAGAGTAGGACCACAAAAAAAATGACCAAAGAGAAATCTGAGGAAAACCCATGGTCCTCCAGGCAATCTTGTAGTTCAATTCCCATCAGCCCCAGTGAACAGGAAAGCTGGAATTGGAGTCTTATCAGTATGGCCCAAGTTTTACTAATGTGAGTAATTTAGAAATGGGAAGGCCTAGTTTTACCAAATGATGATGCAAGAGGTCCATAATTGTTTTTCAAGCAACAATTTCAAGAGTTCCTAGTTTTTTCTCCAATATATATATATATATATATATATTGACTGTATCACTGTATATATATACAGTGCTTTTTTTGTTAAAATAAAAAAGGTGCCAGAACTCACACGTTATACAACCCACCTTGCCTACCCTACAAGGTTCCATCCCAAAAAGGTGCTGGAACTCCATTCTGGGCATTCTATGACAAAAAAAGCCCTAACCTAGCATTTTTGCATATAATGGTAATCAAGTTCACTTACAACAGGGCATATCTTCTGTTAGCTGACTGGAAGCTGCTGTACGTGTCAAGCTTAGGTATATCTAGTCAACTAACAGTCACTACTAAATTGGCACTGATAAGAGTTAATGGGATTTAAGGGGGCTAGACCTGGATCACTTGTGACAATGTAATGAGTCCAGACTGATAACTCTCTTAACTCTGCATCCAGGCCATGCCTCTTCTTCTCCTACGTTTTCCATCTTAATTTCCCACATTTCCCTCAGGATCACCTCAGTCCAAAGCCTTGTGGCAAATGTCAAGGCTTGTAGCTACTAGATTCTTCTACCACTTTAGTGCTACCAAAGACATTCACCAATGTAATGCATAGGAGGGGGTCCATCAGAGGACCTGAGCTGGGCTACTCCAACCAAGAAGCATCTTGAGGATGGGGACCAGGAATAATCAAAAAGGAGGGGAAAACCCCAGGAATGAAGAATCCAAATGGGGAATAGTTCCCAACTCAAACACTTGAATCCAGTTTGTACAATGGCTACCCTAAACCAAATTTGCCCTAAGTTGGCTTGTCAGCTGAAAAGCAGCAGAGCTTTCAGCCTCTTTAGAGCACGGATCTATGGGCTTTGTGGGTTGGTTTGGTCTTTGGGGAACCCCTTAGAGCAGGGGTCTTCAAATTTACCCCTTTTATGATTTGTGGACTTCAACTTCCAAGTCATAAAAGGGCCAGGTTTGAAGACCCCTGCCTTAGAGCTCCCCACAAATTGTGCTATGGTAGTAAATTACTACTGAATGATAACAGTGCAGATTCCCATTGCTTTCACAGTCAAATAAATGCAGCTTTGATTGTGTTAGTGTGTATTTTATCTTTAAAAAGAAATGGGGGGAGGGAAATCCACCTTACCCCTCAAGTAATATCCCTTCTATAGGAGTGTTGACTTGTTTTGTTTTTTTAAAAAAAGAATGCAGTCCTGTGTAGATAAAAGTTGCTGATCTCTGCTTTACAAAGGGCTATTCTGACAAGCAAAGTGAATTTTCATCATAGTCGATGGATTAAATCTCCAGCCTTTGCTGATTCATCTCTTCCATCTTTATTCGCTTGTAGGGGTGTTACTGCCCTCAAGTGCCCAGCTGCAGAAAAGACTGGAAAGCATCTTTGACTAGCCTGGAAGAGATTTCATCCAGGGGCTTGGTTAGCAGTGAACTGCAGAACCAGGTAACTGGATAAAGCGCTATTTGGTTCCTTTAATAGAAGAGCAAAATGGGAAAAATCTGAAAAAGAATATTGCACTCAACAGTGTGCAAGCAACTCAAAACTGAACATACTTAAACATAAAAAGTATTTCTTTTATTTCTCTTGTTCTTCTTCCCTCTTTCCTCTACCTGCTGGCTTTTATTTAGTAAATAGTGTCCTCATTTTAATCTCTCTCTCTCTCTTCCTCTGTCTTTCTCTCTTTCTCTCTGTCTATCATTATCCCCTTTATGTCTACCTCTGTCTCTCTCCCTCACTCTCCCTCTCCCTCTCCCTCTCTCTCTCTCTCTCTCTCTCTCTCTCTCTCTCTCTCTCTCTCTCTCTCTCTCTCTCTCTCTCTCTCATCTATCTATCTATCTATCTATCTATATCTATCTATCTATCTATATCTATCTATCTATCTATCTATATCTATCTATCTATCTATCTGTCTATCTATCTATATCTATCTCTATCTATCTATCTATCTATCTATATCTATCTATCTATCTATCTATATCTATCTATATCTATCTATCTCTATCTATCTATCTCTATCTATCTATCTATATCTATCTATCTATATCTATCTATATCTATCTATCTATCTATCTCTATCTATCTATCTATCTATATCTATCTATCTATCTATCTATCTATCTATCTATCTATCTATCTATCTATCTATCTATCTATCTATCTATCTATCTATCTTGCCTTCACCATGATTAAAGTGAGGACATTAACATGTTTTAAAAAGAAGACAACTGTGTTTATGTATGTATAATTTTTATTTAAAAAAATTAAAAGAAGAGAAAAACCAATGCAAACGAATACAAAGTAAGTGGAGAAACTAAAAGGAAGAAATAAAAAAAGCCCAAAGTGCAAGAAAGTAAAAGAAAAACAGAAAAGAAAGAAAAAAGGTCACAAAGAAGTGGCTTCTGATATGCTTCACAACAGTTTTAAGGACAAATGTATTTTAACCTTTCTCTCTAAAGTTGCATCATGATTCTCTTTTTTCTATAAAATATCCTGTCTAATCGTCAAAGACATAAGTCATTGGCTTTTTTCATTTTTACACAAAAAGTCCTTTTTTATAAAAAAAAAGGCTTTACTTTTCTGTGATTCAAAATGCAGATTTTTTTTTTCTGAAGCCATTTGTTTGTGTGTGACTGGGTTCACTGTGTAAGTGTTTAGGTGATTTAGTGAGAAATAATTCTTCTGCACAAGAAATCACTTAATATTTATTCGGTCAACGACGAGCAAAATTGAAAAGAACAAAAACAGCGTGAAACAATAATATCCTAACAGCTAATAGAAAAAAAATCACAGAATATAACATTCACTCCTCTGCAAAAGAAAAACTGCCAATTCATTCTCTTAAAAAAATTTCATTCATTCAAACCCAAAGAAAAGCATCTATGCATACAGATAGCAGATTTTGGGCAAATCTTGATTTAATGTCTGGGGGGAAAAAGAGAGGAAGAATTGTAAAAATGCCAATGAGGATTAAGCATATTCACTAGCGACTGGTTGCCAGAATGCACACTGGCAGAAATACGGACAAACTTTGAAAGTGAATTGAAAGTATTGCGCAGGTGAGCTCCATCTTGTTGGAGACATTCATTCAAAAACAAGATTGTTTTTTGCAATCCAATTTGACAAATTGAACCAGTTCGGGAAATGCAGTTTGCAAAACTGATTTCAATGATTTTTGCATGCACGGACGTCTTCCTAAACCATCCTATCAATTGGAAGGCATCCAATTTGATCTGAATCAATGACTCACTTCAGAAAAATCAATTAGATTCGGGGATTAAATTGAATTGCCTTTGAATGCAATCTCTAAGTCAACATTTTGCTACGGCTGAAATGCAGCGTTTCTGGAAAAGGATATGGCTGATTGGAAATGCGAACAATGCATTTCTCGGGGTTATGTTGTGGCAGCTCGCTGTAGATATTGTCTGTCCAGCTAAAACAGGATCAGTCCATGCTAGTAGTGAACCATGGCAGAAGCACAAGGTAGGGATGACATGAAGGTTGATGTGTATAGACTTATTTTAGGGAGGAGCCTATCTCCACTGATGGTCACAGGCTCTACAAGTTTCTATTACTTAAAGGTAGGAGGGAAAGAGCTTATTGGTTTTGAGTCATCTGCTTATGTATAAAACCTTTTCTGAAAGAAAGGCATGGTTTCCTGTAAAAGAGTCTTAAACAAGAAAAATTGGAGAGATAATTATTATTATTATTACAGTTCATTGCACAGCCAGATGTTCAGAATGGAGTCAGTATTTTAATCCACTTATCGAGTCCTTCCCAAGGGGCTGGGATAGGGAGATGGTAATGCTTGATGGTGTTAAAGGCCTTGTTGCAGGATGTAAGCTGTTCAAAGTAAAGCTGCCTTTTGCAATTGACTGACAGTGATTTTGTCAATGCTGATAGTATTCAAGTGGTGCTCCAGATGTTTTGGGATTGCAACCAAGGCGCCTGTTGCTATTGTGCTATCTTTGCAGTTGTCCTATTTCTATTTGTAGGTTTTTGTATTTGTTACCTTCTCCAGTTCCTTCTCTTCTGTTTGGCTGTCTCCAGATACTGCCATGTTCACAATCCAGATATTTTTTGTTGTTGTTGTTTTATCAACAGTTGTTATGTCTGATGTGTTATGTGGCAGGTGCCTGCCTGTTTGAGGTCTAAAGTCCCAGAGCATTGCAGCTTCCTCATTTTCTATGATTATTTTCTATTTTATGGACCTGCCAGTTCTTGCTTGTAGGCAAACGATACATCCTGCAGATCTTCCAATGCACTATTGTTGCTGCTTAGTCATACTGCAGTGATGGTGAACCTTTTAGAGACTGAGTGCCCAAACTGCAACCCAAAACCCACTTATGCATTATCGAGTGCCGGGTGGGTGTGATGGCTATGGTGGTAACAGCACACTGGGTGGGACTCAAAAGTTCAATCAATCAATTCCAACTTTGCAAGATCTTTTTTTTTCCCGCAAGAAGTTGAAATTGATTGATTGATTGAACCTTTTTTTTTTGCACACGGCGACAGAGGCCTAAAGTGAAAAGGTTTTATAAAACCCAGCTAAAGGCCTAGGACTGGGGCGACAGCGCGAGTGCCCACAGATAGGCACTCGTGCCATAGGTTCGCCACCACTGTCATACTGTATTATTATCATGATTATTATCAAATTTGTTTGCCATCCATCTCGCTGTTCAAGGCGACTCTAATTAGGGAAGGGAACATAGCTCACCAAAAGGCATATTTGCCCAGTCCTGAAAGGAATTCAACTTGCAATGTGACTATAGTTCAGGATTTTTTTATCCCCTTTGGTTTGTATATTATTTTGTGCAGATAAGATGAGTCTGAATTTTCACTGGCCAGTAAGAGATCTTACCTATTTTACAAACACAGATTTGTTCTTACTTGGTACATGGAGTCAATAGCATTGGAGGCTGCTAGACGTCTGCAATCTAATATAGTGCCTGTAAGAATCCCTGGATTTTCAGTCTGGTTTTCTCATAACACCCTCTAGTGCAGCGGTTCTCAACCTGTGGGTCGCGACCCCATTTGGGGTCGAACGACCATTTCACGGGGGTCGCCAAACGCAGTCCGCCATTTTTTTCCCCTTTTCCCCTCGGCCGGCGCAGGAGCAGCACCGCGCATGCGTTGGGTAGCACCGCGCATGCGCGATGCAGGCCGTCGTGCCGTGCATGCGCAATGTGTCACGCTGCGCATGCACGATGTGGGCCGTCGCACTGCGCATGCGCGATGCGGGCCGTCGCGCCGTGCATACATGGTGCAGGTCGGGGTCGCACCGCGCATGCATGGCGCAGGTCAGGGTCGCAGCCTGAAAAAGGTTGAGAATCGCTGCTCTAGTGTTACCGTTGTGCAACAAACCATCTTTAAAACTACTGTATTGGGTCTGTTTTCACCAGCTTTTTGACTCAATGGTCTTGCCTACTGCCCTACATCTGTATGTCTCATCTAGTATTTTCTCCAGGAATTGACCTATTTTTTTCTGAAAAACTGGCCTCAGGCCACATAAGGATTTTTCCTGTAGCCTTGGGCATAATATAACTGGAAAATGAAGGTGGCTTGAAAACTCCTTTTCTGGATTTCAACCCCATTCTCCACTTTGGCCATGATTTGGCCTGATGTTCTATGGCTTCTGATTGTCCTTTACAAGGGAGGGTCCTTAACGAGGGAGGGAGGGAGGGAGGGAGGGAGGGAGGGAGGAAGGAAGGACACACACAAGGACAGGTTCATTAAACAGGTCCAACTTTGTCAGCAGTGAAAAAAATTGATCAGTGAACTTTTTTTATATATAATGCCCACTATTCAGGTTCCCACTGGTGAACTTGCAGTGCAGCTGTTTGCCTATAAGGCAGGGGTCTTCAAACGTGGCCCTTTCATGACTTGTGGACTTCAACTCCCAGAATTCCTCAGCCAGGCACGCGCTGAAGTCCACAAGTCATAAAAGAGCCAAGTTTGAATACCCCTGCTATAAGGAAATGAAGCAAGCAGATGAACCCAACAGTATTGCATACATCCTGAGAAATTCTAGCGAGGAGTTTTTCTTGATCTCTTTCTCCCAACCAACTATAGTTGCTTAGTTTATAGCATAAGTGATTTGTGATTTACTTGTCGTGTTTCTTCATATTTTATTAGAACCGATGGAACTAATCTCCATTCTTTGGGTTTGCACATCTTTCCAAATCAGAATCAAATGGGAAACCTAAAATTAGAGTTACCAGGTTGAGCTGCAAAATCCACAACCCCAAATGCCTGTCAAAGTTTTGTTTTGAATTGGATTAGGTTGGGGTTTTTTGTTGTTGTTGTTGTTGTTGTTGCCATCTGCTGATTTCCTGCTCAGAGGGTTGGACTAGATGAAGGTCCGTTCCCACTTACTCTGTTATCCTGTTATTCTCTCTGTTAGTCTGATTGTCTAAATTTTGGCAGCCCAGGTTCAGTTAACGTGTGATCGGCCGGTTTGTGACTCATTGTGACTGCTGAGATTTCGTATAAGAATTGTTAAGAGAGAAATATTGTACATTTCATCAGTCATCAAGACTGGACCAATGCTTATTGCTCCTTAATCTTGAGTTCAACCTGAGACCTGTTTCCAAGTGATGTATTTAGCCAGCATTTATTCAACTGAATGTGATTTTTCCTGCTTTGTTCAACAGGCAGGGTCACAATGCAGTTACAACTGTGGTTAGGCTGTGTCAAACAACTTGATTTAAACTAAGAACTGAATTTGCCTATTTTTTTTTGCAAGTTCAATCCTCTGAGCCTTTTTCATCCGAATGTCCACACACACAAAAATCGAGCCAATATTTAAATTAGCCATGTTTTTGTAAACACACATCTGAATATAACGTAGGCAATGAAGTTACCAACTCTTTTATAAAGTTTCCAGTATGTTAATTATCATTTGTGCCACACCATCATACTAAATTGGCAAGATGGATGGAGGCTTTTATTCAGACTCAGCAAAGATGGTCATCGAGTTTGATATGAAAAGGCTTATATTCCAAAGAAATATGATGGCAATAAAGCCACCATGTGTGCCAGGCGGCGAGTCGATAAATCATAAACCTAATTAGATAAAAGCCACTGGTTAAATCAATACTGTCTGGTTTTTCCCCTCTTGTTTTAAGCTCCGTTAAGCGAGGGGCTTTTTAGATGATTGGTTTTAGTTTCTGCAAATGTGGAATGTTGATATATAAGCAGAATTAAATAAGGAGATTTATATAAAAATGCTGATGAGAATCAACGGATAGATCAGGCACTCTGATAATGATAAGCAATAGCTTAGGTCAGAAATGCTTATGACAGCAATTGAGGACAAAATTTGACTTATGACAGCAATTGAGGACAAAATTTCCATTGCTAAGCAAAGTGGTTGGTAAGAGTCACACCCAATTTTGTGACTTTTGGGCCACACTTCTTAAGCAAATTGCTGTAGTTGTTGTGCAAATCACACGGTCATTAAGCCAGCTCCCATTGACTTTCTAGGAAGCTGACTGGGAAAGTTGCAAATGGTGGTCACATGACACTAAGAAATATATCCTGAAGATAAGCCAAGATAGTAAAGGATCGTCAATGAACTGTGGACTATTTATGGCCCCTTCAACCAATCTGAGGAATCAAAGAGTGGCTTAACTCATTGGTTCTCAACCTTTCTTTCATCATGGACCCACCTTATATTTCTTTTGTGGCCACAAATCCCCAGGAATTAACTCAAGATTTAAATCATAATATTTTTTCAAGCCTTTGAGGACCCCCTTTGATGACATTGTGCCCCCCACAGAGGTCCATGGACCAAAAGTTGAGAACCATTGGCTTAGCTCTCAGAGTAAGCTATGGGAAATTGTGATAATATAAATTTTGTTTGCTATACAGCGGGTCTTAGACCAAAAGCAAGCATCGGACCATAAGCAAATGAAGAGTTATAAAAGAAGCATGAAATAACATGTGTGAATCAAATGAATTCTATAAAATGTAGCTATTAACAGAAAAGTTGTGCTCTTCTTGGAAGTGTCTGGAAATTGTTATAGAAGAAAAAAAGAAGGTACTTTAAAAAGTAAAGAAAAAAAGTATGTGCAGAAATGACTTCTTCCTTCATCACAACAGATGTGTACAATTTTAGGAGCTTGTATTTGGTAACTCATGAGGAGCGTCTGTCTGGAACACTTGTGGGTGATCTCGAGTTCTCTCCTTATCCAGAGAGGAATTACAAAGAACAAATCTATTCTCTCTTCTTTCCATCATGGTCAGCGTCTTCAGTCATGTCTTCCTCAGAGATTTTGGCACTCTTGGTGCCAAATGAAAGATGCATCCTTTAACCAAGAGGCATTTGGGAATGGGCAATATATAAACAATCAAGATGGCAGCTTTGACTGCATGAGTGAAACCTTGCCTCTTTTTAATGTCTGTCAACATGGAGAAAAAGAGTGGAGCTTTGATCCTGGGAACACCATCTCGACTTTTCTGTCCCTCTGTGGATGCCCCTGCAATCTCAGCCACACTGAAAAGTGAACCAAAAATGGAGAGAGAGAGAGTCAAATTATAATACTCAGAGCAAAGATCACAAGACTGTGAGGCCGTGCACTACCTGGAAAGGGAGTGTTTCTGACCACAAAGGTGAACCAATCCTTACCTCTAGGCCATTTATATAAGCACAGAGTCCCTTAATTGCTGCAATCATTTCATCCAAAACTTTTATATCCAACTTTGCTGCCAGAGTGGTTAACCGGCCAACCTGTTATTATAGTGAGGCAGATGAAACACACACAAAAAAAGAGGGAAACCAGGTTTTTAGTGTTTGTAAACTTAAATTTTATTATTTTTTGAAGTTGTTAGACAAGCTAAAGATTTTATTTGTAAACAAACTTAACCTGATTCTTGTATTTTCTATGCTATGGGAGGTGCCAAGCCATAAATAAATGAAAACTATCTAAAAAAAAATAGGATGCCACACATTAAGTAATTTTTAAAAGCCTTCATCAACATTGGTATAGCACAGCCTCCTTTGTGACCTGCAGAATTCAACTCCCAGAATGCTGGCTCGGGAATTCTGGGAGTTGAAGTCCACAAATCGTAAAGGGACTATAGTTGCTCACCCCTGATGTAGCATGGGAAGGCAGTTGCGGGTTTGTGAATGAACTAGTTAAGTATGTTGTGTGAAATGAGCAAAGGGTGATAGTGATCCACTCTCTGATTGTCAGTCTTCTGTTTTCAGTGGACAGGAATATCCCTTAAGTAGCTGATAACAACTTGGTATGTATATTGTCCCTGGATGACAATGCAAAATATTCTTTTGGCTGCTTCCTTCTAAATCAGTGGTTTTTCAAACTTGTCAACTCTAAAGTGTGGACTTCAACCCCCAGAATTCCTCGGCCAGAATGCTGGACTGAGGAATTCTGAGAATTGAAAGCCAAACATCTTAAAGCTGATAAAATTGTTCTAAAGCCTCCTCTTCTTGCATTAATGAGTAATAAATGGTGCTTGTGAGCAAGGTAGGATTGTAAGCAAAGTAGAATTGTACACATATGACTCCAAAATGCTGATTGTAAGGACTTGCTTCAGGCGAGGGGTAGGCAGCTATGCCAACTTTACAATCTGTGGACTTCAATTCCCAGAATGCCTAAGCCAGCATGGAATTCTGGGAGCTGCTAGCCCTGCTCTAGGCCAAATGTCAATGAGCCAAATATTTTATTGGAATCTATCTCTCAGAAAATTCGTTAGACTAATTGGCGTGTTCCATATTTCTGCCAGAAGATGGCAGTGCAGCCCTGCTTTCCACGCTTTGCAACTCTCCAAAGTGGAAGTTTCACAAGTTCTTCAGGCATGAAAACATTGCAAATAGTATAGTAGCGATACGTATTATAACGTACATTCAACCTGAAAATGTACATCAAGTCCATTTGGGGGGGAAATAGAGCTGATGGGCAGAACAGTAAATGTTTCATGACAATCAGTATTGTTTACACAAGTTGACAAAATCTTGCTGATGCAGAACATAGGATGCTGGCATAGAGGTCTTTTTTTTTCTTTCCCCCTTTCCTTTTGGGAAAAAAAAAAAAAACAGCCTTAATGAAATCCTACCATGTCTTGGATACCCTGGAACAAAAGTTGTACACTTTTTGCAAAGTGTACCGCTCTGAGTTCTTTTTGCTGTGAGCCGCCCTGAGTTCTCCGGAATAGGGCGGCATAGAAATTAAATTAATAATAATAATAATAATAAAATTCCTTTACACCCATTTGTTATTCTTATTTTACCAGGGACGACCAGTAGACGGCAAGAAATAAAGACAGAGAACTCAAACTCGGCCCTGCTGTCTGGATGGCCTCCTAAATTTTTGTCTTCATTTCCCATTATGACTCATCCCTGGCCTCACAGATTAGGAATGATAAGATCTGGCGGCAGGGGGGAGCCCTTTTGTTTATTCATCGATTTACTACCTGCGTTTATCTCGCACAACTCAAGGCAATGGACACTTTCTACATCAGCGGTTCTCAACCCTTTTCAGGCTGCGACCCCGACCTGCGCCGCGCATGCGCGGCTCGATGGCCTGCATCGCGCATGCCAGTGCAACGGCCTGCATCGCGCATGCGCGACAGCCTGCATCGCGCATGCGCGACAGCCTGCATCGCGCATGCACGGTGCGACGGCCTGCATCGCACATGCGCGCCGGCCCACATCGCGCATGCATGGCACGACGGCCCACATTGCGCATGCACGGCACGACGGCCCGCATCGCGCATGCGTGGTGCTACCCCGTGCATGCGCGGTGCTGCTCCCTGCGCCGGCCGAGGGGAAAAGGGGAAAAAATGGCGGACTGTGTTGTTTGGCGACCCCCGTGAAATGGTCGTTCGACCCCAAATGGGGTTGTGACCCACAGGTTGAGAACTGCTGGTCTAGATAGACCTAGTTCCCGTAACTGTTCATCATACCCTTTAGCCTCCAGTCCCCTAATCATCTTCATGAGATGCGGGACTGGTCTCAAACTGGTCAGCGTTTATTTAAGAAGGAAGCTAGATGGAACATTTATCTGGGTCAGCTTAAGCTGATCAAGAGATTAGAGCTCGCCAGGAGACCATCGTTGCCTGCAGAAAGTGTCCTTCCTTCTCAAGCATTTCTACCTAAATCGCCTAACTAGTAGATGAGGGAAAATCAACACTTTCCTGGAAAGTTCTGCCAGTTAGAGAACTGTGTTCCCAAGTTCAGTGCCCCCCCCGCCAGCACAACAAAACCTCCTTGTTCCCTGGAGATAAGAATCTAATGTAATTGTTCAGAGGGCACCAGGTTGCAGTAGGCTGGAGGAGACAATGCTAGCAAAGAAAGACAAACAGTCTGAAGGGTTGGAGGCCCTTTCTTACACACTGCTCAAACAGATAAAAAGTATTTGTATTTTCAGACAGAATGGCACGCTGTGCATACTTACAAAGGGCTTAGAATTTGGAAATTGCGTTCTGGGTGAAAAAAAGCTTTGAGCCAATGGACAGTGGCCCAAGTTAGGAAGAAAGAAGGATGGTTAGCAAGTTCAGCAATGAAGCTTAAAACATGGTCGATATTTAGGACACGTGTTGTGAAGGAAAGAGGCAGAGAGGATATCTCCAATGCTTGAAAAAACGAGGAGCTTAGCAGAAGGCTTAAGCCGCTAGATCCTGTTTCTAAGGACACAGAAGTAACCTTACCAGAACTCACAAAGTGGTCGACATACAGTTTTGCTGCACTGAGGGCTAGTCTGGAGCATACAAATGATTGAATAACTTAAACCAGGGGTCCCCATGCCGTGGCCTGGACCCGTACCAGGCCATGGCATGCCAGCAACCAGTCCACACAAACAAGGAAAGCCCCATCCACAGGATGCAGGCAGCACACAAAACCACACCCGGTGCGGTCTGTGGAAAAACCTCTCTCCACATAACCGGTCCCTGGTGTCCAAAAGGTTGGGCACCTCTGACTTAACCATTCCTAAGAGCCACGGTGGCGCAGTGGTTAGAATGCGGTATTGCAGGCAAACTGTGCCCACTGCTAGCAGTTCGATCTGGACAGGCTCAAGGATGACTCGGCCTTCCATCCTTTTGAGCTCAGTAAGATGAGGAGCCAGATTGTTGAGGGCAAGATGCTATCTCTGTAAAACCACTTAGAGAGGGCTGTGAAGCACCGTGAAGCGGCACATAAGTCTAAGTGCTTCCGATATTTTTCATGTCCCCTCTAATCACCGACCGCTGCTTTTCGTAGCTCTTTCATCCGGATCCCCTGGTCTGCTGTGCCGTTCTGAAGAGGGTTGACTGCCTTCTCTTCTTTTTCAACTGCATCACATTGACAAGAGCTCTGCCAGTTTCCTCTTTTAGCCCAAGCGACAGGAAGAAGTATGAAACAAATGTTTTATCCCTCCCCCACCGACTCCACCAGTGGTGAAGCTGAAGAGCAGAGTTTCCCAACCTTAGCCATTTCTAAGCGTATGGATGTCAAGTACCAGCAGTCCTCGGCTTAATGACCACAGTTGAACCCAAGTTTCCTGTTGTTAAGTGAGACATTGGCTACCTGAGTTGCGCCCCATTTTACAACTTTTGTTAAAGCGAAACACTATCATTGTTAGTCGCACAGTTGCAAAGTGAATCTGGCTTCCGCGTTGACTTTGCTCGTCATAAGATCGCAAAAGGGGATCACGTGACCCCCGGATGCTGCAACCATCATAAATACGAGTTGGTTGCCAAGCATCGGAACGTTGATCGCGTGACCGTGGGGATGCTGCAACGGTCCTAAGTGTGAAAAAAAGGTCGTAGGTCACTTTTTTCAGTGCCATGGTAACTTTGAACCGACACTAAGCGAACCGTTGTTAAGTCAAGGACTACCTGTACTAGAATAGCTATGAATGGCCGTGCTGGTTGTTGGAATTCTGGGAGTCCAAATGTCTTAAAACAACTGTTGAGAAACCATAATGTAGAAAAGCGGTTCTCAACCTGTGGGTCGCGACCCCATTTGGGGTCGAACAACCATTTCACGGGGGTAGCCAAACAACGCAGTCCGCCATTTTTCCCCCTTTTCCTTAGCTGTGCTACTCCCTCTTATTCTATTGGCTTTTGAAAGCCAATAGAATAGACTCTCTTGAATAGAGTCTAATTCTATTGGCTTTCAAAAGCCCATAGGAATTGTCCAGGCTGTCTCTGCCCTGCTGAGCCCACCAAAAGTCCCAGTCTGCAAACGGTGCTGCAAGTTGTCTGCAGTGAAGGTGAGCTGTCTGGAAGTTTCCACCCCTCCCTGCTGAGCAACTACTAAAAATGTAAGTAAAAGAGGGCCAGGGGTGGGAGGTGGGAGGCCGGTGGGCACAGGGAGGGCAGCTGGCGCACGTGGGGCCCGGCGGGTGGCTTACCTCCCTTGGGCTGGCCCAGCCGGCGGCCCAGCCCGTGGTCACCCTGCGCCGTTGCTGCCGCGGCCGCCCAAGAGCACCTGAGCACCTGCCTCGGCTGGCGCAGTGGGCAGCACCGCACATGTGCGGTGCCGTGCATGCGCGATGCAGGCCGCTGTGCCGTGCATGCACGATGCAGGCCGTCGCGCATGTGCGATGCAGTGCAGGTCGGGGTCGCGGCCTGAAAAAGGTTGAGAACCGCTGATCTAGACTAATGAAGAGAACGGCTAGGGATGACCCGATGGTGGTCTTTTTATGATTTATGGGGCTGTCACAACAAGAGGGGGCTGGCCTATTCTTCAGAGCACCTGAGGGCAGGACAATGGATTAAAGTTTATCAAAAAGAGTGAACCTAGAACTAAGGAGAAATTTCCTGACAATTCGAACAATTAACCAGTGGAATGGCTTGCCTCCAGAAGTTGAGGATGCTCCATCACTGGAGGTTTCTAAGAAGACTCTGGAGAGCCATTGGTCAGGAATAGGGTAGGATCAGTGGTGGGATTCAGCCAATTCGCACAGTTCGGCAGAACCGGTAGCTAATTTTTTGTTACCCAGGCCCAGAATGGACTTCCGGAAGTGGCATCCACACAGAGAACCGGTTGTTCACCTATTTGAATCCCACCACTGGGTAGGATCTCCTGCTGGAGCAGGGGGTTGGACTAGGTCCCTTCCAACTCTGTTCCTGTGTATTCTGTATTCTGTAGGATGACTTGGGGGCTGTGGAAGTCTTTGCAAGCTGAACCAACTCATTTTCAGATCTATTTTCCAGAGGATGTACAACAAAGACACGTGTGAAACACATTCCGGAGCTTCAGCATGGGTGGCTTCCATTGGTGGAAGTCCAGCCTCTGCTTCCTCGTTCTTGGGATTCTCCAATCCCTTCTGAAGTGGAAAGATGGCTTTGTTGTTATCCCCTGCCCCTCATACCGGCAAAAGCCAGCTGAACAAGGAAAGGATGAGCGTAGCAGCAGATACCGACTGGAATGCAAGGCTTTCATTTCATCATTGGCCACCTGAGGGCTTTCTCCAAATTTAAGGAACAGCAGTGACAGACAGAGACCTGGAATTCTGCAGGAGCTAAGATGGGAAAAACTAGTAACTGTGTCTCTTCTGTGATCTGTATGGCTTTCTTCCCTCTTGCACCATCCCAGCCTATCCCCAGCTAGTTTAGTGCTCATTGTGAAGAAATAAATCTGAGACCATTGGCATTCAAACCTTGTGCTCTTACACAAGGCCAGAGATAGGCAAGTCAGAACCCGTGTGCACCTTCCACGCTTTTTTCTCCAGTTTCTCCTTTAGTGATGACTTCAGTGCAAATCGATAAATGTTCACTGGGGAAGGAAGGAGAAAGGGTGTTTGTTGTGTTCTGGGTAGGATTAATCCGGTGGACAGTTCTGGTTCCACCTCCTTGGAACATGTTATCTTGGCCCTTGGACAATATGACATCAGGCCCCTAGTTGAGAAGAGCGTTCTGTCCCTGCCTTTCTTTATGGAAGACTGCTAAAAAAAAAATATATCCCTGGGCTATAGACAAAACTGAATGTAAAATAAAATAACCCCCAAAGAAAGCAGTGGCATTAAATGTTAGTCTGGTGGTCAACAAGATCACAAGAAGCAGTCCAGGATGTCACTAGGAACTAAGCCCAAATCAAGGAAAACTTCCCCTTCAAGAGACAATTTGGCCTAGTGGTTAAGGTGCCAACCTAGAAACCATGAATAGGCTTGGATGAGTGTGGGCCAATTAATCTTTCTCATTCCAACTCAATTCACAGGGTTGCAAAACAGGAGGATGAGGGAGTATTAGGTGATGGGCCTTGGGCGCCCTCTGAGCTTGCTTGCTTTCTTGCAAACGTTTCATTACCCTATCTAGGTAATATCATCACTGCCAGACCAGCACTGATGCCGTTACCTAGTGTGCTAATGAAACGTCTGCAAGAAAACAAGCAAGCTCAGAGAGCACCCAGGACCCCTCATTTGAACCCTGAGCTACAAATATTCTCCTTCATTGGGAGCGTGAGGTATGTTCACATCCTTGAGCTATTTATAAAAATAATAAAGATGGGATATTCATACTTAAAACAAATTAAAACGAGTCAACTGGAAATGTGAAGCTTTCCTGGTTTTATGAAAAGGTCACTCCTAGCATCCATGCTTGGGTTCCCCCAATTTGCTTTTTATTTTATTTTAAATGCAGCGTCTGAATCACCACCTT
The DNA here is from genome assembly GCA_034064705.1 of Bothrops alternatus. Classification (NCBI taxonomy): domain Eukaryota; kingdom Metazoa; phylum Chordata; class Lepidosauria; order Squamata; family Viperidae; genus Bothrops; species Bothrops alternatus. The sequence goes on from JARGCV010000435.1 coordinate 1,763,162, forward strand.
CTGAAATATATCTTGTCAGTCAGAAATCCTGGTCATGTGAGACCTTCTTATCCTTAAATCCACTTTGTTTCTGATAAGGTGAATCGAGGAAGATAGGAACCATGGCTTATTCTAAAGTCCAGATTAAAATGCAAAGGTGGGGTGGGGGAAGTGGGGCGTTTGCCTGATTTTAAGTTTGGACTCTGGAGGTGATACACTTGGCAGAAATGGCGAAAATTTTGGCGTATTTGAAGGATCGCTCGAATGAACAATATGGGATAGACTGGAAACAGTGGATAGACTATAGATAAGAGAAACACCAATCAAATAAAATGTAACAGGCGTAAAGTTGAGGCTTGACGTGAGGAGTGAGGAATGTTTACCAAATCAGACGTTTACAAAGACTAATACTTAGTGTTGTATTTCAGGTTCTATGATGATTGCTTCTTAATATTATCTTATGTTTAATGTTGAATGTTTTAATAAAATTTTATATATATATATATATATATATATATATATATATATATATATATATATATATATATATATAAAAGTTGGGTTGGGTCCTGCGTGGATCGGTTGAGGCCCACGAGCAGCAGGCTACTTTGAAGAACCACAAGGAGACACTGCAAAAGAAAGCTTTCTTGTTTAATTAGGAACTGGGTGTATCAGTCCTTTAAGATGACTAATGCTGCATGCATGTAAGGTGCCCTTCAGCTATATATTCCTGAGACAGCTGACCAAATCTAGCAGCTGTATCTTTAAAGGTGCAGTGTATACTTTTTAAAATGTTTGTTTTACATTAAAGCTGCAACTCACTTTCTCTTTGCTGGAACAATGTAGCTGTTGGACATAGCTGGCATTCCAAGCCACAAAACAAGATATCCAACTCTCTTTCGGGTTACGGTGGCGTGTAAATGCAGCCTGTGTGCCATATCTGGTTTTCTGGCCCATGCACATCAGAAAATGTGGTGGAGTAATCTATGGTGAACCTAGGTGTGTCTTGCACACATTGCCCATGGTATGTGGTTCTCCATAGTCACTAGACCAGATCTAAAACGAAACCAGTGGCTTTTTCTGGACCTGCTCCTCTTAAGCAAAGGACAACACACGTTTGAAATAAGTTTAGAACTATCAGGTAAGGCTCAGTTTAGACCAGGGGTTCTCAACCTTGGCAACTTTAAGACTTGTGGACTTCAACTCCCAGAATTCCTCAGCCAGCTGGCTGAGGAATTCTGGGAGTTGAAGTCCACAAGTCTTAAAGTTGCCAAGGTTGAGAACCCCTGGTTTAGACCTTTAGGTGGGGAGGATGGGAGTTGTAGTTCAAAATATCTAAATTGGAGCACAGCAGTGGAGGAAAAGATGCTAGATACCAAATCAGTGTTTCTCAACCTCTGCCCTTTGTAGACATATGGACTTCAACTCCCAGAATTCCCGTTGTTGGCTGGGGAATTCTGGGAACTGAAATCCACACATCTTCAAGGGGCTGTGGTTAATAAATGCTGCTCCACAACAAGATTATTTCCAAGGGCAAAATGAACGCAGGCAGTCCTTGACTTACGACTTCCGTCGCTAAGGGTGACATTGTGTTAAGTGAGTTTTGCCCGCTTTTATGACCTTTCTCGCCCACCGTTAGTAAGCGAATCGCTGCCATTGATAAGTTAATAGCACGGTTGTTAAGTGAGTCGGGCTTCCCCATTGACTTTGCTAGTCGGTAGATTGGAAAAGGGGATCACGTGACCCTGGGGCACTGCCACCCTCATGAATATGAGTCAGTTGCCAGGCAACTGAATTTTGATCCCTTGACCATTAAGGCGGGGGGAGGGGTGCTGCGACGGGTCATTAAGTGTGAAAAACGGCCCTCAAGTCACTTTTTTCCAGTGCCATTGTAACTTTGAACAGTCACTAAATTAACTGTTGTAAGTCGAGGACTACCAGGGCATGGGCCCAAGGGCATGGTTCCCAGGCAACGGAAGGAGGTGGAGGGGGGACCCCAAAGACGGCAGAAGTCTCAGAAAAATAATAATAATAATAATAATAATAATAATAATAATAATAATAGTAAAGTTGGAAGGGACCTTGGAGGTCATCTAGTCCAACCCCCTGCTCAGGGAGGAAACCCTACACCATTTCGGACAATAATAATAATAAAGTTGGAAGGGACCTTGGAGGCCATCTAGTCCAACCCCCTGCTCAGGGAGGAAACCCTACACCATTTCGGACAATAATAATAATAAAGTTGGAAGGGACCTTGGAGGCCATCTAGTCCAACCCCCTGCTCAGGGAGGAAACCCTACACCATTTCGGACAATAATAATAATAAAGTTGGAAGGGACCTTGGAGGCCATCTAGTCCAACCCCCTGCTCAGGGAGGAAACCCTACACCATTTCGGACAACAACAACAACAACAACAACAACAACAATAATAATAATAATAATAAAGTTGGAAGGGACCTTGGAGGCCATCTAGTCCAACCCCCTGCTCAGGGAGGAAACCCTACACCATTTCGGACAACAACAACAACAACAACAACAACAATAACAACAACAACAACAACAACAACAATAATAATAATAATAATAATAATAAAGTTGGAAGGGACCTTGGAGGCCATCTAGTCCAACCCCCTGCTCAGGGAGGAAACCCTACACCATTTCGGACAATAATAATAATAAAGTTGGAAGGGACCTTGGAGGCCATCTAGTCCAACCCCCTGCTCAGGCAGGAAACCCTACACCATTTCGGACAATAATAATAATAAAGTTGGAAGGGACCTTGGAGGTCATCTAGTCCAACCCCCTGCTCAGGGAGGAAACCCTACACCATTTTGGACAATAATAATAATAATAATAATAAAGTTGGAAAGGACCTAAGGGGAGGTCATCTAGTCCAACCCCCTGCTCAGGCAGGAAACCCTACACCATTTCGGACAATAATAATAATAATAATAGTAAAGTTGGAAGGGACCTAAGGGGAGGCCATCTAGTCCAACCCCCTGCTCAGGCAGGGAACCCTCTACCCTTTCGGACAAATGGCTGTCCAGTCTCTTCTGAAACACTTCCGGGGAAGACACCTCCGAGGGGGACCCCAAGAGGGCACCCTGAAGCAGGCCATCCCCCCGTTGACTTTTTGCGCGGCGGCGGCGGCGGCGGCGTCCTGGCCGGCCGAGCCCTTCCCTTCCCATCCCGGGCAGGGGAAGAGAGCGAGAGCGAGCGAGAAAGAGGCCGTCGGAGCAGGTGATCCCGCCCGGCAGAGGCGGGGAGCGCCCGCCCTTTGCTCGTCTCGCTGCCCTCGGTGGAAGGCGGCCCGCTGGACTTCCCAAAGCTGCCCGGGCGGCGGAGGAGGAGGCGCGGCGGCTGGAGAATTCAACTTGGGCAGGGAAAGGGAGGAGGAGGAGGAGGAGGCGCAGCGGCCGAGCAGCCCGCCCGCCCGCCCGCCCGCCCGGGAACCGGAGAAGCGGGTGAACTCCAAGTATGGCAGGCGAGCTAGAGGCTACCGAGGCCGGCGGAGGCTGAAGCGCCTTGGCTGGGCGAAGCGGAGCCCGGGCTCGGCGGCCACCGCCAGCAGCAGCAGCAGCAGCCGGAGCAGCAGCCGGGGCGGCGGGCTCGGCCAAGCTTCCCCCCACCCGGCAGTCCAGCATCGGCATGGCTCGCTGGATCCCCACCAAGCGGGAGAAGTATGGCGTGGGTGAGTACCCGGGGGCCGCTCTGAGCCTCCTCTTCCCCCCCTCCCCCGTTTCCCACGTGCAGGATGCGTGTCGCCGCCTGGAACTTTCCCATGCTGTCCGCAGATTGTCTGCGGGGCGGATCTCTCTCTCTCTCTCTCTCTCTCTCTCTCTCTCTCTCTCTCTCTCTCTCTCCCCTCCCTTCTTCCTCCCATCAGCTCGCCTCCTTCTGTGCCTTTCCTCTCCTCCTTCCTGCTTGCCTTGAGAGGGTTCAACTCCCGCTCTGATACTCGGCTTTGAAGGATCCCGCTTTGTGACGCGATCCTGGTCGGGTCGCAGCCGGGGAATGGGAAAGGGGATCCCACCCTCCGCTGCCTTTTCCCCCCCCTCTCCTCCCTTGCTCTTTCTTTCTCGCAGCCTTTCTTTTTTTTTCTTCCACCCTCCCCCCCTCCAAAGTTTGCCAAAGCGCCTCCCAGACGGGCAGGGCTACTGTTCCCATTATCCCCAGCCCGCAGGCAGACGGATGGGAGTTGGAATCAGCTGTTCACACCCCCACTGGTGGCTGATTAGTTCTCCTTTAAAGTGTTTTGTCCATCATAGAGGGGAATATTTGTAACTCGGGGTTAAAATCGGGGGTCCTTTGTGCCCCTCTAAGCTTGGCTGTTTTCGTGTAGATGTTTCATTACCCAAACTATGTTAAGATCATTGGTCTATGATGCACTGTGTAAAGATAATCATACGCAGCAGCCTCGTCACGTGTCTGTGGTTTGGTTTGCTTGTGCAAGTAATTATATTGTACATTGTAACATAGACTGATGATGTTACCTAGTTGGGTCATGAAACATCTGCAAGCAAACAAGCCCAGAGAGCGCAAGGACCCCCATAGATTGTTTTGTTTTTCTTCTTGCCCCCACCCCATGGGATTTGTGTGTGTGTGTGTGTGTGTGTGTGTGTGCCAGGGAGTCACCTTTGGGGCTGCAAAGAAAGAAAACAAAGGTTTGGAAAATTGTTTGTGGTGGCTTAATTAACCCCCAGTGCAGAGGTGGCACAGCCCAATGGGAGGCACTCAGCCATTAAGTATTCAGTTACTTCAGCTTAATTAATGGGAATGATGGGAAGTGCAGATATGGGCTGGTTTGGGGTGGGGGAGGGTTGATGTGAAAGGTGGTGTACTCAAACAATGCACCCTTGACCTTGACGCCATGCACAAGGCCACCTTGCCATCTCCCTCAGTCCATCAGAATTTAAATCTCAGCTCAGCACTCTTTCTTTTCTCCTTAAGCCATTGTAGCAGAATCACAAGAGTTGGAAGGGACCTTGAGGTCCTCTAGTCCAACCCCTGCTCAAACAGGAAACCCTGTACCATTTGAGGCAAATGGATATTCAATCTCTTCTTAAAAGCCTCCAGTATTGAAGCACCCACGATTTCTGAAGCCAAGCCATTCATTCCACTGATTAATTGCTGTGATTGTCAGGAAATTTCTCCTTAGAAGAATTTTCTCCTCCCCCCCCCCATCAAGTGTTTTGTATGCAGTTCCTGGATCTAGTCTGATGAGCCATCATTATCTTGAGTTTTCCCAGAACTCAGGGTCACTTTTAGCCCAAACAAGACACGGAAACTCCTCCTCCTCCTTCTATTTTTCCTTCACCATCACATTTATTTTATTATATCTGGCCTTCTGAGAGCTGGTTACTTGGAAATCAAGGTGGGCAGCAACTCAAGGTGGGTGGGCAAAAGGGAAGAATATGTGTGCCAACCCCTGGTGCTTTCCTCAACTAAAAGGTCCTGTTCGTTAGGAGCAGTTTCCAAGCCAGTAGCAGCTACTAATTGATGACTGAAATATTTCCAATGTCAAGTCCTCTTTGATTCACATGTTGTAATGGGTAACAATTCCATTGAAAATCACAAATAGGCCTGAAGCTGCAAATTCCCCACCATCAAATATTTTTTTTCCATGTTTTAGGAACAACAGGGCTGAACAAGGAAACCTAAATTCAGGTTCATAATAAGTCAGCACTTGCTACCGTAGCTGATGCTGGGCATTTGCAGTTTCCCAGCCTGATCAACCTTAAAGGGTTACAGTGAAAATCCAAGCAGAGTTGGAACAGGTTTTTGTTTTTTGTTTTTTTGCTACAGTTGTTAAATGAATCACTGCAATTGTTAAGTGAATCATGTGTTTGTTAAGTGAATCCAGCCCCCCCCCATTGACTTTGCTTGTTGGAATTTCTGCTAGGAAGATTGTAAATGGCAAACACCCCAGGATGCTACAACAGTTCTGTTGGTTGCCAAGATCACGTAACCGTGGGATGCTGCAACAGTTCTAAGTGTGAGGACTGACTGAAAGGTCCCTTTTTTCAGTGCTATTACTACTTCAAACAGTTGCTTATACTTACAAATAGTTGTAAATTGAAGATTACCTTCAGGGGACTGAAGACTAAAACATATAAAGAACGGCTGCTGGAATTGGGTATGTCTAGTTTAATGAAGAGAAGGACGAGGGGGGACATGATAGCAGTGTTCCAATATCTCAGGGGCTGCCCCAAAGAAGAGGGAGTCAAGCTATTCTCCAAAGCACCTGAAGGCAGGACAAGAAGTAACGGATGGAAACTAATCAAGGAGAGAAGCATCTTAGAACTAAGGAGAAATTTCTTGACAGTTAGAACAATTAACCAGTGGAACAACCTGCCTCCAGAAGTTGTGAATGCTCCAACATTGGAAGTTTTTAAGAAGAGACTGGACAGCCATTTGTCTGAAATGGTATAGGGTTTCCTGCCTGAGTAAGGGGTTAGACTAGAAGACCTCCAACTCTGTTATTCTGTTACCTGTACCTTGCTCTCTTTCCAGCATACAGTCACTAGTACTTAACATTCTCTTTATGAAATTTTCAGTCTTATTGATATTATTGCCAGCCCTGGAACTGTCCTTTGATTTCTATGGATCTTAGGAAAAAACACAAAGCCTTTTAATTCTCTTGTCAAAATGGCTGAGTTGCCATAATAAACAAGACTAGATGCGTTTTGGCGTGTTGAAGGAGTATAATCATGAAGTCCTTATAAAGTTTGCTTGGTTTTGCCCTGGCCTGTTTTTGGATTTGGTAAACTGGAGTTAAGGTTTAGCACATTATATGAATTTAGCCAGCATGGCTGGCCTACTGCTCCTTGGAAATTTGACATCCATATGTGAAGACAGTCACCATCTTCCATTGTTCTTTTCTACCAGCATTTTCATTAAGGCACCAGAAACGAAAAAATTCTACTGATCTCAGAATTGCTTGCATTAATAGTACAATCTTCCCTCATTTGCCCAACCCTCCCTTGAAATCATATCTTTTTTAAGGAGATACCCTTGTTAGTTAAAGATGGAGTTCTGGATATCCCAAAATTTGAGTTATATCTTTAAGTATATATTTAACCTGTATAGATTTTTGGATGGCTTCACTTAGTACACAGGTTTTCAACCTTGGCAACTTTCAGATTTGTGGACTTCAGCTGCCAGAATTCCCAAGGCAGAGTGAAGGGATGGATAGATAGATGGATGGGGAATTCTGGGAGCTGAAGTCCACAAGACTGCTCTGACTTAGTATATCTTTTCCTTCCTGGAGACTATTTAATACCCATGGACAACACCTTTAGTTAATTGGACCGTTGGATTCAAAGTGTCACAGATAAAATGTACATTCTATCACTTCTGTCACTTGATTGGAAAAGTGTAGAATGATATTTCTGGAAATCTGTATTTTGATTCTTTGTCTCAGAGTATATTGGTGATACGTAGAAGATTTGGATCTTTGGATGGATGCTGAGATTTTTACGGTTGAATGATGATAATGTTATTGGATGATAATGTTGGGTTTTTATTGTTTCCTATGTTAAATGATATATATATAATTTATCTTTTGCTGCCATTTATACTTACAACTTCTGTTGATGTTCCAGTTGGGGTGATTTTCAGTTTCAGAGATATTGAAGTGATTCTAATTCTTAGGGAAGCTGCATTATTTAATCTTCGGTGAGTTGTTTGGGAAATTCCCCATTAGAATTGTTGTTGTTTCCATCAAAACTTTTGTACTTCTGCAATTCTTGATTTTTTTGTCCAAGGTTACTACTTGCATTTCCTCCTTGTGTGTGAGCTGGTGCTCTCTTAGCTTCAAAGGAACAATAGCATGTACCACTGGTACAGCCAAAGCAGAAGAACGGTTGACTTGCATGAGGAATTCAAGAAAGGGATATCATTCTAGAATTTTGAGACATCCAATGAGTGACCAGATCAAAAGTAATTTTGGGTCACAACATGAATTCCGTTGGGTAACTTATTACCACAAAATGTCTGATGACGTGAACGGATTGATTAGATTCCGTAGGAACAAGACAGCACTGATTACTTTTGATGCTGGTTTAATGGAACTAGCATCAGAGAAGACTTCTTCTGAACCAAAGGTGTTTTTTCAAGAGGTGCCTGGACTTTCTTTGTTTTTCCTTGAAAAGTTTTGCTTCTCATCCAAGAAGCTTCTTCAGTTCAGAACTGAATTTGAAAAAGCACCATAACCTGGATGACTGAGAATCTCCATAGACATTTTTCTTATGAATGACTTATCATAAGAAAGGGTAGCTTCAATAGATTAGAATAGGGTAAATCTATAACTTTTACGCATATCCTGCTTAAAAACACACTTATTAAGAAATTGCACAGAAAATCAACAAAAAAACAAGTGTATGCAACACTAAGGACATTCAAGATTTGCTATTTTGTGGTGAGTGAAACACATCTGGAAATCAAAGGTTCTAGGACACAACTGCATAACGTTACAAGTGGGTTTTGTTTTTTTTTTTAACGAAAGAAACGGGTCGTTATATTATTTATCAGCAGAAGGCAGCTAACCAATCAAGGTCAATTAAAGAATTAGAAACAGTGGTAATGACAATAGACTTAAAAGGTCTTCCATCAAATACTCAGTTAAGAGCAAGTATGTACACTGGGTGAGTGGTAGATCCATTTTATGCCTTAATCGGGATGATTTAGCTTTTCTGAGCTGTGTGTCACTCCCTATTACAGTTGGCAATCCGTGGTCTACAATGTGGCAGGTTGTACAAGCCCAGCCGAATCAGTAAGGCATGTTTAAACAAAACATGGTTCCATAGATGGTTTGAATGTATGGGGAAACAAAGAAGCAGTAACTAATGAATGATCCAAATTGCAGCCAATTCTTCATAGATATAGGTGGTCTTTGTCTTAACAACAGTTCATTTAGTGACCTTTGGAAGTTACAAGGGCACTGGGAAAAGTGACCTATGATCATTTTTCACAAAACTGTTGCAGCATCCCCATGGTCATGTGATCAAAAATCAGATACTTGGCAGGTGACCCCTCTTTATGACGTTTGCAGTGTCCACGACCAGGCAAAGTCAATGAGACATATTGACAATAATCCAAAAAAAACGCCTATTGAAGTCTGTATTGGTTCACCTTTCTGATTTTTTTTTAAAATGCCTGTTTAAGTGGCTGAATAACGGCCCAAATAATGTTTGTCTCAGACATACTATGAAAATTAGAATTTTCTTTTTCTTTTTTAAATATTTTATTAGTTTTTTATAATTATTAACAAAGAGTCAAATTAAATACAACTCAACTTAATACAATCATTTTCGACTTTGTCTCACACAAAACAAAACATACATACTTTTAAAAACTTACATAAAATAGAATAACTATAGATGTTGCTCGGCAGCACCCCCTCCACCACATCCCCCTCTTCCTGCCTCCCTATCTCCTACTTCCCACCCCCTCCCTCTCTCCCTCCCTCACTCTCCACCTTCCTCTCCAGCAACCTTCCTACTTCCCTCCACTCCTTCACTCCTCACTCTCCACCCCCTCCAGATGTGGTCCAGAGGTACTGCCCGAGCAACTCCTCTTATATCAATAAATATATCATTCTTATATATTGCAAGTATTACAGTTGAGTGCATTATAATACATTATTAATTTTTTATTAAACCCCCCCAACCCACCCACCCACCCCCGACTTCCCAAAGTGAATATAGGGTAAAACAAAAGAAAACCCACTAAGTTAGACTAAGTTATTATATAAATCCTAATAAACATTTAACTATATGATAAATACAATTTCTTAGATTGATATTTCCCTTGAATATAATCTATCCATTTTTTTCCAATCCAACATATATTTTTCATTTGAGTGATCTTTCAAATATGCTGATACTTTAGTCATTTCCGCCAAATTTATGACTTTCAAAGTCCATTCCTCGATGGATGGTAATTCTGCCTTCTTCCAATATTGTCCAACCAACAATCTCGCTGCTGTAATCAAGTTCAAAATTAAGTTCGTCTCTATGGTGGTGCAATCCTTTATAATACCTAATAAAAACAACTGTGGTGAAAATTCAATACGTTTTTTCAAAATATTTTGAATTATCCACCATATTTTTATCCAAAAATTAGAATTTTCAAAGTATCTATTATCCTGTTTAAAAATATGAATTATTTCTCCCCAGTTGTGAAATTTGGGACCAATTGAATCATGGGGTTTGAGTCAGGATCATGCTTGCAGTGGCCACATTGAAGCCAATGTGGCAAATTAGTCACGGTTAACTGAAGTTCCATTGATTTTCAGTGAATATATTCAGTGACTAATATATAAGAACTTTGAAAAAAAGAGGAACTCTTTATGTATTTAACCATCACTTCAAATTAATGTAAGAACACAAAACAGAAGAAAGGGTTAGCAATGAAGTGTATTGATGTATTTTGAGATAGAGTACAACTAAGGTATAGTATTATTTAGATCCTCTAGTGCAGGGGTCCTCAACCATGGCAACTTTAAGACTTGTGGACTTCAACTCCCAGAATTCCTCAGCCAGCAAAGCTGAAGTCCACAAGTTGCCAAGGTTGAGAACCCCTGCTCTAGTGATTAACCAATTGCAACTTTGTCTGGAGAAAACACTATCAAATGCAATGGACTTGCTTCCCAACACCTATACAGGGAGTCTTTGGCTTATGGCCACAATTGGGCACAAAATTCCCAGGGGTGTGCAGTATGTTCATTAAATTTTTGACCTTTATTGACCTTTATTGCCACAATTATTAAGCAAAACCAGCTTCCCCCCACTGACTTTGCTTGTCAATAAAATCTGACAATCTTGTGAGCCTGGGAAGATCACAGATGGCAATCATGTGACCTCAGGACACTGAAGCCATTGTGAATGCATGCTGATTGGCAAGCATCCAGTATGAGCATCGTTGCAACAACGGTTTTAAGCGGAGGACCAGTCCGTAAGTCACTTTCTTCAGCCCTGCCATAACTTCAAAGGGTTGTTGAACAGTCTTAAGTCGAGAACTGTATATAAGATTGCAGTTTATGAAATCTCAGTCTCTCTCTCTCTCTCTCTCTTTCTCTCTCTCTCTCTCTCTCTCTCTCACACACACACACACACACACAAAACTTTTTTTTCAATTTGCCATTTTATTAGTTTATAATATAAAATGCACAAATACAAAAGCAAATAGTAGGAGAGAAAAGGGAGGGAAAGGGGCAAGGAGAAGAAAAGAAGGGAGAAAAGAAATTCCTTTTCTCTCTCAAAACCTCTGACTGTAAGAACGACAAAAATAGAAAATATGAAATAGCAGAGGTTCTGCTAACCGCAGCTTAAACCGTTCATGCTACACACTAAACCTGTGGTGGTGAACCTATGGCACGCGTAGGTGGCACGCAGAGCCCTCTCTGTGGGCACGCGGGCCATTGCCCCAGTCCTACACTTTCAGCTGGGTTTTATAAAACCTTTTCGCTTTCGGCGTCCACCACCGTGTGCAAAAAAAAAAAAAGGTTCAATCAATCAATTTCAACTTCTCGCGGGAAAAACAAAAGTCTTGCAAAGTTGGAATTGATTAATTGAACTTTTTAGTCCCACCCAGCCTGCTGTTACCACCACAGCCACGCCCACCCAATGGGCCACGCCCACTTGGCACCCGACGATACATAAGTGGGTTTTGGGTTGCAGTTTGGGCACTCGGTGTCTAAAAGGTTCGCCATCACTGCACTAAACCAAAGAGAACACAAGGGTTTGGTTGACATAGTAGCGTTGCCCAAACAAATAAACCTGGATTAATGGAATTGACTAATTGAACAACAGGCTAAGATAAAGGCAGCACAGTAAACTACAAGGTCATTTAACCCTCGCTAGTATATGTACAATAACTCTAGAAAAATGTCAGTATGTTTCAGTTATATTATATTGGAAGCGCGTTATTTCGCAGTGCCTATTTCCCATCCGTTTAAGTTGGGTGACTAATATGGGAATTTTAAGTGGAAATTTGGTGTCTCCTAGAGAAAATTTTGAGTATATAAGTACATGACCACATAACATACAGGAGGATAGTTTAAAAGATTATGTGCTGGCCCTTAAATTTGTGGCCAAATAAATGTAATCTGAGCTGCTTTCTGAGCAGCCTTGGACTCCCTTGATTTGATGACAAACTAAAAAAAGACGAAATGTGTTAAGCTTCCCGTTACCATTTAATGCAGTTTCCCCCAGTGGGAGAAATGAATGGAAAATCCCTTTTTTTTTTTTCTGTCTTGGTGATAAAAGACCTTGACTGACATTTTTTAGTGCATTGTCTGCAGTTATATAAAAGCTGTCAACTTCTGTTGTTGAGGAATATGAGCTAGCATCCAAGTGAGAAAACGTTTGTCTGGCTTGATCAATCTTTAGGTGAATAGTTCAGATTTAGAAGTCAAACGTCCGATGTCTAGCTTTTTCTTCAAAATGATCTGGATGAACAACATAGTTCCTCACTTTCTCTGAGCTTATGTTGATTCAGTGAAGATGCCTTGTTATCAGTTCTGAACTTACTTGCAGTGTATATATGAAGATGGCTCGCTGCCTTATCTAAATGGAAACAAAAACCATATTTAATCTGCACACCTTCAAGTTAGTCTTTGTCTTCCAGTGAGTCATTGATGAGTAGGCTTTCCTATATGGCTTTTCAGTTTTAATTAATATTGTTGGTATATAGTTAGATGTTCTTGCTTTGGTGTCATTGGAGCTTAAGGTATCCTGCCTTGGGCAGGAGATTGGATTAGAAGACCTCCAAGGTTTTTCCACTCCTATGATTCTGTGAATGAATGAATGATCTTGGAAAATATTCCAGTTAAATGGGAAATTGGTTGTTTCTCTGGAAGAATAGAACAGCAGCAGGAGAAAAAGTGAAAAGCCACTTAGTGACTAAACTGTATTATAGCAATAGCACTTAGACTTATATACTGCTTCACAGTGCTTTGCTGCCCTCTCTAAGGGGTTTTCAGAGTCAGCATATGGCCCCCAATAATCTCTGTCCTAATTTTACCAACCTTGGAAGGATGGAAGGCGGAGTCAACCTTGAGCCAGTGAGAATCGAACTGCCGAACTGCTGGCAGTCAGCAGAATTAGCCTGCAATACTGCATTCTAACCACTGCACCACCACAGCTCTTATAAAACCAATCATTAATTGTAGAAAGAAATCAAGATCCGCTTTATATAGTGAATGAGTTTAAAAAGTAGAATTCTGGGGCACTACTTTATTTCTCCCAGGACATGCTGATCAGGCCATTCTGGGCTCAGTTTAGCAGCTTCTGGATATAAATCTTCTCAAAGTGGTTCATGGTATTCCAAAATGGTGCCGAATATTTTACAAATTGCTAGTAATGAAGCTTTTTAATAGTATTCCACAGTAATGTCACCTCTGGTTGTAAGACAGGATTTTGCCCATCTTTATAATTTGCTTATTCTGTTTACTTAAAAAAAAAAAATCTGTTTTCTTGATGGAGATGGATCCAGTGAAGTCTTTGCCACTGGATTCTGTCAGAAAGAAAAAAAAACAAAAGAATTTAATTGGAAGCGTGCTTCTAACTCTAGAATCTACAAAAGACAATACAACCAAAGCAAGAATAAATAATATACAGTATAGGAATGGTTTGCTGCTCAGAGACTTCTCAATATCTTTCCCATCCTTGAAATTCTGAAATAATCAGGCTATATCTTCCTGGAAATCATTAATATTGCTAATATTATCATTCACAACTTTTTTTTTAAAATATATTTTATTGGTTTTTTTTTTAATTTTTACAGAAAAAAGAAACTACTCAAATCAAATCATAGTGTTAAAATAAACAATCATCCATAAACAAAAACATAAATACATTTTTCAATACATCAAATACCAATAGCTCAACTGAAAATAATCATGCCAAACAATTAACATTACTGCCCGGTACCCCCACCACCACATCCCCCTAACCCTATCCTTCCCCCCTCACTTACCAACTAGCTACCTACTTTCCTCCCTCCTTCTCTACTTCTCTATCCCTCCATCCTTCTCTATCTCCATCCTACTCTTCCCCCTTCTTATCAACTTCCACTTATATCAGCCTTCACTCCTCCTTCCTCTTTCCAACAGATGTGGTGCCCAGAGGCCACCCGAGCAACCCCTTAATGACAGTAATTACATATTCTTACATCCACCCCAATTACAGTTGAGAAAACATCATATATAAAATTATAAACCCTCCCTAACCCTCCCCCCCCCGACTTCCCAGAGTGAGTACAGGGTAAAACAAAAGAAAACCCACTACATCAAACAAAATTATTATATAATCCTAACAAGAATTTTAAACTATATACTATATACAATCTCTAAATCAATTCAATCCATTAAACAAAACAAACAAATCATCTTGTTAAGAATAATAATTTTCATTTACATATCTAAACCATCAATATAAGTCAAATCTTAAATCACTTCAATCCATTGAGAGGTTATATAAAATCACCCAAACAATCAAGTTTTATATACATCTTCCAATAATCAACCTCTTTCAAACCATTAAACATAAAAAAAAATCATCTTTTTAGAAAAATAAACAAATAATATCAATAAACCCCTCAATTCCAACAAAAAAAAATTGTTCTTAATCAATTTAATATATCTTCCATTAAACATCCTCTCTTACATCTTACTTATAAAATTGGTCTTTGATTCAGCCCATAGTCTTAGATTAGCCTTAATTCCTTTCATTTAATTATAAATTTCATTTCTTCAATCGACTTCTGGGCTTTCTCATCTGTCAAATAAACCTCCATAACCAATACAGTCTATTTATTCCATTTCTAACTTACATTCCTTCAACTTTATCCAATCACATAATGCTTATCTATCCCATCAATCAATCAATCTAATGTCAAACCTAGATCATTTCAAAGCAAATACATTCTTCATCAATTTAATTCTATCCATTAATCATCTTCTCTTACATCTTACTCATAATCTTAGTCCTTAAATCAGTCCATAATTTTAAATTACCCATAATTCCTTACGTAGAATTTTAAATTTCATTCCTTCAATCGAATTCTAGGGTTTTTTTTCAACCAGGTAAACCTCCATAACGAGGCCTCCCTTCCAAATAATAAGTCTCTCCTCTTTACTTCTTCAGCCCCATAAGTAAGTTGCTTCTTAAACTGAATCAATGTCTCTTTTTTCTCAATTAATTCCTCTTCTTGCTGCTTATCTAAAAGGAATAGCCATCCCTTCCTTTCTTGAAACAAATCCTCTTCCTCTCCATAGATAAACTGTTTATCAAGCAAGATCCATTTCCCTTTATTCTCTTTATTCTCAGTACTATCTTCTTCTTTTTCTTGTTCTTCTTCTAATTTAGATTGTATTATAAAATGTTCATCAGTCGATTGTAAATCAGTTTCCTTTGGAAGAAAGAATCTGGTTAATTGTTCTTGTTCTTCTTCTTTAGATTGTATTATAAAATGTTCAGCAGTCGATTGTAGATCAATTTCATTTGGAAAAAAGAATCTGGTTAATGTTTCTGTAATAGTCTCTTTCAATATTGCTTTAAACTCTTGCTTAAAACTCTTCACTATTTCAAGCCTTTCTTCATGAAATTTATCAAAACAGTCCAAAATAGGTTTAACATTTAAATGTAAATTCCACTCCATTTTAAATTTAAAACAATCACTCTGGCTGTAAATCAATTCCTACAGCCGTCTCTCTGGCTTCGCTTACGAGAACAAGAAGAGAGAAAAAAGTAAAGAATTCACTTTCACTTTCCAGCACTTTCCTCTAACAATGAAAGCAGTGAAAGCTATACGCCATTTTGAAAGCATTATGTTGATTGTAGAAGTTAGAAATATATAGCCAGAAAAACAATAAAAAATACTTGCAATCCATTAAGAACTCCTGTATTCACTCAGTCTGCTTACAGTCTCTCCTGTGTTGTAATTTTTATAAGCAGAAGCGGTCGCGGCGTCTTTCTCTGTCTGATGACAGAAGCGTCTCTGGGTAGGAGCGTCCTCCGGAGCTTTAGGGAGCTCTCACTCTTGATCCCTGAAAACTTTTTTTTCAGGGATTTAAGAGGAGCTCAACCCTGCTCTCGATGCTCTACACCTCTCCTTTGCCCGAAGAGGGGATTTTTCACCGCAAAAAACAGTTGGTGTGCGCTGTTTTTTGCGGCTTTACAAACCCAGAGAACGGAGCCTCACAGAGGAGACTCTAGCGGCGCCGGCGGAGCCACCGGAAGCCTATCATTCACAACTTTTGACTTGGAAGATAATGGTGACTTTGATCCACGGAAAATAGTTGCTCTATTTCAAGGCTATATTCTAGCTTGGTGGTTCTTAAACCGGAGGTAATTTTCCTTAAGAGCATAATTTGTGCATATTTGGGGGGTAATGGAGCAATTTGTAATTGCTAGTTTATGAGTTGAGGATCCAATTTGGAACTGCCACTGCTGAGACGCTAGTGTGAAACAACAATCTCTTATTTTTAGAGCATGAATGAAAAAGCAAACACTCTCAATGTATTCAAGAAGTTATGCTGCGACATGTTAAATGATGCAATTTGCAATGGCTCTAAATTTATGAGGTAGAACAAAGCTGTTGCCTTGGGGCAAAACATGGGAGGTGGCCACACTTGGTGGGAAGAGAGATCCTTAAGTTGTGTTTGAACTTTCTTGGGCTCTCCAAACTATACATGTTGTCTTAAACTGCATTGATGACTGTTATCAAACTCTGTCTTAAAGAGCTCAGTAGGATTTTGTGCGTGGAGTAGCAAATAAAGATTTCTTGTTCTTTGACATGTAAACAGAAAGTCTGGTATTACCAGGGCTTTTTTTTTTCTCATAGAACGCTCAGAACGGAGTTCCGGCACCTTTTTTGGATGGAACATGGAAGGGTAGGCAAGGCGGGTTGTATGACCTGTGTGAGTTCCGGCACCTTTTTTTTTTTGGAGGGGGGTATTACAGTATAGAATAACAGATCTTGGGGAGGATCTTGGAGGCCTTCTTGTCCAACCCACTGCTCAATCAGGGGACTAAACCATTTCAGACAAATGGCTGTCCAACCTCTTTTTTAAAACCTCCAGTGATGGAGCAAATTGTTCCACTGAGTGATTGATCTAACTGTCAGGAAATTTCTCCTTATTTCCAATTTCTGTCCATTCCTCCTCCTCCTCCTCCTCCTCCTCCTCCTCCTCCTCCTCCTCCTCCTCCTCCTCTTTCTTCTTCTTCTTCTTCTTCTTCTTCTTCTTCTTCTTCTTCTTCTTCTTCTTCTTCTTCTTCTTCTTCTTCTTCTTCTTCTTCTTCTTCTTCTTCTTCTTCTTCTTCTTCTTCTTCTTCTTCTTCTTCTTCTGCCTTCAGGTGTTTGGGAGAATAGGTTGACCCCTTTTTCTTTGTGACAGTCCTTTAGATATTGGAACACTGCTATCATGTCACCCCAGTCATTTTCATCAAAGTATTTTACATCCATACTAGGCATCCTATGAGGATTATCCTTTATGTAGGACATGTTCTACTTTATTTTTTGGAATCCCCTACCCTAGCTCTTTCTGTTGATTGGGTGGGCTAACCTCTTCTCCTCTCCCTCCCCCCACCATATATCCACAATCACAAATCTGACCTTGATGGTATCACTTAAAACCAAGACATAAAGTAGAAAAGAATATAGCCTATGTCAGTGATGGCGAACCTTTTAGAGACTGAGTGCCCAAACTGCAACCCAAAACCCACTTATGCATTGTCGAGTGCCGGGTGGGTGTGACCCATTGGCTGGGCGTGGCCCATTGTGTGGGTGTGGCTTCGGTGGTAATGGCAGACTGGGTGGTACTAAAACATTCAATCAATCAATTCCAACTTTGCAAGATCTTTTTTTCCCCGCGAGAAGTTGAAATTGACTGATTGAACCTTTTCTTTTTTTTTTCACATGGTGGTGGAGGCCTAAACCAAAAAGGTTTTATAAAACCAAGCTGAAGGCCTAGGACTGGGGCAACGGTGCGCGTGCCCACAGAGAGGGCTCTGAGTGCCGCCTCTAGCACCCGTGCCACAGGTTCGCCACCACTGGCCTATGTAATCAACTTGGGAGTGTTCTTATCTTAAATCAGAGTAAGAGTGGATGGAAAGAGAGTGGAGATACCATTGTGTAACACAAACAGCAGAGTACAGCTACAACTAAATTTGAACCTTGGCAGTATAGTATAATTACCTGGGAAGTTCCCACTGTAAAAGCAGATTCAACCATAGCTTTGCTTTATATCTTGTTTTCATGACCTGCAGCAAAAAAATTTGTTCTCTTCATAACAGTCAATATTCTACCTAGGACAACTTCTCCTTTCTCATTCCTCTTACCTCCTTTTATTTAATTCATTTATTTATAGTTTTAGTCCACCCTTTATTGTTTTTTATAAATATAGCAATAGCTATTTAGACTTATGTACCACTCTACAGTATAGTGCTTTATAGCACACTCTGAGCAGTTCACAACATCAGCATGTTGCCTCCAACAATCTAGGTCAGGGGTTCTCAACCTTGGCAACTTTAAGACTTGTGGACTTCAATTCCTAGAATTCCTCAGCCAGCAAAGCTGGCTGAGGAATTCTGGGAATTGAAGTCCACAAGTCTTAAAGTTGCCAAGGTTGAGAACCCCTGATCTAGGTCAACATTTGATTGGCCTCAGAAGAATGGAAGGCTGACTTGAGGCAGAGAACATACCTAATACTCCTTCCTCCTCCTATTTTTCCCCACAACAAGAACCCTGCCAGGTGGGTTGGGCTGAGAGAGAGTGACTGGCCCAAAGTCTCCCAGTCAGCTCTCATGCCTAAAATGGGACTAGAACTCACAGACTCCTGGTTTCCAGCCTGGCACCTTAACCATTAGACCAAACTGGCTGTTTAACATGTACTTTATTTAAAACAAAATCATAGCAATTCAGAGTCGATTCCAAGTCCAACCCACGGTGTTTGAAAGGTTCCTTGCACCTTATGCATTAGAAGTGGAAAGGATTTGGTTGCCCTGTGTTTGCGGACGTCATTCTCTTCGTTTGTCTTCCTTCTTCATTTTACCTCCCTCTCTGGAATCTCTCCATCTTACTTAGATGTTGTGTTGAAGAAATTAATGACAGGGCATGGTTGCCTTCTCTCTGGCAGGCAGTTAAATTATGGCTCCACAGGGTGTTTTGTTATCTCTCAAACTGCTTAACATCTAATGGGCAGTGTTGAGTGATTTCATCCAGAGATTTGACGTTGTTGTTAACAACATATTGATGTCATTCAACACCACCTTCTTTTTAAAAAATAAATCCCTGCAAAGTAGTGGATATTCTGAATCAGTATCTGGGTGGGGCAATCAACTGGATCAATAAACACCTGGATTTACCTTGGAGAAAATCCCATCTGGATGATCCTTCTCTGCCAAGTCATGTTACCCAGGGCTTTTGGCAGTGGCACATAGGCTTCATTTGGTTGTTTGGCTTTCAGTGCTTAATTTTTAAAGCCTCTTGTTTACGAAGCAGTGCAACACTATCTGCCGAGAGAGGAACTCCAGTGTTTGTAGAATTATCTCCTTTTTTTTTAAACAGAAACTCTTGAAGAGGGGAACTAAAATTGTCGCGGGATGATTAAGCACAGCTAATGATAATAGAATATTAACTTATTATAATGTGAGTGATGGGTAAGTAGTAAGAAATCTGTTGCAAATCTGAACAATTTCACTTTGCTCCAGATCATTTTATTAGAGGGTCATTAATTTTCCCGTCCTTCTGATTGCTCTCTTTTTTGCTGAGCAAGTTTTTGGGAAAAAGTAAACTGGAGGGAAGCAATGGGGTAGTGTGAAATCCAATTTTGAACAACAAAATTAGCTTGATTTAGAATTTGGGGAGTTGAAATCCAGTGATCTCTGGAGTACTCAATTAAGGATAACTGAGCTACATACAGATGACTCCAAAACAGCTGGATTCTGCTTGAGGGAATTAAGCAGCCTGCCCTCTTCCTACCTAGACAAAACAAAGCCTCAGTGTCACTGTTTCTCAACCTTGGCAACTTTAAGATGCATGGACTTCAACTCCAAGAATTATATATATATTGTTTGGGGGAAAAGGGTGGTGTTTCCCCCCCCCCACACACACACTTTTCATTTTACTGGCAGATAGTGGGAAATGAAGAATTTGTGTGCGTTCTATTTGGCCAAGAGAAATTACTATAGTATCTTTGTTGCACCTAATTTGTTGCACCTAAGTCTGACTGTCTCTTTGAAGTACTAAGGTGGTAGATAAATGCTCTGAATAAGAAGGAGCATTGTTAAACTGAAATATACAGCAGTGGTGGTGCAGTGGTTTTTGCTGGAAATTGCCAGCTCTGGGCATGGCAATTTTTAACAATGTGATTTTAATACCTTTCCACTTTCTTCTGGATGTAGGTGTTTTCACTGCATCTCAGTTCTTTGTAGAACTTGGGCTGTTGATTAAATCATCTTTCTGTCAACATTGTTGCTAAAGCTTCTGCGGACAGCTTTGCTTTTGTGGTAGCTTCTTTTTGTTCCAGATTGTTAGCTGTACTGCCTTTGTCCATTTGCAGTTTGCGTCCATTGTAAATGTGATATGCTTCTCAACAATACAGCGTAAGGGGATAGCATAAAAACAGGGTGGTGGTGTCTTAAAAAACCATACACGAATTGCAGAGATCTGAAATAAAGTAGACAAGAAACAAATTGTTATAAGCAGGTTGAAACACAGATCCATGCATTCTGAAAGACATTTAGAAGGTAAATGAAGTACGTATGCAAAACCAAGGAAATGAGTTGTTCAGGACAATTGTAGTAAAAAAAAAAACACCTCATCATCTCTGACAATTGGGTGTGTTGATTGGGCGTGACAGTTACTGTAGTCCAGATTTTGATGTGATCCAGTCAAAGTTAGTTCCGGGCAACAACATATTTTTGGTTGCTTAGAAGGTGAGCCAAAATTGGTGGACCTATCAGAAGAGACAGCCCATTCATTTGCTTTAGCCTATTTGTTTTATGAAATAATACTTTGTGTCTGATCCTGACCTCATCTCCTTCCCTTCCCTCCATGTAAGACGTTCTTCCAGGTTATCTGCTTCTCCTTTAAATAGCACACTACTTAAGTTTAATTTGGCATCCTTTCAGTTATTTTTTTTTCCTCCCAAATTTGTACTTGGATCCATTAGAGCATGAATTCAACTGACACTTAATTACTTTTAGGATAAGCTATTTAACATGCCACCACTTCTGAAGTTTCTTCATAACTTCTTGTAAAATCTTTCAATGATTATACAAATACTTATAATGAAATAATGCCCCACATATTTCAAGCTTTCCTCTTCATGGAGGAGATTGGTGATCTTCTGGAGCCCCACTTCATGGTTCATGGTTAACTGAAGCCTTGCAAGCTAATTTCCTCAGTTCAAGTTGAACACTTTATCGTATCCATCACCCCAACTGCTCCTCCCCCCCCCCATTTAACAATCTTCATTGTCTGCTTCTTTTTGTGGTTTGCTTTTTCTCCTAGACAATGAATTCCCTATTCAGCTTGATTTTTTTTTTCTATGCTTGGCATAACTTTGAGCAAAGGGAGGAATGTAGCAAATAAGAGGCTTTTTTGTCTGGGAAATTTCAGTGCTGCCTAAAATGTGCTGTTTTCGTCCTCCTTGCTTTGTGTCTTCCCAGGATTTCATACTTTGCCATCCTCATGGCTGGTTTTACTAGCACTCTCATCATAAAAATGCATGCGTGGCCTAGGATCCTGTCTTTTCTTCAGTTTAGAAGTTTTACATTTCTGCTGGCATAACTTTTATCTGCTAGAGCTAAGTCCTAGTGGTCTTTTTCTGAGTGAGAAGCTGATAAAGGATCTACAGTATATATAAGAGTGAGAAGCTGATAATGGATCTACAGTATATATAAGAGAGCATCCAAAATATGCGTTCAACTTGATTACATCTGTAATCTTTCTGAAAATGTTCTATAGCAGTGATGGCAAACCTTTTAAAGACCGAGTGCCCCAAAACCGCCTCCCCGCCCCGTCGCTCTGCCCAGCCCGCTCCACCCCCACCCCGCCCCACCTGTCGGGCCACCCACCACCTCCATGGCCCACCGCAGATCGCTCAGGCGGCCCTGCAGCGCCATGATGGACATGCCCTCCATCCGTGCCCCACAGCATCATCTGCATGTGACGGGGCATGAGGGTGGAATCTTGTCCCTGCTGCCCAGTTGCCATGTGCTTGGCTGTATACTGCTCCATGCCCAGGGTCAACTCTCCTCCGGGGGGGGGGGCTGCTGATGAGGTGGCCACAGGGGGAGGAGGCAGGGCTGGGACAGCGCGTGTGCCCACAGAGAGGGCTCTGAGTGCCGTCTCTGGCACGCATGCCAGAGGTTCGCCACCACTGTTCTATAGACTTATTAAAGTTTACACATTAATGCCAAGCGCGGACTGGCTGAGTGATTGATCAATATATAGATAAAGAAAGGAAAACTTTGAAATAAGGGCCATGATGCGTGAATTGAAAGGAAGGGGCCACAGAGTCGCCATGCAACGTACCAGCAATCAATCTTGCACGACAGTAATAATTGAAGATACCATATGAGCTTTGATTCTTGTTTTATTACCCTGCAAAGCGGATAAAGACAGAAACAGAAACAAATAGTTAACTATTAAATTTTGCTGATGCTGCTTGACTTTTGATTTGCATAGCATGCTGGGGCTATTCTTCAAACATGCACGGGTGTGTTTTTTTTTTCTTTCTATCTTGCCCTCTTTGATACGGTTAATATCTAGGCATGGCATCTCAAAACTTCCCCAGAGATCAAAAGGTCTTTTGTAGCAGTGGAGGACCTTCTCTCGGGGCGCAGCTTAAGGGGTCCTCTCCTCTTCCCACTTCTTCTCAATAAAGTCCCTGTTGTTTTGCTCCGAGCTTGGCAAGTAGGTCGCATAGCCGCTCTTTCTCCCAAAGGCAGCCCAAATACCACTTTTAAATTGCACAGCTCAAAAGAGAGGGCAATTCTTTACCCCAGGCAATCCTTTGTGATTTTCTTTTCTCTCTCTTTTTTTTTTCCCCCTCTCTCCTCCTTTTCTGTTCTTTCTCTCCTTCCCCTTTCTTGCCTGAACCATGTAATAAGGCTGGAGCTGTTTGGTTCAAGGGCAATCAATACAGCTCTTTGTTCTGCACAGAAACTTAAGGGAAGGCCTTCTATCAGGTTTCTGGCTTGTGCCAAAATGCCACTAGAGAGGCAGAGTGGCTTGCTCAGAAAGGAACTCTTCTTGTAGTTGGCTTGAAGATTGCAAGGGGAGGGGCGGGGTGTGTGTGTGTGTGTGTGTTTGTGGAGAGAGAGAGATTTCTAAGCCAAGTCTAAGTTCATTATTTTAGTTAAAGAGATCCCACAGATTGAATGCAAGCAAACATGCTTCTTGTGTTTGAAAGCCTTTGGGTTCTACCAACCCTTAGGGGAAACAGAGAGGTCGTTAAATCTCTGCTCCTAATTGGAGTTGACCCACACTACTTGCTGCTTACATAAAAGGAAAAGAGAGGAAAAAGAAACATCTTTTTTTTTCAATCTAAAATAAATGTTTAAAAAGATGTAAAGGGGTGTTCGTGATAGGGGGGAAATATTGTGTTCAGGACAGTAAAAAAAAATCTCTAGGGAAATAATGTAGATAAATGTGAAAAAACACTTGTGCTTATGTTGTTGTTGCTGTTGTTATTGTTATTATTATTATTATTATCATTATTATTATTATCATTATTATCATTATCTGGGGGGTTGTTTTGAGTAAACCGTGCATAAAAAGGTGGCAGATTTTGTTGGAAAAGCTGAAAAGGGAAAGCTACACTCAGCTCTTGAAGTCCTTTTGGGAGGGAAGCACTATTAGCATTTGAAGATACAACCAAAATCCAGTTCTTGCACCAAATTTCAAAGTGGGGGTGATCTGGCCTGTTATATTGGTGCTGGGGAAGACAGATACCACCTACAGATTGCTTACCGCTGTATTAGAAAGAGAAGCAATGACACAATCATGAAGGCTGTTGTACGTATGTGGAAATGGCCACACCATTGTTTGCTTGCTTATTTATTCACTTAAGAGTTTTGAACAGCTGCCCAGCTTATTAGACATAATCCTACGCAGCTCACAAGAGTAATAAAAAGGTAAAAAAAACAATAACAAGCATAGAAAACAACAAACAGAACAGATAACAATATTGTAGCTTTAGTATAAGTGGTTTTCCCACCATAAAAAGTAGACTGCAAAGCCCTTCCCCAAGAATGTTGTAGATCTATGTTTTTCAAACTTGGCACCTCTGGGATGTGTGGACTTCAACTCCCAGTGTTCTCGGAGTTGAAGTCCCCACATCTTAAAGATGTTGAGGTTGAAAAACACTGTTGTGTTGTAAATGAGTAGCTTTGGATAGTGGGTGAAACTAAGTTTGCAAGGAAGAGAGGTAAGGAGAGTCAAAGAGGAAATACAGTCAATAAAATCGCATGTAATCATGTTTCATTTGGGCATACCTTCACTCTCATAAGGGACCATCTCTTGCTCATTGCAGGAATCCAGATTAAATCATCTTTGACAGATGCCTGTCTAGACCGCACTTGAAGAAACCTGGTACCTCTCTGGCTAATTGCTTCTACTGTTCAATTGCATTTCTTATTGGAGCATTTCCCCTAACATTTAACAGAGGCATATTACTTTTCCCGAAGCATTATTTTGCCCTTGTAATATTTGGCAGAAATGGAAAACCTGAAATCCATCAGATATTAGCAAAAATTATTGTTTAATTCTATGAACTGATGTCTGGGAACCTCAGAGTTAAGTTTGCTTCGATATTACCATCCAATAAAGAGTAAGATAATATTTAAATGCCATTTTAAAAGTTTATCAGTTAATAGAATTCAGGCTTGCGGAATCTAAGGCATAATGCAAATGTCGAATCCTTAGCCCTGCCCAAATTAAATATTAAACCAGTTATAATCCAAGGAGAAGAGTAAAATATTTTCAAGTAAAAACATAGTAGCGCTTACATATGAACCAGGAAGTTCCTGGCAAAAATCTCCAACTTGTCATTCAATGACCATTGAATTACATCAGTTGTTGTCCTCTTAACCTCCCCTTCCAAACCAGGTGACAGGAATGAATGAGCCTGTTAGTTTCACTTTCATGAAGAATTTCATAAATTTGAAAAAGTTTCAGATAGAAATGAAAGAAAAGTCTTATCCGCATGCCAAATTCTAGAGGTATATAAATTCCTTGTGAGGTCAACACCATATAATATTGTTCCAATCTCTTCCCCTAGATGATGAATCTAACTGTTCACTTTCTTTTTTCAAACCAACACAAAGTGACACACATGCACACAAAACACACAAACACAAAAGCATATCAATTTGTATTTTTTTTAAAAAATGATTCTTAACAGTTATAGAAATAAGTTGTTGTACAGAAAGGCTTTGTTATTCAACATTAGGACTATAAATGATAAAAAAAACCCACCTAATTTGAATAGCAAACTACTAACACTTACAATAAAGCAAATGAATTTGTAGTGATTCATAGTCCCTAATCAGAAACGAAGCTTGTTCTTATTTTACCAGTTCTAGTTTGTCTGGGAAGTAAAGAAGCACAGAATCCCAGTTCCAATATAATCCTAAGCATTTTCTTTCAGACTAATGTAGCCCAGTCTTCTTCACTCTCCATGTCCAGCTGGAGGACAAACAAACAAACAGGCTACTACCGGTAGCCTGTTCATGAGCTCCATCATTACTTAGATTGAGTGAAACAGAATGAAACTACAGTTTAGAAGTTTTAGAAACTTTTGGGGAGTGATTTCTACAAGGCTGTAGAACAAATAACCAGTGGAACGACTTGCCTCCAGAAATTGTGGATGCTGTGATGCTGGAGGTTTTAAAGAAGAGATCGGACAGCCATTTGTCTGAAATGGTGTAGGGTTTCCTGCTTGAGCAGGGGGTGGGACAAGATGACCTCCAAGGTCCCCTTCCAACTCTCTTATTCTGTAATTCTGCTGTTTCGAGGGACATAACTTTGTGTCTCTCTGCAATATGCAATTGTTTAATGTTTCAACAGACATTTCCCTTGATAAGGAGTTTCCTTGAAATGTGTGGGGGAGCCATATCTGTTGGCACAGCTGACTTTTTAAACTCTCTCCCTTCCTCACATGGTGGTTATGGACCCCTTGTGTTTGTGTTCTCATGTGAATCTGCCCCAAGCATATGCTGAGCTGATGATGGAGAAGGAAAATACCATCTGCATAGCTCTTTTCACACTGACAACATTAGTCCCCACTGTAAGAACAGGGCTAGAAAACTCTTTGTTTAAAAATTGGGGATTCAGGAGAGGCAAAGAAGAAGACTTAAAATAGATGTCTGTTCATTCCCTGGCCAGTTCTTGAAATAGTCAGTAAACCTTCAAGTTGCCATTTATTGCAGTGTTATTTATAGTCGCTATAGTTGAAAGGGAACATTGCAAGTTTATTATTTCCTGTGTGGTAAACTATGACCACTTTGTTTATCTTGGCATTAGCCCGGGAAGTAATATACCTAATTATGGATGAATTCAGTGTGTTTCCTGGTTAAGTTCTTATAAACTTACGTCTTCGCACAGAAACACGCACATAAGAAAAAGTATTTCATAGATGTTCTCAAGCTGGATTGCCAGTGTCATGTTAACATTAACAGAGGATAGAATAAAGATCACGTGAAGTACTACCGTAGTGCTGCTTTATAAAGCCTTAGTAAGACCACACCTGGAATACTGCATCCAGTTTTGGTCAGCACCCTATAAAAAAGATGTTGAGACTTTTGGAAAAAGTACAGAGAAGAGCAATGAAGTTGATTAGGGGCCTGGAGATTAAAACATGTGGAAAACAGTTGCAGGAATTGAATATGGCCACTCTAGTGAAAAGAAGGACCAGGGGATACATGATAGCAGTGTTCCAATACTTAAAGGGCTTCCACAAAAAGAGGGAGTCAAGCTATTCTCCAAAGCACCTGAAGGCAGGACAGGAAGCAACGGATGGAAACTAATCAAGGAAAGAAGCAACCTAGAACTTGTTCTGTCTGGTTTCTCTCTCAGCCCATTAAAAGCGACGTAAATGTCTTTAAGAGATTTATTAAAAACATTTCAAAAGGAGTCATTTCAAAGCCAACTGTAGACATTTTGCTGGCAAACACATCTAAGACCCAGTATTTACATTTAGATTACAACAAACTCTTGCCAAACCTCCCAATTACTCACTCCGTCTTTATCACAGTGTCCGAGACTTCATTATCCTTCGCTAGGTTTTCCAAACATCAGACTTTCAAAGCATTGCAAAAGTTTCCAAACCTCTCATTGATAAACGTTGCTCGTAACAAGGGCGTAGTCTACTTCCCCCCTCTAATATAGTGTCCGATACGTCACTTCCCCAATTACTTCCTTTTTCCAGTTAACTGACACCTTCGCTTATCAAACCTTCGGAACCTCGGATTAATCCATTTATCTTCTTGTTCTAAATCTGAGTCATCATTTTGAGAATCTGATTCAGAATGCATACAAAGTTCTTCATTATCTCTCTCAGCTGCCGGGAGGGGAAACCACCCAGAGGGGCCTGGCTGCTGATCCTCGGCTGCCGGGAGGGGAAACCACCCAGAGGGGCCTGGCTGCTGATCCTCGGCTGCCGGGAGGGAAACACATTCAGAGGAACCTGGCTGCTGATCCTCATCCTCTGATACTTCCCAAGCTGGTCCAGGGACACTCACAACACTATCCCCCCCCCGCAGGCCCCTCCCCCCGGGGCCGTCGCAGGGGATGTGGTTTGTAGGGAAACGCAGAATGAAAATCCCAAATTAACCGAGGAGCCTCAATATCGCGAGCATCGACCCAACAGCCAGCGGCTGGCCCACCCCCGGTCCAATCAACCAAATATTGGAAGCGGTCGTTGAGCCATCGGGAATCTCGGATGCCGGACACCTCCAACTGGGAAACAGGAACTTGAGCACGGCGAGCTGTCGGGCCCGGATCAGGAGGTCGAAGCGGAGAATCAGGGTTGACAGGAACAAGCAAGGAGCGATGAAACACGGGATGTACACGAAAAGACCTAGGCAAAGTCAAACGATAGGTCACCGGATTGATGACCGTCTCCACAGGGAAAGGACCCAAGAAACGTTGATCAAGCTTGCGGTGAATTCTCCCTGGAAACAAGTACTTGGTGGAGAGCCAAACCCGATCTCCAACAGCTAACGGCGGCGTGTCGCGACGCGAGCGGTCTGCAACCCGCTTGTAGTCTTCCTTGGCCTTAGTCAAGTGCTGCTTAACCATCTCGTGGACTGACTGCAGTTCGGTTAAATAGTCCTCTGCAACTGGAACTGGAGAATCGAGGAGCGTGAGCGGGAAAAATCTGGGATGATAGCCGTAGTTGGCAAGAAACGGGGTGGTCTGAGTGGAAGTGTGCTGAGAGTTGTTGAAAGCGAATTCGGCCACGGAGAGATATTTGGACCAATCGTTCTGTTGGTCGTTGATGAAACAACGCAAATATTGCTCCAGAATGCCAATCACTTTCTCTGTACCCCCATCAGTCTCTGGGTGATGCGTGGAGGCTAGATTAACTTGGACTTGAAGCGCAGACATGAGTTCTCTCCAGAACTCCGAAGTGAACTGGGTTCCTCGGTCGGACACTATTTTGTCAGGCAAACCGTGTAGCCGGAAGATATGTTGAATGAACAGCTGAGCAGTGACCTTGGCTGTCGGTATTCTTCGGCAAGGAATGAAATGTGCCATTTTGGTCAGCATGTCCACCACTACAAAGACAACGGTGTAGCCGGCAGAAACAGGTAGACAAGTCAAGAAGTCCATGGAAATAGCTCCCCAGGGTCTCTCCGGCGTGGGTAAAGGCTGTAATAATCCCGGAGGGGCTCCTGTGGCATGTTTTGCCTGACGGCACCGTACACAGGAATTCACATAGGATTGCACATCATGGCGAAGTCTGGGCCACCAAAAAGTCCGAGACACTAAGTGAAGAGTCTTAAAGAAACCAAAATGACCTGCCGCAGGGTTATCATGGCATTGAGTCAGGATGAGACCCCGGAGTGGGCCTGCTGGAACATATAACAGGTTACGGAAGCGTAATAGTCCCTCGGACAAGGTCCAAGGTGAGTCGGGACCCACCTCTTGTCTCTTCCGTATTGCAAAGTCATCTAGTTGTTGCGCTTCCCGAATCTGTCGTCGTAGATCTACCGGATCATGCACGGCTGCGATCGATTCGATAGGCAGAATGGTTCGAAGCGGTAAGGGATCCTTGACCTGTAGATACTCAGGTTTACGGGACAGGGCATCTGCTCTTTTGTTGTACCCTTTCGGAATGTAGGTGACTTTGAAGTTGAATCGAGCGAAGAACAAAGACCAACGGATTTGACGTTGATTCAATTTCCTGGCAGATTGCAAAAATTCCAAGTTTTTATGGTCAGTCCGAACTTCAACTTGGTAGCGGGCTCCTTCCAGGTGGTGTCTCCAGGTCTCAAAAGCAGTCTTGATGGCCAATAGTTCCTTTTCCCAAATGGTATAATGGCGTTCGGAGGGACTCAGTTTCCTGGAGTAATAAGCACACGGGAACAGGGGGCCGCCATCTTGGCGTGTTTGAAGTAGCACGGCCCCTACTGCAACATCTGAGGCGTCAGCCTCCACTACAAAGGGTCGACAAGGATCTGGATACTTGAGAATGGGTTCCTGAATAAAAGCCTTTTTGAGGGTCTGAAACGCCTGTTGCTCGGCATCGCCCCACTGGAACTTAACGCCTTTCCGTAACAGTCGAGTAAGGGGCGCAGTCAAGGCAGAAAATCTCGGAATAAATATCCTGTAATAGTTCGCAAATCCCAAAAGTCTTTGGACATCTTTTGCTTTACACGGTGGTTGCCAGGTTTGCAAGGCCTCAACCTTGCCAGGATCCATGGCAATGCCTTGTGGAGAAATCACATGTCCCAGAAACTCAATGGTGGTTTGATAGAATTGACATTTCTCTAACTTGGCGTAAAGGTGATGCTCTCTCAAGCGTTGCAAAACTTGCCGGAGATGCTGAAGATGAGTGGCTCGTGACGGGGAGTAAATCAGGATGTCATCGAGGTAAACCACCACAAATTGATCTAATAAATCCCGGAAGATGTCATTCATGAAATGTTGAAAGACGGCCGGAGCATTGGTGAGTCCAAAGGGCATAACGGTATACTCAAAATGACCATACCTGGTTCCAAACGCGGTCTTCCACTCGTCCCCCTCTCGAATGCGAACCAGGTTGTAAGCACCCCTTAAATCTATCTTGGTGAAGATGGTCGCTGATCGGAGACGGTCCATGAGATCAGGAATCAAAGGCAGAGGGTACCGGTTGCGCACCGTGATGGCATTGAGCTTGCGATAGTCACAGCATAGGCGTAAATCTCCGGTTTTCTTCTTCACGAATAACACAGGAGCTGACAAAGGCGAGGAAGAGGGACGAATGAAACCCCTGGCCAGGTTTTTGTCCACAAAGTCTTTCAATGCGGCCAACTCGGGTTCTGACATGGAGTAAAGGCGTCCCCTTGGGAGCTTGGCATTTGGTAGCAAATCAATGGCACAGTCATATGGTCTATGCTGAGGCAATTGGTCTGCCTCTTTCTCATTGAATATATCTGCAAAGTCCGCTAGGTCGGCCGGCAAGGTGATGTCAGGGTGGGATGGTAGCTGGGCTGCACACACTTGGCGTACGTGGTCTATGCATTGCAAACTGGGAAATGAAACAAAGTTCTGGGACCACACCACACAAGGATCATGGGTTCTCAACCAGGCTAGGCCGAGAACTAAGGGGAAATGAAGTCCCTTGGTAACATAGAATTGGATGGCTTCTTCATGTTGTCCTATGACCAGGCGTATGGGCTGGGTCATAAACTGGATCGGTCCAGACAACAATTCACGCCCATCGATTGTCTCAACCAACATAGGCGGCTTCACGGAGCACAAAGGTATGGCATGCTGACGAGCGAAAGCTTCATCCATGAAATTGGTGGTGGCTCCAGAATCCAACAAGGCGTGGGCCGGAATGCCCTGGGCATGATTTCCCAGAAGTATATTGGTTGCTAGGATCAGATGTCTCGGAGGACCGGGGTCGTCGTCTGCGGAACTGGAACTGGGTTTGGCGCCTGCCCGACCCAATGTTTCCATTAGGCCGGGCTCTGGCCGTTTCCCGGCAAGGTGGCTTGAAACTGCTGAGTGGGAGGCCGAGCTGGAACAGGAGTAGGACCTGCCGTACCACGTCTTTTCTGGGGGCAGGCCATGACGAAGTGACCCATCTCTCCGCAGTACAGGCACAAGCCCTCAGCTCTCCGTCTTGCCTTCTCAGCCTCGGTCAAACGAGATCTGGCTGCACCAAGATCCATGGGCTCATCTCTGGTCATGGGTGCAGGGTGCCTCTCAGTGTAAGCCGGTCCTGTTTGGAAAATACGTCTGGGTGCCGGGATGGGTGGAGCGATAGATAGGGTCTGGAATCCTCTGCGTGGTGCAGGAACTGGCTTGGCACTTCCGGTGACTGGAACCATCTGTTTGTCTAGGCGGGCATCCATGGCTTGCGTTCGCGCTTCAATAATCAAACAATGTTGGTATAATGCATCCAGGGTTGTGGGTATTTCAGTAACTTTCAATCCATTCAAGATCTGGGAAGACAGACCATCTAGAAAGATTTCCATGAGAGCCTCATCATTCCAATTAATTTCTTGAGCTAGGCGGCGAAAATCTGATATATATTCCGCTACGCAGCGCGATCCCTGACGTAGCTCGCGTATCCGCCGGGTGGCATTTTGTCTACGAAGGGGGTCAACAAATTCTCTTTCCATCAGCTGGCAGAATCCTGCATAATTGCGCAGAACAGGATCTGGTCCGTCTATCAGAGGAGACGACCAATCAGCAGCTGGCCCAGATAGTAAACTTAAGATGAACGCTACTTTCGTTTCATCGAGCTGGAAATCTGCTGGGGCTGAGGCAATGAATGTTTTGCATTGGTTTAAAAAAGCTGGAAATTTATTACGCTCTCCAGTAAACTTATCAGGCAAGGCTAAGTAACATCTGTTTCTTCTGGGAGGGGGGGCTGGAGCAGGTGCTGCTGCTGCGTCTTGAATTTGCTGTTGCAAATGTCCAATTTGTTGCTGGAGATTTTGAACTAATAGATGCAGAGCCGGGTTAGCAGCCAGGAGTTCCTCCATGACGTCACTGAAAGCTCGGATTAATTTTCGTCTTTTCTGTTTTAAGGGTTACGAGCAATCTGTTCTGTCTGGTTTCTCTCTCAGCCCATTAAAAGCGACGTAAATGTCTTTAAGAGATTTATTAAACACATTTCAAAAGGAGTCATTTCAAAGCCAACTGTAGACATTTTGCTGGCAAACACATCTAAGACCCAGTATTTACATTTAGATTACAACAAACTCTTGCCAAACCTCCCAATTACTCACTCCGTCTTTATCACAGTGTCCGAGACTTCATTATCCTTCGCTAGGTTTTCCAAACATCAGACTTTCAAAGCATTGCAAAAGTTTCCAAACCTCTCATTGATAAACGTTGCTCGTAACAAGGGCGTAGTCTACTTCCCCCCTCTAATATAGTGTCCGATACGTCACTTCCCCAATTACTTCCTTTTTCCAGTTAACTGACACCTTCGCTTATCAAACCTTCGGAACCTCGGATTAATCCATTTATCTTCTTGTTCTAAATCTGAGTCATCATTTTGAGAATCTGATTCAGAATGCATACAAAGTTCTTCATTATCTCTCTCAGCTGCCGGGAGGGGAAACCACCCAGAGGGGCCTGGCTGCTGATCCTCGGCTGCCGGGAGGGGAAACCACCCAGAGGGGCCTGGCTGCTGATCCTCGGCTGCCGGGAGGGAAACACATTCAGAGGAACCTGGCTGCTGATCCTCATCCTCTGATACTTCCCAAGCTGGTCCAGGGACACTCACAACAGAACTAAGGATAAATTTCCTGACAGTGAGAACAGTCAACAGTGGAGCAGCTTGCCTTCATCTCCATCACTGGAGGCTTTTAAGAAGAGACTAGACAGACACTGGTCTCAAATGGTATAGTTGTCTCCTGAGCAGAGGGCTGGACTAGAAGACCTCCAATTTATCCTTCTCACCACTGCCTCCACCAGATTAATAGGTAGTCTATTAGCCCAATAGGCAGCCATTAGCCCAATAAGAAAATGAGATGGGTGGTAAGATGTCGAAAGCACATCCATTCCATTTCTAAATCTCTAGGAACCTGAAGGGAAGATTTATCTTGCCCACCTTGCTTATGGTAGACTTGGGTGAGTCTTTCAGAAAGATCCTATGTCCTGGGAATTACTTAAGGGTGGTAGTTGAAGATACTAGCTTTAATCTCAATTAGTCACCTTTAATTTATGTCCTCCCCTTTTCACCTGTTGTTTTTGTTTTCCAGCCATCTACAATTACAAAGCAGTCCTGGATGTGGAGCTCTCTTTACAGGTTGGAGATACCGTTCACATCCTGGAGATGTATGAAGGTAAGCAGGCTCTGGATTGCCCAGAGGGAATGGGAAAGGCTCCTAGATCCAGCACCAGACTCTGAGGTTTATATCTGAAAGTATGGATCAACAACAAAGTGGAAAGAGACGAGGGAAATCCCAGGTGATAAAACGCACAGTTATACAGATTCTCACTGTATCAAGTTACAGATTGAGTAGTCCAAGATCTGAAGCAGGAATTTCAAATATAAGAAGTGGTGAAGAGCAATATTTTTTTTCCTCAACATGGCCAATCAGTTGCCATATGATCTGTCTGCTCCTTTCTGCAACTTCTCTAGCTTGGCGGTGCTGCTTTAACATTTTATTGAGTAGAAGTGTATATGTGCTCCAATATACAGGTAGTCTCAACTTACAAGAGTTCATTTAGTGACTGTTCGAAGTGACAACGGCACTGAAAAAAGGGACATGACCGTTTTTCACACCCATGACTATTGCAACACCCCCATGGTCACATAATCAAAAATCAGATGATGGTTGCAGTGTCCCGGGGTCATGTGATCCCCTTTTGCAACCCTCTGATTAACAAACTCAACGGGGAAGCCAGATTTACTTAACAACTATGTTACTAACTTATCATCTGCAGTGATTCACCTAACAACTGTGGTGAGAATGGTTGTAAAATGAGGGAAAACTCACTTAACAAACAGAAATTTTCGGCTCATTTTTTGAGGACCACCCATAATTGCATCGTGATGATTTTGGCCTGAGCAAAAGAGGCATGTGAGAACAACTACAACAAAGAGCAGTTCTGAGTGTCTCCAAAGTTCTTTGACTACTCAAAGGTAACGTTGAGAAGTCCACCTGATGGCCACAGATGTAGGTGCAGTTGTATCTGAACATAAAGACTCTGTTGTGCTTTTGTAATTAAATGTAATCTTAAATCTGAGTTCACTTCTGGCATCCTAATCACTGTGATAATCTCAGTGTGGTCAGTCCAGCATGTCTGGAAGATGATACATTGGGTCAATATGGAAGACTAAATTGCAAACATCAAACTCACAACATCACATGACGTGTCGCGACATATCGCAACTTTTTTGCCATGACCGGCAATGGAGTGGGCGCGATTTTGCTATGATGCATCTGGCCCACGGGCCGGCAGTTTGACACCCCTGCTTTAGTGGAATTTTAACCCATTTGCCTGAATTTTTGTGGCATATTGTGTGCCTTTTGATGGATCATTAGTAATGGATCCCTTGCTATACAGCTAACTTTCCCTGCTAGAATGTGTGTGATTTATCCCATGCTTAACCTCCAGTGAATTTCATATACTTCTTGAAAGTTGCTATTTCATTGTTATGCTCCAACAGACCAGATAATACAATTTGAACTAATCCACCTTGGCTAGAAAGAGAATTTAGTCATGTGAGGATTGCAAAGGGATGCTGAATCTCCATTTTCATGATGCCCTCCATCCTGCCAGTGTTAAGTGAGGAACTGCATACTTTGGAGTCACCAGCAAATCAAACCAGCTGCTGATTTAACACCTGGTCAAGGCTTTATTTTATTTTCATTTTATTTCCTTGACATTGGAGAGAGCCAGTTAGAGCTTACATGCCAAAAAAAAGATTTTTGTTAGGGATGCTGTATTTGCAGATGCGTTGAGGAGAGTGGGTTCCTATAAGGAACGGTTGCTGGAATTGGGTATGTCTAGTTTAATGAAGAGAAGGACGAGGGGGGAACATGATAGCAATCTTCCAATATCTCAGGGGCTGCCACAAAGAAGAGGGAGTCAAGCTATTCTCCAAAGCGCCTGAAGGCAGGACAAGGAGCAACGGGTGGAAACTAAGCAAGGAGAGAAGCAACCTAGAACTTAAGGATAAACTTCTTAGAACAATTAATCAGTGGAACAAATTGCTTCCAGAAGCGGTGAATGCTCCAACAGTGGAAGTTTTTAAGAAGAGACTGGACAGCCATTTGTCCAAAATGGTGTAGGGTTTCCTGTCTGAGCAGGGGGGTTGGACTAGATGACGTCCAAGATCCCTTCCAACTTTATTATTATTATTGTTGTTGTTGTAGTAGTAGTAGTAGTAGTAGTAGTAGTAGTAGTAGTAGTAGTAGTAGTAGTAGTAGTAGTAGATTTAATACAGCAGAGAACCAGGGCATTGGCTGACCTTACATATGGGAAAGAAAGACAAACAAACAAACAAACAAACAAACAAGCAAGCAAATAAAAAAAACCTATGGATCCCATTCCTGAGGAGCTATTTAACCCAAATGGTTAAATCAGAATCAGCACTTTCTGTCAAGAAGAACAGGGACAATATTTTCTCCTATCCACAAAGCAAGGCAATGTGCTTTAAGGACCAGTTTAGTTTAGTGGTTAAGTCACCGAGCTAGAAAGCAGGAGAGTTCAGCTCCTATCTTAGCCACGAAAGCTGGCTAGGTGATTTTGAGCCAGTCACTGTGTCTCAACCCAATCTACCTCACAGGGTTAATGGCTGTGGGGAAAATAGGAGGAGGAATATGTGTTGAGTTATTATCCACTTTTGAGTTCTTTGCAAAAATAATAAAGGTGGGATACTATTGCTTGATAAATATTAATCCCTGCCTTGAGAAACTTGCCCATAAACAATGCTCTTTCAAAGTACTGTTGGAAAAAGTTTGGTTTTTTTTCCCCCAAGACAACATACAATATTAGGAAGTCAAGAAGAATGTTTTATTTTGTTGAAAAAAGGGGAGAGGATCAATCTTTTGAGGAAGGGGAAAAAATCTTCATTTTTTTCAACCAAGCCACTTTTTTTTTAATTTCTCTTTCTCATACGCAAGATCAGTTCATCATCTGGTTTTTTTGGCATGTTAAATCTATTGTTGTGAAGTCACCCATTCCTCTCAACTCAATGTCTCCAAATGGAGCAGCACTTGCAGAAAAGTTCTCCTTGTTTCTTTTCCCGCAAAGAAAACTGAATTGAGACTGCAGCCAGCATTAAGGCTTAAAGCCCCTATATTTGTCACTATATGTGATCCCACTCTTTTGGGTAAAGAAATGTACTCACATATAAGCCTGAGTTTTTGATGGACCTTTTAGAAAAGCAGAGCTGGAAGATCTTCCTATAAAGGCTTTTCCAGTAGATTCATGGAGAATCTGTGCATCTAGATAGGTGTGTTACCTTGTAAATTGAGTATCTATGGGATACTGAACAATTTGGGGAGCTATCTTTAAAATTTCCACTTTCTTCATCAACTTTTATCCAATGGAAATCTTGTGGATGGACTGAGTCATCCATATGAATGAATAAGGCCAAAGTTCAGGGACTGATTCAAGAATTTGTTTCCTTACTTAGCTGGTGGTACTACCGGTAGTTGCAGTGCAAAGTGTGAAGACCATGCAGTTAATGGCTAACCTCTGCATTAATACAGTAAAACCAGTCTCCGTTGATTATTTATTATGTTTGAACATTCCCAAATTTCATAGATCCTTATGTCATTGATACAACATTGGAAGCTCTAATGTGCTATTATCAATTATATCTGTCTGAAATTGCTTTTTTGACAAATGTATATACTAATAGGATATACCTTTTCTAAGAATCCTGATGCAGGCAAATTTATAATATCCACAGCTTAGTGGAGGTTGAAGAGGGGAGGGGAGGGAAGAGGAGAGGAGAGGAAAGGAAAGGAAAGGAAAGGAAAAGCTTAAGAAAGAAGATAATGGCTCCAACAAAGAGACAACTAAACAAAACATTGGATGCTGAATATCTGAGAGCAAATAAGAATCATACCAGATGAATGTAATGGAGTCTTTGGAACAGGCACATCTGGCCAGCTGGAGACCTAAATAAGAACTCCTGATAGCATCTGTTGTTATCACATCTGTTTTATGTCTAACTTGCTTGGTTCAATTCCTGGGCTTTCTGATTTGGGGGCTTTTCTATATCTGGCCATGAGATGCTTGGAGCCACTGTGTGTATGTGTCACAATGGCTATTGTGGTCCATGGCAGAATTTATCAAATGAGCTGAAACTGGTACAGTTTGTTCCAGGCTGAAAAGGGCCGGAGCTGGCATGTGGCTTGTTTATTTCTCAATGACAACTGTTCATAGCAACAACAGCATCCATCTGGGGAGACACCACTCGCCTTGTTTACAGCTTTGCACAATTTCTTGAACTGAGTTGCGTGATCCATGTTGACCTCTTCACCCCCAGCCCCCTTCCTTCCAGTCCCAGAAACAGTATAAAACAATGTCAGCAGGTGATATTAGGGGGTCTAGCCCAAATTTCATACATAGTGCTCCTTCCTCCCCAAAAAATGTGATTCTCTCTGGCTAGCTAGTGGTGGGAGTGGCTTTACGTTTCTCAAAGGCTCCTTTATTATATTAATTTTCCTTCCCTTCCAACTTCGGATCCTCCTAATTTACAATATTGATTTTTCCCAGTACAGATAGTCCTTGACTTACCACAGTTCTTTTAGTGACCGTTCAAAGTTACAACAGCACTGAAAAAAGTGACTTATGGCCATTTTTCACACTTATAACCGTGATAACATCCCCATGGTCACCTGATCAATATTTGGATATTGGGCAACTGACTCGTTTTATGACGGTTGCAGTGTCACCTGATCACTTTTTGCAACCTTCTGATGAGCAAAGTCAATGGGGAAGCCAGATTCACTTAACAACTGTGATACTAACTTAACAACTGCAGGGGGGTTCACTTAACAACTGTGGCAAACGGACAAAACTCACTTAACAAACATCTCACTTAAGAACAAAAATTGTGCTTAGTAAGACAAGGGCTGCCTGTGTTGCATTTTTTCCTTTAATTTCCCCCCCCAGTTGCTTAAGAATGATTTCTGTGTTTTATTTTTTAAACCTAGTTTAACTACTTTAAATGTGGTTAGAAACAACCCATATGCTGTTTTATCACAAATTATTTGGGTTTGTTCTAATTTCTGTACTCTCAGGAGATTAGTGATCAACAAGGTGTTTTGTTTCAGAAGACTCCTAATTAAGAGATTCTCATTTTAGGTATTTTTATCATCCTGGCTAGTGAATTGGATCTTTGAGACTGCAAACATGTTATTAGTGTTCGCCAAACTGGTTTCCTCTGGATAGATTGAATGACTGCCACCATAATCCCCAGCCAACATCTGAATCATAAAGGATGTAATCCAAAGTTTATAAACAGTCGCAGAAAGAGCAGAGCTCCATATATGACCTTTTAAATAATTGAATTCAGACATGAGTAGAATTACAGTTTAAATCTTGCTGAATTTTAACTGTAATTTAAATAGCTTGCCTGCAAGAAATTTTTTTTTTTTCCCGCGGAGGTCCCTCCCCGAGGCGACCGAGGAGTCCGAGATCGATCGATCCTGGGCGGGCGAGCGGCGGCGAGAGGGTCCCGGCCACGGGTAAGGCCGGCCCCGTCGCCGGGTAAGCGGCGGTAAGAGGGTCCGGTCACGGGTGAGGCTGGCCCTCGTCGCCGTGGGGTAAGCGGCGGTAAGAGGGTCCGGCCACGGGTAAGGCTGGCCCTGTCGCCCCTGCAAGAAATTTTAACTGAATGTTGTTGAAACTGGTTCCACGTTTATAAAGTGCATGTTTGTAGAATCGTTCTACTAAATGCTGAAAATAATTTATGATTGTAAAATCATTTTTTGTGTATGTTTTTTTCTGTCCTTGGCAGACTGGTACAGAGGCTACAGCCTTCGAAATAAATCCAAAAAGGTACAGTGGCTCCAAATATTTTTTTCCCCCTTGTGTCTATACTCTATGCATTAATCCCTCTGAATCTTTGCTCTTAAAATTTATTTGGCATTCCTGGCGCAACTTCATCTTCCTTCAGTCTTTTGATACATCTCCTTTCTCTCAAGCTTTTCCTAAACTTTGGTAGCATTTTAAAAAGAATATTTCTGGGTGTCGTGCATTTTACATTTTTTTGTGATTTTACTGCCTACCTAATAGCTTTTCAATCATTACTGAAAATTTCTCAGCACTTAGCCATACAATAATTCAATATTAATTAAGCAGAAGGGAAAGAAAACAAATCGCAGTGCTTCTGGCCTTTATGATTTAACAAGCTGGTTCTCTGAGGTCCTGAGGAAACTCTTTGGTGAAAGCAGCAGGAAGAGCACCAAGAAGGCATGCTTATGGTTAATACATAATGTTGTCTGGTTCCTCAGATGCCTTGAAGATTGGTAGGAACTGACAGATTATGAAAAATAAGGATGTAATGAAACTATCCTGCAAATTAAGTTAAGAATTAAGTGTTAAATCTTGTTAACGTTCTGACAATCTTAACAGCAAGCTCTTTTACCAGGAACGCACATGCCAAAACAGGTATGCAAACAGCAAAAGCCTGGATTAGAAATAGAACCAGTTTGTGGATAATTGGATTATGATGAATGTTTACAGCGTTCAATCTATGGGTCACATGCAGCCAAATTTTGAGGTCAGTTAATTACTATGGAAGATGTGGGTGTGTTTAAGTAAGTCACTGTAACCGATTAAAAAACTTACGATGCAAAATGAGTTCATATTTGTGTAGCCCTGATTATGACAAATTCAATTTTGCACGATGCAAAATTTATTTCGATTTCTTCCATCTTCTTAAGGCAAAGAGTGAAAAGTTCTACCAATGAGGTATTCCATACAGAAGGCAGAAAGGGAGCAAGGCTTACGGTAGTAAGACAAAATAATGGAAGGCAAGAATTAAGAAAATATATCTAGCTAAATCTAGTTTTTTATCAACACTACTTGCTAAACTTCTCTATCTCTTACTCTGTTTTCACAGCATCTTTGCTTCTATATTGTTTCTATATTGCTCGCCGTTTCCACCTTTAAGCTTCTCACTTGGAAGATCTCATCAGCTTCAGACAGTCCTCACTTTTTCAGGGTTCTTGATCCTTCCTTTCCTCTTGACCCATTCTCCTAGCTTTGGTAGGGTGCAGTATGTACTGAGTGCTGTCAAAATTCCAAAAATGCCCCCTGCCCCCAAAGACTGCCTATCTATTTTAATGGCGATGCAACAATTTTCAGGACTGATCCTACTAAAGTATGGGATGGCCTACAAGGTATGGAAGAAAGGGAGGATTCTGGGCCACAGATTACCCACTCTGGACTTTTGTTCAGTTAATAGGAGTTCTAGGTTCAATGACTATTTCACTCAAATTTTGACAAGTTTCTGAAAGATCCATGGGGCTTCCCTTCCCTATCCCCATCCCCATCCCATCCATAATTACTTGAATTGTGATTTTTTTTCTGGATTCAATTCAATATTTAGGGCACAGTATTAATTTCCAATTGAATACAATTCACTTTGGGCGGTGTGATAGAGAGAAACAGTTTTCTGTTTTCCAAATTCCTTCTCTATGAATTATATCCAGATCCTGTACAAATTGGAAAAGTGCCTTTAGATTTCCCTGGCAAGCTAGCAAGCCAGAATCTAACTACAGTAGCTACTTTGCACTCTTGGATATCCTCCAAGTGAGATAATCAAAGCTTTAAATTGCTTTGGAGCCATTTCCATATTGATGCTTGGTGTGAAATGCATCAAAGTGTCAGTAAGTCTCTCTTGATCTGTAGAAATTGTTCACCACAGCAAAGTAAACTTTGCAAGTGGCTGGGTATCTCATTCTCAATGTTTCTCCCAGAACTTTAATTCACAGTTTATTTATCTTTCTGAGGGAGGAGTGGATGAAACTCCATCAGTCTTTGAGCTGTTGATGTGCATTTTGTTCCGCAGGCAAAAATGATACTTAGTTGGGATATCAGAATCAGGGACCACTACAGCCTCTTTTTTTAATAATTTTTTTATTATTAGATATCCGTTTGTACATGTAAACAAAGAAAAAGTTCAAGTTAAAGCCATTCAACTTAATACAATCATTTTAAATTTGTAGACCTTCTTCACTCCGTATGTCCAAGTTTAACTATAAGTCAACTACATTTTACAAATTTTAAATTTCGCTTCTTTTCAGATCAATCCATTGGACATCAAACAAACAAGTCATCTTATTAAAATTAATAATACCCATCCCTTCAACAAGTACATTCTTAGTCTATTTAATATATATCTTCCATTAATCGATAGATATATATTTGTACATGTAAACCAGGGGGAAATTCAGGTTAACTGCTATCCAACTTAATACAATCGATTTAAATTTGTAAACATTCTTCACTCCGTATGTACAGATTTCTTTTTAAACACGGTCAGTCAATCTTTTTCTGATGGTGGCTAAAAAGAGACTAAGAAGCATTATGAAGAGGTGAATCTGAAATGTACAGTTTTGAGGAAGGAAGTTGAATTTTCAAAACTGACATTAGTAAAAGAAATATACAAGCTGATCAGCTTTGTGTGTTATTTATTCCCCTAAATGTGAAAAGTTGTCCTGTTTGGGCTCTGGATTTCTGTAGCTTGCTTTTGGGAAGGATTATAACCTCAATTTGTATCTCTGGATTTATCCAGGACAAAGGATACACCAATGGGGGTCACTGAGAGTAACTTGGGCAGCCACATAACTCTTCTTAAATAAATGCTGTATATTAATACAAAGGGATAGTTGTTTGCCTAGTGGTGGCATTAGCTTTAGAGCTTAAAAAGTATAATGCATTTCAATCTTTATTTGGACATCAAATTGAAGCATGAAAATTGATCTTTTAATTCAGTAGAAGTTTGTTGATTTGGATAGGTGATGCAATCAACAAGGAAGGTGACTGTCTCTGTGATTAGACTGTCTAGAAAACCAGTGAAAAATTGGAGGCACAGTTAATTAAAAGAAGTGATGGGGAAGCTGCATGGTTTAGCTGTTTATTAAAGTTTTGCTGCTTATGAATATACTTCCTCTAGTCTAGGACTTACGTATCATGTGCATAAAGTTAAAGATCAGCAGTGGGAACTGGAATTCTCTAATGCTTTCAGAGGAAATGATTTCTTCTCTTCCCCTCTTCCTCTTTTTCAAATTACCATATTTATTAGCATGATCCTTACATTAAAGAGATTCTTCTTCGTAGATGAAAACTGCTGGCATAGCTTCCTTGTGCATAATTCTAAAAGCTACCAGTGCTAATCAATTCAGATTGCATTGAAAGGAGTTCTTTATGGAAATATTCCCCCTTCTCTGCCAGAATATAAATGAACGTAAAACCATCCCACAACGTTTTTTTGTTGTCGTTTTGAGTCATTCAGTGATGCTACATGCTAGCTTTCCTACTAAAAATGTTCAAGATGATTAGGATATCAATAGAAGGCAATTATCTCTTGTAGCTCTCATGCTTTGGATCCTAAACGTAAGGTAGATAGCATCCTCTAGGTATTCCAAGAGGCAGCTCTAGTGTTAGGACCAACAAGGCAGGGAAAAAGCAAAAGTTTGGAAGGATATGAAAAGAAGGAAGTGGACCACTTTGTCTCTGATAGTTCAGAGAACTTCACATGATCAATATTATAGTACCAATAGAAGAGAATATTTGTAACTCAGGGTTGAACTGTGAGGTCCTTGGGGTTCTCTGTGCTTGGTGGTTTTCTTGCGCTTATGACTTATCACTTTTCTTCCTTGTTGTAATAGAGGAAGAAATTGATCGTCAAGATCATCCTAAAATCAACCATCTTTGACTTATAGGAAATAGTAATGATTTTGCAATCCATTATGGTAAATAGAGCTGTTGGGCTAGAGTTCTTGCAGTGATTGAAGCTTGAACCCCAGACTCTTGCTTTCATAAC
The DNA here is from genome assembly GCA_034064705.1 of Bothrops alternatus. NCBI lineage: Eukaryota > Metazoa > Chordata > Lepidosauria > Squamata > Viperidae > Bothrops > Bothrops alternatus. The sequence goes on from JARGCV010000435.1 coordinate 1,806,346, forward strand.
TCTCTGCCCATTTAATAAAGTCATCATTTGTTTTGTCTTTTGTTTAGGGTATCTTCCCATCAACCTACATTCATCTCAAGGAGGCGACAGTGCAAGATGGTGGGTGAGTAGCCAAGATCATTTTTTAATTTTCAACAAATTCTGGAGTTCCGGGTTTTTGGAGTTGCAAAGATTCCATTCTGTGAATCAAGTTCTGCAAACAGTTGTCTGCATTATTTCTTAGGGTATTCACAAGTTTTGTTTATACAGAATAGTTGAGAACTGATATGAAATAGTGCCTAGGAGGTGGAGAGCTGAGGCTGAAGAAGGCTTCCTTTCGATAGCCCCAGACCACATCCAGAATGAGTCAAGTTAAGCTTTGGGAACTTTTTTAAAGCAATAATTGATGAATATTAATAAATAAGACATGCCTAATACAGTATATGGACAGATAGGTAGGTAGGTAGGTAGGTAGGTAGGTAGATAGATAGATAGATAGATAGATAGATAGATAGATAGATAGATAGATAGATAGATAGATAGATAGATATAGATGTAAATCTAGTAAGTCATAAAAAATAGTTTGTTGGGTAGACCTTAAATGACCAACAAGAATTTCAATCACTTTTCCATAGACAAAATGAGACAGTAATTCCTAGTGAACTTCCATTGGTCCAAGAACTCACCTCTACTTTGCGAGAATGGGTAGTCATCTGGCATAGGCTTTATGTGGTAAGTACAAATTCTCTCTGTTGGGCCACCATAAGCTCTCTCCCAAAGCAAATAACAGGTTCAGGTGGTTAAGCTTTATTGGCTATTATAAGCATAGGAACAATTCTGGAAACCCTAAAGAAACCTATTGGAGGTGGTTATACTTTGATTTATGTCCTGCCTTTCCTTCAGAAACTCAAGCTGGGCATACCTAGTTCTATGTCCATGTTTTTCCTTTAACAGCCCTGCAAGGTGAACAATGCTGGCTGGAAGTATACTTGGTTTACTTATCTCTTCCTGCCTTTTCAATTTATCTTCGACATTCTTGGTATACCGGTACTTGGTATACTTCCATCAAAGTGGAATGTCAAAGATAAATTGAAAAGGCAGGAAGATATAACCAAATACAACCTATTCAATGATCTAATATATAGGTGATTCATTTGGATTTAATCTAACCCTTTGAGAAATGAAAAAGTAGAAGACTATGAATTTCCTGTGGGATCATTTATGCTCTTTGAGCTTGGTTGTTTTCTTGCAGATGTTTCATTACCCAACTAGGTAACATCATCAGTGTCAGAAGATGGGTAATTCTCCACTCATATACAAATGGCTTGTTCTATCAGCATTGGTGGGAGTGTTCTTGGTGATTTCTTGATTAGGTTGTTGTTTACAGTTTGATTGTTGATTGTCTGCGGTGATAGTTCCTTCATTGGAGTACTGTTTGATTGTTGATCTCGATGGGCTTTGGCCTGATTCAGCATGGCTCTTCTTATGTTCTTATGTTCTTATTAATCCTGGTGTTAAACTGCTTATCTGGGTGTTGATTGCTGGCGTCTGCAAAAAAAAAAAAACTGAACTCAGAGAGCGCCAACAACCCCATAGTTCCACCCTGAGCTACATATATTCTCTTCTGTTGGTATGAGTTTCCTATTAGTACAGAATGGCTTTGTTGGATTGTTTAATTTTCTGTTTCTCATTTCTCATCTGCTCTAGGAGAACAAAAGCTCCCTCTTTCGCCATGTACAACAGATGACCTACAGTCTGATTGAATGGCGATCCCAGATCCTATCAGGCACTCTTCCCAAGGATGAGTTGGCTGAACTCAAGAAGAAAGTCACAGCCAAAATCGATTATGGCAACAGGTAACATGGGCTGACTTTTTCAGGCTTCAATCATATCCTCAGAATGAACAATCAAATGGGTGTGAAGCCTTCTTGGAACTGCTGCAAGGGCTGTCTTGTAAACAGGAGAGAGGTGGTGTTGTATCTCTCCCCCTCTGTTGACAGAGGGCTGTTCAGTTTTAACATAGATGGCCTCTTTGACCCCTCTTTCAAACCATTGGTCCTAACCAGTGGTCCTCTCTGTCCAGAATGTGGACTTTGTGCTGTCTTCAGTAGAGTAGCCTTTATCTTAGTCTTTCAAATGCAGATAGACTGCTGAATTTTGTTCTGATGGGTTTGTTCTCCTATGTTGTTCTTCTATGTCTCCTCTTTGCTCTTGATTACCTCCTTGTTTTTCTGGATTATTGCAAGGATTTTGGGACTGGATCTAGTGGTGCGAGATGATAATGGGAACATATTGGATCCAGATGTTACCAGCATGATTTCACTCTTTAAAGCACATGAGACAGCATCCAAAAGAATTGACGATAGGATCCAAGAAGAAAAGGTATGGTTTTTAGCATATTGTTTCCTGATCAGGAAGCTGGCTAGAAATAACTTTGCGCAATAATGGAACCAAAAAAAGATTCACAGTGGTGTAAAACGATGTGACTGTGTGGTGAGGCTGTGCATCAACAAATAGAACTTGTACTTCCTTCTCAACATTTCAATATCAGTGCAATCAATAATTGCTTTTTTTGGAGATGGCGAGCAGCCTTTCTGTTTGCCTAGGATTAACCTGGAAATTTTACAACAACTTTCTTTTCAAGGGGAGAAGAACTGAAATCACCTGCTGGGCCTAAATGAACATTTCACCAGTGGCAGCCCTTTGAAGGAGTCCCTTAGGTGAAACAGACAGAGATCCATTGCTTTATCTGGAGTGGAGTTTAAAGGCTAACTCTTATATAGTGGAGAATTATATGCTGAATATGCATTCATCAATGGTAGAGAAAAGATTAACTTCCTCAGATTTTCCCTGTTGTACAACCATCTTCCTGAGTCCTGTTGAACCCTGATTGCTGGTTTATTTCAGTCTTTAACATGTTCTGTAGATTGGATTTGAAGCCCAGCAGATTTAGTTCATCAAACAGCCAAAGGGAAATTCTGATATTTGCTTCATAAGCATGTTGCAAGCATGAACAAGATAGAGCTGTGTTTAACGCATGTTAATAGAATAATCATGCTGTTTAAGCATTGCTAATAACCCATGGAAGAAAGTTTAATCACTGTGCTGTGACGAGATAAAAACCTTGTTTCTGGGAGTTTTGTTTGATTAACCTCTTGATTTAAATTTACAGGTAGAACAATATTTTGGAAGGGGAAAGTGTATACTTAGAAACACAGAAATGTGTTCCTTCTTCCTTCCTTCCTTCTTTCCTTCCTTCCTTCCTTCCTTCCCTTTTTTATTTTTTTTTAATTTTTGTCCGATGATTGACATGTGTTTATTTCAAACATGTTTAAACACAGTTACTGATGTTTAACCCATTATACCCACTGGAAGTTGGTTCCAAGCTTCCACTAATTTCTAACCTTACTTTTGAACATCCCATTTACATTATGGTTGATATGATTTTGCTGCCTGGCTTCATCTTAGAACTGAGAAAAGAGAGTCTCTCTTTATAAGATGATGCTTGCTAGCTCCAGCTTTTATAAGTAGAATTTGAATTGTAAGCCACCCAGAGTCATTGGGTTGAGTTGGGTGGTTATAGAAATTGATTGATTGAATGAATGAATGAATAAATGAATGAATGAATGAAATAAAATGCATTGACTACTGAATGTATGAGTGTGTATTCAGATAATTGGATGCTTCTTTTAGTTGATCACATAATTCATTCAATCACAGCCTTGATTCTGCATACATGTTGCCATGGTGTGTGAGCATGCCACACTTTCAGTTTTAAGGTAACTAAATATTGGCAGAGGAAATAGACAGTTTTATTGGATAATTCAGCACATTCTGACTTCTCCTTTAATCTCTTCTTCCCTAAACAAGTCTCTTCAACAGAACGTAGATCTACGAGGACAGTCTATCTTTAATACAACTCACACTTACAGCCTGTACATCAATTTCAAGAATTTTGTCTGCAATATTGGCGAGGATGCAGAGCTGCTTATGAGCCTTTATGATCCAGACCAATCCAAATTTATTAGGTATGTTGTTAGTGGAATATTATTTCTAAAACATCTCTTAGAGTATGTTAGTTGTATGTTGCAGTATGTTAGCTGCAGTCAGCAAGATCTATTAAGACTTTATTGCTTGACAATACAGGTAATCCTCAACTTACAACTACAATTGAGCCCAACGTTTCTCTTGCTAAGCAAGACAGTTGTTAAATGAGTTTTTTCCCCCCATCGTACGAGCTTTCTTGCAACGGCTGTTAAATAAATCACTGCAGTTGTTGGGTGAGTGACAAGTTTGTTAAGTGAATCTGGCTTCCCCATTGACTTTGCTTGTCAGAAGATCATAAAAGGGGATCACGTGACTTAGGGACACTGCAGTCATCATAAATATAAGTCAGCTGCCAAACACCTGAATTTTGATCATCAGTATGAAAAATGATCGTAAGTCCCTTTTTCCGGTGCCGTTGTAACTTTGAACGGTCACTAAATGAACAATTGTGAGTCGAGGACTACCTGTATCTCATGCAGGCCTGTTATGAAGAGGAAAGGCTGATTTTTAGTTTGAAGAAAACAAACTGTCCTTTTTCTTTAAAAAACCCTATGGCTTAGTCACTGCAATTGAATAAAAATTATTCAATTTTATTTTGTTGCAAACAATATACAAGTGCTTTAGAACTATTTCTTCTATCAGTTTTCCCTTTGCTGATCTTCTTTGTGAGCAAAAAAAAAAAAAGTCTCCAGCACTGTAATTTCCTTTTAGGGTAATTCTTCATGCCTTTATATTCTCTCTCTCTCTCTCTCTCTCTCTCCCTCCCTCCCTCCCTCCCTCCCTCCCTCCCTCCCTCCCTCTCCCTCTCTCTCTCTCTCTCTCTCTCTCTCTCTCTCTCTCTCTCTCTCTCTCTCTCTCTCTCTCTCTCTCTCTCTCTCTCTCTCTCTCTCTCTCTCTCTCTCTTTTCTTTAGGACACAGGCTCATAATATGTTGCAATTTAAAATCAGAAGGACTTCCTTGTTTTATTTCTATAAATGCCAAAGCACCTGAAAGTCTGTTTCCTTTTGACATGCAGCTTGGACATAAAATTGCCTTGGCATTGTTTTAATGCTGGGCAAAGTGATTTGCATGTCCTGAATAGCATACCTATTGTCCATTATTATGGTTCATCACACAGTCAGGCAGATGTTCAGATTGGATTTGGCATTTTTGTCCACCTATTATTATGGTTCATCACCCAGTCAGCCAGATGTTCAGACTGGATTTGCCAGTTTAGTCCACGTATTGAGTCTTTACCAAGAACCTGGGACAGGCAGATGCAGATGTTTGATGGACCAGTGGTGATTTTGTCAATGCCAATGGTGCTCCAGTTCTTTTTGGATTGCACCCAAAGTGCCTATTACTATTTGCAATATTAAAAGTTCTACCTTTTGCCACAGTTGTTCGATTTCGATGTGCAGGTCTTTTATTATTGTATTATTATTATTATTATTATTATTATTATTAATTATTATTAATTATTAATTATTATTATTATTATTATTATTATTTTAGTGAAAACTACCTGGTTCGTTGGGGAAGTAATGGAATGCCGAAGGAAATTGAAAAGCTTAACAACCTTCAAGCTGTCTTTACGGTAAATTTTCTCTTTGCCTTCTGGGTTCTACCTACTGGCAGATCACCGCATTTTTATAACTCTGTTCCTTTGATACTTTTGTTGTGATAGCGTCATTGGGCAAGGAGCCATGCTGTGAATGAGAAGGGTCAACATAATCTATTTCATTGTCTAACAAGCACAATGGTTTGGAAAGATGTCTCGGGTTTTTCTCTGTAACAAAGCCAACTAACTTTTTAAAAAGGTCATCTTGACATCCATCCTATACCTGGCTGCTTTGATTATCAGCCACACCTTGGATAAGAGCTGTTCCCAACCAGACATGATCTCCTTACTGTGTATCTCTTTATGGCACTGGCCCAGGATACTTACGGGACCATCTTCTGCCACATACTTCCCTTCGACCGGTGAGAGTGCACAGGGTCTGCCTCCTCTGGGTCCCGTCAGCGAAGCAATGTCGTCTGGCGGGTCCTAGGGGGAGGGCCTTCTCTGTTGTGGCGCCCACCCTCTGGAACCTGTTGCCCCTTGAAGTCCACGCTTCTCCCACCCTCCCGGCCTTCCAAAAGAATCTTAAAACCTATCTTTGCCGGCAGGCCTGGGGATGATTGTGGATTGCTGTTTGAATGATGTATGTGTGTTGGGTTTTTTATTTTTAAATATTTCTCTGATTTGGACTTAGACTGTGACTGATGTTTTATATATGTTGTAAGCCGCTCCGAGTCTTCGGAGAGGAGCGGCATATAAGTCCAAATAATAAATAATAAATAAATAAATATCTCAGGGTTTTCCAAAATGGCTAATACCGAATCCCCAAAAGGTCAATTGGATTATACCACTGTTGTTATTCAGAGTACTTTCAGTTAAAGTAGCATTTATGAAATATGTTTTCATGTAATAAATCTTTGGGAGTTGATGAACAATCAGAATATTCATGAAGGGGCTGATGAGCAGACAGGTTTTGGTACCCCTGGCGTATGTGCTGGGATATTTGGTCTATTTTGTCCGCTAGTCTTTGAGTTTTGTGGAGAAAAACGTACCGAAGACCTTGAAGTCCTGCCTCAGTGGTAGCCAATAATGCTTAAAATAAGGTTTGGAAAATTTAGTCACTTTAAAAGCTGGTTTGTACAGGAATGTAACCATTAGGCAAGGTTCTGCATTCTAGAATTAGTTTTATTGACCACACCAACAGTGGTGGCTATTGAGCATTCTTTACATCTTGTCCAAATAATGCAACCTTCTCTAGAGGAAAAAAAGAGATTACAGGTAGTCCTTGACTTACACCAGTCCATTTAGTGAGTGTTCGACGTTTCAGCAGCACTGAAAAGCAGTGACTTACAATCATTTTTCACACTTGCGACTGTTGCAGCCTCCCCATGGCCACGCGATCAAAATGCAGACACTTGGCAACTGACTCACATTTATGACGGGTTGCAGGGTCATGTGATTCCCGTTTGCGACCTTCTGACAAGCAACATCCACGGGGAAGAAGCCAAGATCACATAACCGCCAGATTACAAACTTAAGAACTGTAGTGATTAACTTAACAACCATGGTCAGAAAAGTCATAAAATGGGGCAAAACTCACTTCACAAATGCTTCTCTCTTAGCAGTAGAAATTTTGGGCTCAGCTGTGGTCGTAAGTCGAGAGCTACCTGTACCAATTTAGCCCAATTTATTTGGGCCATCTTGGCAACAAAGACTACACACACACACACACACAGAGTCACCTCACCCCAACTTCTTTCCATTCGTGGAGCCACGGGGGAATTGATATTGCTTCACAATTGCTGGAATGATGTCCGTTCATGTTTGCAATTTCACTTTGGCAGAAAGTCCAAGAGACAGAGATATTTCCACTGCAGCAAGCAAGAGAAATGAATTTACCTAATCCAGCCAATAGAGATGGCAAACATGAAGTATGAACATGCTGATTCATTTCCCCTTGGCACAAAAATAACTCCTTGCATAAATTTTGATTATTTGAACACTCCTAATAAAAATTGGCATAAGAGCCCATTTGGCATGGTGGTTAAGGCAGCAGTCTAAAAAGTGGGACACCGGGAGTGCTAGCTGGGTGACAAACCTACTTAGGTGACCTTGTCCCGGTCCCTCTCTCCCAACCCTAGGAAGGAGGCAAACCACTTCTGAAATCATGCCCCAAAATTTGCAGAGACTTGTCCAGACAGTCACAAAGCTGACTTGAAGGTCAAAAAAAAAAAAAAAAAGATACATATCTTCATACGATTTGGACTATATAATATACATACATAGAGAGACAGACAGATGATAGATAGATAGATAGATAGATAGATAGATAGATAGATAGATAGATAGATAGATAGATAGATAGATAGATAGATAGATAGATAGATAGATAATAGAGAGATATGATGAAGACCACACCTGGAATACTGCAGTCAGTTTTGGTCACCATATCACAAAGAAGATGTTGAGAGTTTTGAAAAAATTCAGAGAAGAGCAACTAAGATGAACAAAGCCCTGGAGGTTAAAACATACGAAGAATGGCTGCATCTAAAGAAAAGAAGAAATAGGGGAGACATGATAGCAGTGTTTCAGTATCTGAGGTGCTGCCACAGGGCAGAGGGGGTCAGGTTGTTCACCAGAGCATCAGATGAAAGGATGAGAAACAATGGTTGGAAACTGATGGAGAAGCAACCTGGAATTAAGGAGAAACTTCCTGACAGTGAGGACAATCAACCAGCGGAACAGCTTACCCACAGAAAATGTGGGTGCCCCATAACTGGAGATCTTTAAGAAAAATCTGGACAATCACCTGTCTGAAATGGTGTAGGTTCTCCTGTTTAAGTGGGGGGCTGGACTACAAGACCTCCAAGGTCCTTTCCAGCTCAATTCTATATATGATAGAAAGATTAGATAGATAGATAGATAGATAGATAGATAGATAGATAGATAGATAGATAGATAGATAGAGAGGTAGGTAGGTAGGTAGGTAGGTAGGTAGGTAGATAGATAGATAGATAGATAGATAGATAGATAGATAGATAGATAGATAGATAGATAGATAGATAGATAGATAGATAGATCTCCCCTACTCTATATATATATATAAGAGAACCAGTTTGATCTAGTGATAAAGGCACCAGGCTAGAAAGCAGGAGACGGTGAGTTCTAGTCCCACCTTATTAATGAAAGCCAGTTGGGTGACTTTGAGACTTTCTCCACCCAACTCACCTCACAGAGTTTTTGTTGTGGGGAAAAGAAGAGGAGGAAAGAGTGTTGGGTATGTTCACTGCCTTGAGTTATTTATAGCAATAATAAAGGATATAAATAAATAAGTGATATTCTTTTCCACTTGTTCATAGTCCAATTCAATATGCCCCAAGTAGTTTTATGCATCAGTGATCGTTTCTGTTGCCCTACCAGGATCTCAGCAGTTCTGACTTGATCCGGCCTCGGGTCAGCCTGGTGTGTCAAATAGTCCGAGTTGGCCACATGGAGTTGAAAGAAGGCAAGAAGCATACTTGTGGCCTCCGGAGACCTTTTGGAGTAGCAGGTACAAAGGCTGGTTATTGGCTTCTTCCTTTCAAGAAATGCATGTACTGGAAAATAGCAATTGGAAGTCCTGGGTTCAGTTCTTCATCTGGCCATTGGCATGCTGAGGTTCAAGGCAATAAGAAGATGAAGGCCCTTTCTCTACTGCAGAGTTGAAGTGGTCTTCACCATCCTTGATCCATCAGAAAACAACAGTGACATGAAACTGGCTGTGCCTATCTTGCTTCTGATTCACCTGTTGTCCATCGTTGCTCATCTGAATTTCCCTCAAGGAAGGGAAGACAAAGATAGTTTGGTGGCACTTTGAGGTGGCTGTTAGATGATACCAGAAGTGGGGGGAAATACTACTTTGGTGTGTATAAGGACAACTTAAAGTTGTCTTCCTCGTGATCTGTGAGTGAGATCATGAGGACATGGCCAGGGTTTTAAAAATGTGGTTAGGTTAAGTAAGCAAGTTACTGCTGTCCTAATAGCTGTTATTTCTTATGTCCTCTAAAATAGGGCTCTCCAAGCTTGCCAATTTTTAAGACTTATGGACTTCAACTGCCAGAATTCCCCAGCCAGCATGTGCTGGCTGGGAAATTCTGGGAACTGAAGTCCACAAGTCTCAAAATTGCCAAGGCTGAAGACCCCTATCCTAAAAGTATTTTCTGGGCCAAAAAAAGAGATATAGTGTAAAGCAGCAACCTATTTTGTAAAGCCATTCCAAATATAAATGTGGTAGTATGCCTGTAATAAATTAAAAGATGTTAAGTCATTGTTCCATAATACTTTGTTCTAAATCTTTCATGCCAAGAGAAGACCTTGAATTGAAGGTCTTCAGATCATCTGAATCTATCTTTTTTGTAACTGACCAAGAGAACAGATCAATTTTTGTGGAGGTTGTCTTTTGGTTTGGTTTTTCTGTTCTCCATGTAAAGTTGCTACTATGAGATTGGTGGCCAGATTAATCACGTAAATAAAAAAAGGAAGGAACCAACCAACCAACCAACCAACCAGTAAGGCATGCTCAATACTTTGTGTACATTATTTCCAAAGCACTTCATAGGTAGTTACTGTATATCTGTTTGCATGATTGATAGATGTTCAACCAACCAATGTTTCCTGAGTTTGTTTTAAGTCTTGGTTTCAACTAGCTTTTGTGATCTTACACACATTAGAGCTTTAGAATTCTTAGTCAACATGGCATTTGATAATGTTGATGGGATTTCTGGAAATTGATAAACCAGTACATGTGGAAGGCTTGAGTTTTCACAGGTTTGAAATTTGTACAAAAAGTTCCCAACCTATGAAGACATTTTTGCTGTAATCAGTAAAAGCCTATTTTTTTCCCTTAGTGATGGACATTACAGATATCATCCACGGGAAGGTGGATGATGAAGAGAAGCAGCATTTTGTTCCCTTTCAGCAGTAAGTAGTTAAAGTTCTAAAAAAAAAAAGAATGCACAATTTTGGGGGAGCTCGTGGTCATGTATATATGCTTTCCAGAAAGTGGACGGGTCCAAGACAATGCAGTTAAGACAACGTCTGTAAATTAAATTGAAGCAGTAAACGTGATTTATCAGAAGTGATTTCAGTGAGCTTCTGCCACGGGTCTATACAGAGTCACTTCCTTAATTGATTGGAATTACATTTGATCAGAATTCTCAGCATGGAAAGAGCTGTACTTTAGTATTCAGACCAGCATGCATACAACTCATGTTTAGACCTTCTTTGCATGGGATAGGACTAAAATAAAGAGGGATAAAACAATGCAGAGGTTGCATGTGCAGAGACACAAGAAGTGACACACAAGTAGTTACAGCTCTGTCCCTACCCCCAGTATGGTTTTCACCCTCATCCATTCATATGAATGAACAAATTATGTTTGTTATAAGACTAGAAAGTTTTGCAAATCAGCTTGAAGTCAACAGAGATCTACCAGCTATTCCTATTCTACTTCATTTGGTCCCTGCAGCATGTGAATTATGTATGTACAGGTGTGTATGCATGTATGTATGTATGTATGAATGTATGTAAGGATGGATGGTGTGCCATCAATTCATTGTTTACTCTAAGTGACTATATTGATCGGGTCAGACAGGAAGATCTGTTCTGAACCTGGTCTTTCAGATCTTCCTCCTGCAAGAAGAATCTTCTTATTTTTTAATTCATAATCTAATAATGTTGACAATCTGGAAATGTACCTCTTCTTTTTCTCCTTTCCTCTTTCCTCTTCAGGATTGCCATGGAAACATACATCAGGCAACGGCAGTTAATCATGGCACCTTTAATAACCTCTCACGTGATTGGAGAGAATGAGCCCCTCACATCAGTCTTCAACAAAGTTATTGCAGCCAAGGAAGTGAATCATAAAGGGCAAGGTACACACTGGAAAGATAGCTCCTGGAAGTATTGGGAAGAGGGGAGTGATGGAGAGAGGGAGGGAGGGGCAGAAGGAAGGAGTGACATTCCTTTGAGGTAAAAACTCATTCATGGTTTTGGATGGTTCACTGGTCAAGGACATTGACATGGGCTCCTTCCTGCAAGGCTGCTCAGAAAATCTTTCATCTATTTGGTTCAGTTTTCCTGATAAATGGGGAGAGCCAGACAAATTTAGCTGGTACACTGATGATGTGTAGGTAACAAACTACAATACAATTATGTTAGTGGGCAATTGCAAGAGGAGTTGGAAGTATGGCATGAAAGAAACAATGCTCTCAGAGGAATAAAAATGGGAAAAGAGATCCCTAAATCAATCCGTCTTGGTATAAGCAAGAAGGACAAAAAAAAAATGCCACTAAATCCCCAGGAGTCAAAATAAAACATGGAAGAGCCTGCCTGGTTAGGTATGTTTCCATCCTGTAAAGTTCAACATCTACCAACTCAGTGTTTCTCATACTGGCTCTCTTCTATGCATAGATTATGCTGTTTGTGATACGTAAATACTCATTTTCATCTTTGTACTGTACTTTGAAAAGCCTAAGAACAATCATTAAGTACAGACCCCATTGGAACCATTTTCAAACTACAGGACTGAATTGGTTGAATGAGGTAAAAAAAAAAAGGTCAAATCATGCCCTGTGAAAATTGCCACGCTCCTCCTAAAACATTTGCAAATAGGTTGCACACGTGTGCTGGGAACGCCTTAAACACCACACTATTTTTTATAGAAACAACCCCAGTGCTTATTATTCTCCCCAAAATGGAAATGGAAGAATATAGCTCTAATAAACGGGGGGGAAAAGAAGACTTTCCTGTTTTAACCTGCCACTCACTTGGGAGATCACAATTCTCATTCCTTATCAAATCTGCACGGATTGCCACTTTTTTCCAATAGCACTAATGCTGCTTTTTGTTATATTCTTTGTTCCCCAACCCATTTTAGGCCTCTGGGTGTCTCTGAAACTGCTGCCTGGTGATTTAGCTCAGGTTCAGAAGGATTTTTCTCATCTCATTGACAGATCAACAGCTGTTGCCCGCAAAATGGGATTCCCAGAGATTATATTGCCTGGTGAGTAATTCTGCATGAAGGAAGGAGAAGAATGAGATTACATCTTATTTTTTTTGGGGGGGAGGAATAATTGAGTCCAGATGTCCTCCAAATGGTGGGCAATTCCCAGAGAAAAGAGTAAGACTTACTCTAATTGTGAGATCCTTGGTGCTCTCTGAGTTTGTTGGTTTTCTTGCCAATGTTTCATTATCAACTTCGGGTAACATCTGAAGTTCTAGAACAGCGGTTCACAACCTGTGGGTCGCGACCCCATTTGGGGTCGAACGACCATTTCACGGGGGTCGCCAAACAACGCAGTCCGCCATTTTTTTTACCCTTTTCCCCTCAGCCGGCGCAGGGGACAGCACTGCGCATGCGCGGGGTAGCACCGCGCAGGTTCGATGCGGGCCGTTGCGCCGCGCATGTGCGATGCGGGCCGTTGCGCCACGCATGTGCGGTGCGGTCCGTCGCGCCGTGCATGTGCGGTGCAGGTCGGGGTCGCGGCCTGAAAAAGGTTGAGAACCGCTGTTCTAGAAGGCTTCAAGCACTTGTGAAGTTACCTAGTTTGGTAATGAAACATCTGCAAGAAAACCATAAGCTGGGAGAGTACTAAGAACCTCACAGTTCAACCCTGATCTAAAAATATGATTTTCTATCTGTATTCTAATGTCCAAGTCGGACAAAATAATGTTCTTATAATTCTGTTTTAATTGCAGGTGAAGTTCGGAATGATATCTACGTCACTCTGTTGAATGGAGAGTTTGACAAAGGGAAAAAGAAGACTCCTAAGAATGTTGAGGTTACTATGTCTGTTCATGATGAAGATGGAAACATTTTAGAGGTAGGAAGGGGTTTCCAGAATAGTAAGTTGGAGATAAACCAAAGAAATCCATAGATGTTCTGTACCTCTACCCAAACGACTTTCCAGAAAGCTCTTCCAATCCTTGCGACCATCTACAAAATCCTTAAAATGTGGATTTTTCAGCAGGCCTGGGATGGTCTGGTAACAGAGACTCTATGCACTGGCTGAATCATGTATAATATTCTGATGCATTCCCTCTTGTGATCTTTGTTATTTCTATTTATCTGTGCCTTGTAGAATGTTTTCATTGTTGGTTTTATTGTATGCTGCCCAGAGTCACTTTGTGTGAGACAGGTGGTCATATAAATTGGACAAACAAACGAACAAAAAGAAATATTGTGCAGGAACTACTGCAAGCGGATGCTTTGATTAACAGATGGATCATCTAATAAAATACTTTCACTCACAGAATGCATGCTTTAACTCTTGTTTCTCCCACCCCTGGATAATCTCTGGTGTATGGACTTGAGTTCATTACCTTAGCAGCTTGTGATTTTTTTTCCTCCCCGTTTGTAGCTGCATTCAAAATAATAAGCACTAATAAAACAGGTGAAAATTAACATGCTGTCATTTCTGTATAACATATATTAGTTTTGATGGAAGACAACCTTCAGAGGTTGAATTTTGTGGGGTCCTTGGTGCTCTCTGAGCTTGGTGGTTTTCTTGCAGACATTTCATTATCGAACTAGGCAACATCATCGTACTTAGTTTAGTAATGAAATGTCTGCAAAAAAAAACCCCAAGCTCAGAGAGCTCCAAGAACCCTATAAATTAGTTTGAAAGGACTTTGAAAATTTGTGGAATACTTTGGCCCTCTTTGGAAGTTATGTGAAAAGTAATTTTATAACTGAATGTTTTTCTCTCTCGTTACTGATTAAGTCTCATGTTTTGTCATTTGCTCTTTTTGCTTTTTGTTTTGCATATACTCCAAAGAAAGCTATCCATCCAGGTGCTGGTTATGAAGGTATTTCAGAATACAAATCAGTTGTCTACTACCAAGTCAAGCAACCTTGCTGGTATGAAACTGTAAAGGTGAGATTATCTAATGGGAAATTGACTTGGTCAGGATACTGTACATCCTTATGTTTATTTATTTATTTATTTATTTATTTATTTATTTATTTATTAAATTTTTATACCGCCCCTCTCCCGTAGGACTTGGGGCGGTTCACAACAGAATAAAAACATAAAAACAATAAATATTTAAAAATAAATTATATTAATATTAATATTAATACAAGGCTGTTGCTAAAAACCTGTTAAAAACCCAATTCTAAAACCCAAACAGCCTTGTTTAAAAATTTTAAAACCCGAGGAGATCTAGGCCAGGCCGGCTTGATTGAAGAGATGAGTCTTCAGTTCTCTTCTGAAGGTGCGGAGATCATGACATGTCCGGAGTTCTGGGGGGAGCTCGTTCCACATCGTCGGTGCCCCCACAGAAAAGGCTCTCCCCCTGGGCGCCACCAGCCGACACTGCTTAGCCAATGGCACCCTGAGGAGGCCCTCTCTATGGGAGCGAACTGGTCGATGGGAGGTATTTACTGGCAGAAGGCGGTCTTGTAAATAACTGGGTCCTATGCCATGTTGTTACAGAGGTGAGATATATATCTCACATACAGTTAGCAACCTCACTTATCTTAACATGGGTTCTTGTGCAGCTAAACAAAACATTTAGAGGTAAGAAGGGCTTTGGGGAGTCCAAATATTTGGAAAAATACAACAAAGTCTTTTAAAACAAATATAAAAGAGAGAGAAGCAGCTTGCAAGCATGTTCAGTAGCCATTGGAACATTAATTGATTAAAAAAAAGTAACTTGGTTTTTTTTTTCTACTGTGGTAAAATTAATTCTCCCTAAGTTGGTCTTCTGTTTATTTCCCATAAGTTTTGTAATGGAAGAAAAAGTGTGTCCTGAATTCTGGTTGTTAAAAAGACTATGACTAAAAAAATGGTTGTGGTCAAGTCATTTCTTTGTTGTTAAGTGCAAAGTCGTGTCCGACCCATCATGACCCCATGGACAACGTTCCTCCAGGCCTTCCTATCCTCTACCATCTTCTGGAGTCCATTGAAGCTCATGCCTCCTGCTTCAATGACTCCATCCAGCCACCTCATTCTCTGTCGTCCCCTTCTTCTCTTGCCCTCCATCTTTCCTAGCATTAGGCCCTTCTCCAGGGAGTCCTTCCTTCTCATTAGGTGGCCAAAGTACTTGAGTTTTAACTTCAGGATCTGGCCTTCTAAAGAGCAGTCAGGGCTGATCTCCTCTAGGACTGACCGGTTTGATCACCTTGCAGTCCAGGGGACTTGCAGGAGTCTTCTCCAGCACCAGAGTTCAAAGGCCTCAATTCTTTGGCTTTCAGCCTTTCTTAGGGTCCAACTTTCACATCCATACATTGCAATTGGGAAAACCATGGACTTGACTATATGCACTTTTGTTGGTAGGGTGATGTCGCTGCTTTTTAGTATGCTGTCTAGATTTGCCATAGCTTTCCAATTATTATTTATTTTCTTACAACATACAGGTCTCCATAGAAATAAAAGAAGTTGGTCGCTATCATTTAAGATTTACTTTCCGTCACCGTTCATCACAGGAATGTAAGAATGGAACAATTATAATGCCTTTTTGATTTAATAGCACAAAAGGGTTTGGAGGGAAGGGAAAAGGGAAGAATAGATTATGGGTTTTGGATTATTTTTTACCTTCCCACCCTAAATTGTACTTTTCGGAACCATTTGTTTGCAAATGTTTATGGAAATTCTCAGTCATCCAGGTCATGGTTGCCTCAAAGGTGCTTTTCTGAAAGGCAACTAGATTTTCTTGTTTTTTTTTTCCCTTGAAAATGTTTTGCTTCTTATCCAAGAAGCTTCTTTAATTCTGAGAACTGAAGAAGCTTCTTGAGTGAGAAGCAAAACTTTTTCAAGGGAAAAAAAGGAAGTCCAGTTGCCTTTTGGAAAAGCACCTTTGGGGCATTCATTTACAAAGAAACTATTTAACTAATTTGGCTCCCTGTGTGTGCACAACTGTGTTAAATCCTGAGACGACGTCAGCACCTCTTTTAAAAAAAGCAAATCAAATCTTCTTGTATCTCAGTTTTGATTAAAAGAAGAAAATTGCAGTTTCCAAACACTTATGGTGTGAAATTGCGTTTGGCTGCTCTTTTGGAAATCGCTTAAATCAGCTAAGGGCTCCAAAGATGCTGAGTCTATTTTTATCGAAACTGTCTTGGAATAGAAGCCTTTACAGCATCAACCCTTCTATTTTTGACATTCAAATTGCAAACACTTTTCCTCGGTGCAACCAAAATAGTATTTATCCACAGAAGTATTTAGAGGTTCGCATAAGTAAACATTATATATATAACAAAGCAATAATCCAGTGAGACGAGGATATCCACTAGCCACAATTGCTACTCTGAGCTCCTGCACAAAAGGGGAAAAAAATCTAAATTAAATAAATAAAAGGTAAAGGAATCCCTGAGGATTTTACTCAACTAGTCATTGCCGGCTTTAGGGGAGTGATGCTAATGTCCATTTCAGGGCCATTGAGATAGCGCTGTCCGAAGACCTTTCTGCAGTCATTTGGCCAGCATAACATCAACAGAGCATGGTTACCTTCCCACCATAGTGATGCCTATTTATCTACCCGCATTTGCATGCTTTTGAACTGCTACTTTGGCAGGAGCTGGAGCGAGGATGGGAGCTCACCCATCATGTGGCTTTTTGGTCTCAAACCTGGGCTGCTGGCTTTCCTGCCAACAACCCCGCATGTTAACCACTGAGTCACCATGCCACCCCTAAATTAAATAAATACAGATACATAAATGTTTGTGATGAGTTTTGCAAAGAGACAGTGCAAAAGCATTTTAGAAATTAGAATTTACAGATGGCGCATGACACCAGTGAGGCTAGCGAAAATGTTTAAAAATACTTCAAACAATTGTTGGAAATGCAAACAAAGGCCAGGTACGTATTACCACATCTGGTGGACATGCCCTAAAGAAAAAAGGTATTGGACTAAAATACATTTATGGTTGGAGAAGATGACCAAAAAACAAATAGACTTTAAACCAGAACTGTTTTTGTTAGGAATAATAGGAGCTAAGTATGTGAAAGATTGCAGATATCTAATACTACATGTATGTATTAACAGCAGCAAGAATTGCATTTGCCCAGTATTGGAAAAATGAAAACTTACCAACTGAAAAAGTACTACTTAAGAAAATTTTAGACTGTGCAGAAATGGATAGATTGACTTTAGAGATTAAAGAGAAAGAAGACTCAGTCTACTTTAGAACATGGGATAACTTTTATCAATGGCTAGAAAAACGAGTCAGAGAAAAAGAATGTGACATGTAATTTTGAATATATATTAGTAAGAAGAAGGCTACTGAGTGATTAATTAATACTGTTTATGATAATTAACTACATCTATTATTCTTAGTTAAATACATATATCCAGATAATATGCTGTTTGCAAAACCCCAACCCTAATTTTATCCCTAACCCTATTAAAAGTAATAAAATAAAATTATATATATTTGTTTTCTGAGGTTTTCACGGGTGTTTGTATGTAGGTCTTTGGTTATTCGAGTTTTCTCCCGCATAAAATTGGAAGTGTCTTGGCGACGTTTCGACGAAGTCCCATTCGTCATCTTCAGGCTGGTGTTTTCGGCTTCGTGCTTCTATAAAAGCACTAGCAAGATATTTCTACTGATGTTTGTTTCTCTGCAGCAAGAGATAAATCCGAACGGGCTTTTGGGATGGCCTTTCTGAAGCTGATGAATGTAGATGGTACCACTCTGCAGGATGGGAGGCATAATTTATTAGTCTACAAGGTATGGTTCTATTTGTTTATTTACTGGCTTACTTATTTTAGAAGATCTTGATTCTTTGATCCATTCAAACCTTTTTCTGAGAGACAGGCTGCCTACAAAATAGCCAGCATCTGGGCTGCTGATACCCTATCCATTTAAGACAGGGGTTCTCAACCTTGGCAACTTTAAGACTTGTGGACTTCAACTCCCAGAATTCCTCAGCCAGCTTTGCTGGCTGAGGAATTCTGGGAGTTGAAGTCCACAAGTCTTAAAGTTGCCAAGGTTGAGAACCCCTGATTTAAGACCTCTTCCTAGACAGCCCAGCAAAGTGTGACTATAAAAACTGAGCAGGGAGACAGCTGGTTTTGGCAGTGTTGTTGTGATGGTGTTATCATTTGGGAGAATGGGAAGGAGGTGTGTATGTGTTCATAAAATAGCTTGAAGCAGCCTAACAGGAGATAGAAAGACAAACTAGTCTCCAACAGTAGGATTCAGTAGCAGTTGGAAGAGTAACTGATGGTGTAGTAAGAATGAGAAAGAGTGTAATAGTGAACAGTATGTACTTGTCTTGAGTACCTGTGTGTGTGTGTGTGTTGTGTAAGGACCCATGTGGTTGTGTTGGTTCTCTTGAGTTTCGGAGCCCACGGATTGGGTATATGTAAAAGAAACCATGACACTCTTTCTCACATTCGTCTGCCTTAGAACAAACAGTTGATGCTGGATTATTAATGATTAATACTCAATATACTGTTAATAATTAATACTGTTTTTGGTTTCCTGTTGTCAGGGTGAGAACAAAAAAATGGAAGATGCTAAGTTTTACTTGACGCTTCCCAGCACCAAGATGGAAGTGGAAGACAGAGATGTTGTTGCATCCAAGCAACACATGACCAATTTTACTCTCAATAAAGATAGCACCAAGGACAGCTTTCAGATTGCAACACTCATCTGCTCGACAAAACTGACACAGAATGGTAGGTTGAGCTGTGGGCAAACCAAAAGTAGTAAGCAGGTTGTGATTGGACAACTTGAACTATCCCATGAAACCCAATCATGAAATTGGGTTTAGCCAGTGTTCTCTGTATTTTCTGTAATTCTGGCCATACAACTTTCGAAGCAGTGACCACCACTGCACCTTGTGGCAGCTAATTTAATCTTTAGTGTTGTACTGTGCAACGATCTACTTTTTGTTAGTCCAGAAGGACTAGCAATGGATTTTGTGTTAGTCCTTGAAGATTATTGAATAATCCTTGTTTAAATTATAGACACAGAGGGAAAAAGTTCCATCCCGTTTTTTGCAGAAATTGTACCACCATCAGGTTGGGGGCTATGTGCAGCATTCCTAGCTTGGCCAAGGTTTCCCTAATTTTGATTTTCCAGCATGTTATAAAGCATAGGATGTTGCAAAGAGACTCTCTTGGAACACTTTTTAACTTCTTTCTTATTCAGACAGAGAGAGAAATCCTATGCAGTTTGTAAAATATTCAGCTATGTCTATCTTCTGAGTATATACAGAAAGTATGTGTCACTCTTTATCTTCTGAGACTTGACTTAATCTTCCCTGGTTACCCTCATGCCTATCTTCTCAATTCCCCAAACCTGGAAACTTGCTTGTTCTAAAACAATCCAAAGTGGTGATTTTCAGAAAATTCTCATTTCCAGTACTAAATTGCATATCTCTTTTCCAAAAACGCTGTTCAATACAAGAAAACAAATCTCTTGTGGTTACTTCTTATTAACTAAGACCATTGCTGGAACTCAGATACCTATTCCTTGTTGTGGTCTGACTTTTACTGCTTTGCTTTTGACAGTTGACTTGCTAGGATTGTTGAATTGGCGTTCAAACTCTCAGAATATAGGACACAACCTGAAGAAGCTGATGGACGTGGCAGGAGGAGAAATTGTTAAGGTACAAAGGGGCCACATGGGAGCAAACCTTTGGATGGGTAAGTCTTTAAGATATTTAACATATTTAACATATTTTGGGAGAACAAATCAAGTACTCTCTTGGTTTGGAGGAGAAATGTAGTATTTTTTTTGGCCAAGCCCATTTTCATCCTACAAAAGTATGTTACTACCGTAGTATCGAAACATCACATATTTTTTAGTATTGATGTGATATTTTTCTAGTAACAATCAAGACTGGAAAAAAGGCAAGGAACAATACTCCCCGTGCTCAAATTAATGAAATTGATTAGGAAAAAGATTGAAGAGATAAGGCAAGAATTCCAGCAGGTAACTTACATCTTTTCTTTATCTTCAACTCTCTTCTTATTCCTTTTTCTAGTTTCTACAAGATACACTTGACGCGCTATTCAGTATAATGATGGAGATGTCTGACAATGAATCCTACGATTTTCTTGTATTTGATGCATTGGTAAGTTTCCCATCTATCTGGATGCCTCTCACCATCTCTTTATTAACCAGTAGTAATGTAGTGTAGATTCAGACGTTTGGCCTAATCCCTTTCCCTATCATCCCCTAAATTAAGTGTTTGCTTTAACAAGTACTTTATTGATGTTTTTCATTGATAGACAATCAAGGCCACTGCACATCAGGTTTTCCCCTAATTTTAGGCCATTAAAACAACTTTGCCATTAAAAGAAACAATGTGAGATTGAATTGATAGGCAGAGAGATTAGGCCAAAAGAATCTAGAGCTCATTTGTTCAAATGTAATATCCCAGCCACTTCACTACCCACTACTGCCCATCTCAGTGTTTCTCACTCTCAACAACTTTAAAATGTGTGGCCTTCAACTCCCACAATTTCCTAGTTAACTTGCTTTAGGTTGAGAAAGATCTATTAATTTGACCCAATCTCTGAATTTTTATGCATCCTCAGATGAACAATTAAGAGACTTTAGTATTAGGTGTATTTGAACCGCCTATCAGTAATTTGAGGATGGATTTATGAAGGACATCACTAACAAATTAGGAACTTATACTTTCTTGAGGTACAATGTGGGCCAATCCATTCCACCCTCATCTGTGAAAACAAACTGATGATTTTGATTCAATAGGACATGTTCTCTCTTTCACTCCAATCTCATAGGACTGTGAGAAATAAAAATAAGTAACATTCCCATATAAGCTGCCTGGAGAAAAGGTGGGATATAAAATCTAGATGATGATAATGGTGGTGATGATGATGGTGCACAATCATGAAATTATAGTAAAAAATGGATAGATTAAACTCTCAAAGAGTATTATTGGGAAAGAGGGATTGTATAACGCTCACACTTGGTATTGTGCAACCACATCAACATTGTTTAGGCATGAGAACTGTGCCTCAAGACACATATTGCAACAAGTTAAGGCAGCTTTCTCTTTGCACACTGGATTTCTGAGTGTTACTGTTGCTCGGGGCACCAGTAGAGAATTACAGGAACCCGTAGAATTCAGTGTTTCTCAACCTTGACAATTTTAAGGCATGTGGACTTCAACTCCCAGAATTCCACAGCCAGCAATGCTGGCTGTGGAATTCTGGGAGTTGAAGTCCACATGCCTTAAAATTGTCAAGGTTGAGAAACACTGCCGCAGATAATCCTGAATCCAGCTGCTTCAAGCAGTTTGATACTGAGAGGAGTGAAACTGAAATCAAATATAGCATGCCTGCTCTGTTGGGTCCAATCATTTATGATTTTTTTTCTTGTTTTAATTAGGTATTTATCATTTCCCTGATTGGAGATATCAAGTTTCAGCATTTTAATCCAGTACTGGAAACCTACATTTATAAACATTTTAGCGCCACCTTGGCCTATGTGTAAGTATCGTGTTTGTACCCCAGCAAGAGTCATTTGGTGCTCACCATTCTTCCAGGCTCTTGATAAATAAGTTATAATGTTCTCACAGGTGAAGGTTCTGTTACAAATGCATTCACACTGAATGCAAAGTAATCTTACTTACGGTGAGCAAACCATTTTTGTTCAAATTCTTCTGATCCTTGTACCCCCCACTTTGAATGCCCTTTGGGATAAAAAGGTAAGAGAATAAATCCAAAAAGTAAAGAAGTGATGTTAAGTACAAGCATTACTTTGCAGCACCCTTGCTTCATGCCTTTTTGAAGACCTGCACCCAGTGAAAGGCACTCCCAAAAAAGCTCGATTCTTCCTCTGGCAAATAAATATTTGTTGATGTTCTAGTTTGAGTTCCACGTGGTGACTTCCCTGCCTGATGAGAAGGTTGCAATTATTCACCTGTAATCAATCTAGTCTTGTAGGTAAAATGGATCCAGGGCAGTGGTGGGATGCAGCCGTTTTGCACCAGTTCGGCAGAACCGGTAGCTAATTTTTTGTTGCCCAGGCCCAGAATGGACTTCTGGAAGTGACATTCTCACAGAGAACCGGTTGTCCACATATTTGAATCCCACCACTGATCCAGGGTAGTACCAAGGAGGGGAGAAAAGTAGCTAAATTCTAAACCTGAATTTATAATTTTTTTCCCCTCTCTCTCTCTCTCATTAGAAAACTCACCAAGGTTTTGAATTTCTATGTTGGAAATGCAGATGATTCTACTAAGACAGATTTGCTTTTTGCTGCTCTGAAAGCTTTGAAGTACCTCTTCAGGTTCATAGTACAATCGAGAGTTCTTTACTTAGGGTAAGTGAGAAAACAATAACTAGACAGGCTCCATTCAAGTGTTCCCTTTCAGCTAAGACAGCGGTTCTCAACCTTTTCCGGGGCTCGAGCCCGGCCCGCATGGCACATGCACGGCACGACAGCCCGCATCGCAAAGGGGAAAAAAATGGCGGACCCCAAAAAATGGCTGGCCAAAAAAAAATGGCCGACCCAAAAAAAATGGCGGACTGCGGTGTTTGGCAACCCCCGTGAAATGGTCGTTCGACCCCAAATGGGGTCGCAACCCACAGGTTGAGAACCACTGAGCTAAGACAACCATTATTAATTTGAATAAAAAGGTAGAAAAGGTAAAGGTTCCCTCTGTCCAGTTGTGTCTGACTCCAGGGGGCAGGGCTCATCTCCATTTCTTAGCTGAGGGAGTCATCGTTGTCTGAAGATATTTCCATGGTCATGTGGGCAGCATGACTGCGTGCACCAAAGGAGCATGGAATGCTGTTACCATCCCACCAAAGTGGTACCTATTTATCTACTTGCATTTGCATGCTTTCAAACTGCTAGGTGGGCAAGAGCTGAGACAAGAACAGGAGCTCAACCATCACGTGATGTTTGGGTCTTCAACTGCCAACCTTCCAGTCAACAAGCCCAGAGTCTTAACTGCTAGGCCACTGCATGCACACGCCATTAATTTGGATGCTCTGACTACATTATGCAAATGGAAAAATGCATGCTGGATCCCTGAAGGATGAGAATTTTGTGCCAAATTTTGGTTTTACCATTCATTTTAATAACTTTTATTATCATTATTGCTTTGGGTCTAAAAGTAGGCTGGACAGTGCATGGTTAAAATAAAAAATTGGGAGGCATAGAAAACACAGAATGGTTCAGCATGAATTGGGGTGTCATGAGGGCCAGTCCTATCATTAGTTGGCTGCTTGAACCAAGTGATGTTGGCTATCGTTGAAAAGGCAGGACTTTAATATATTGCCATTGAATGGCTACAACTGCAGAGATTGAGGAGGTACTTTAGGGACTTTTTTAAATCATGCTTTCAAATTTCCATCACTTTCAGCCTCAAGATGCTGGCAACTAAAACAAATGAGCAGCGCAGAAATAAATCGCTGTGACCTGAAAGTAGATATTCTTACTCTTAAAATGTGCTGACCTAGGGGTTGGCATTTGTATAAATGATAAATGATACTCTATCTCTATATCAGCATAATTTCCTAAAACCTGACTAGAATAAGATCGAATCTGGTATGGAGAGAAACCAGGAAAAGAAGAATCAAGAGCAAAATTAGACCAAATTAACCTGAAATCTACAAAGGGAGAGGGGGTACCCCCACTGCTGCACCCCCAATTCCCTTAGTGCATCCCTATGGAGAAGGCAGTTGAACTGCAGTTTGGATGTTAATAACTGCCCTATTCTAAATCCCATTCCCTCATTCAGCTTATGTAGCCTGCCCTATCCTTCCAGGTTCAGTTACACTGAGAAACATTTAACCTCTGCTGGTAAAAGGGGTTGAAAGGAATTTCAAAAGCCATGCTCTTCATACTTTCCTTACTTTTATTTATTTATTTATTTTGCAGATTTTATGGCAAAAGCGAAGATGGGGATGAGTTTAACAATGCCATTCGCAAGCTATTCCTCTCCTTTAACGTCCTCATGGATCGACCGCTTGAAGAAGCTGTGAAAATCAAGGTGGGTCGAAAACCATTGGTCTGAATTTATCGTGGCCGGGACAGCTCTGTTCTTGGGGAGAAGGACAAGGAGAGATGCTTCAGGCAAGCAGGTTAGGATGCCTGGAAAAAGAGAACCCAAGTTTTCCCCTGTTTGTTTTGCTTGGATCTACTTGGAGCAGTCATTTCACTGCAGTTAAGACACACGGGTCTCTAGCCTCTTTTCAACATAGCCAGCTGTTCCATATGGAATGCCTTGAAGAGACCTTCAGAGGAACACTAATGGAGCATGGCTATAGAACCTGCTTTTAGAAGCAGACGCAAAGTACACAAGGCCAGTAGCCTGAGTTCCTACCCTTGATCTGACCTCACCTCGAGTACTGTGTCCAGTTCTGGTCACCCCAGTTCAAGGAAGACACTGACAAACTGGAGCAGGTTCAAAGGAGAGCTACCAAGATGGTGAACGGTCTACAAACCATGTCCTATGAGGAACGGTTAAAGGAATTAGGAATGTTTAGTCTACAGAAAAGAAGACTGAGAGGAGACATGATAGCTGTCTATAAATACCTGAAGGGCTGTCACAGTGCAGAGGGATCAGCCCTGTTCTCACTTGCTCAAGGAAGGACTAGAAACAATGGGATGAAACTGCAGGGGAAAAGATTCAGATTGGAGGTTAGAAAAAAATTTCTAACAGTAAGGGTGATCAACCAGTGGAACAGGTTGCCACAGGAGGTGGTGAGCTCCCCTTCGATGGAGGTCTTCAAGCAGAGACTGGATGGCCATCTATCTGGGATGGTTTAGGGAATCCTGCCTCGAGCAGGGGGTTGGACTCGATGACCCGGGAGGTCCCCTCCAACTCTATGATTCTATGATTCTATGATCTAATTCATTCTTAGAGCCTTCTCTATCCATGGGCCTTCCCAACACGTTGGGCTTACAAGTCTCAGAATTCTTTTTTTATATATATATAACATTTTATTAGTTTTCTAAGATTACAATTCACAAGTGCTTAGTAAAGTGTTGCTTTACTTAACAATACATAATGAGTTCCTAATCTCTACCTCGTTTTTCCAGCCATTGGTAAAATACTTCCCATACTTGGAAATATTCTGTGTTTTCCTTTTCTTTAATCTTCAGTGTAAGTCTATCCATTTCTGCACAGTCCAATACTTTCTTATTATCTCTTTTCCGGATGGTGTTTCCTTATTTTTCCAATACTGAGCAAATACAATTCTTGCTGCTGTTAATACATGTAATATTAAATATATACTTTCTTTATTATATTTCCCTGATAGTATACCTAGTAAAAATAGTTCCGGTTTAAAATCTATACTTTTTAAAACATTTTTTCTAACCAAGTATGTATTTTTGCCCAAAAATATTTTGCTTTAGGGCATGTCCACCAAAGGTGGTAGTACATGCCTGGTTTTTGATTGCACTCCCAACAGTTACTGGACATGTTTTTAAACATTTTTGCTAATCTCACTGGTGGTAAGTGCCATCTATAAAACAGTTTATATAAAATTTCTTTATAAGCAGTTGCCATTGTCACTGTATAGTTTCTTTCCCAAAGGCTTTGCCATTTTTCTAATTCTATACTGTGCCCAACTTTTTTTGCCCAGGCTATCATTGCTTCTTTTCCTTGTCCATCTTCCATTTTTAAATTTAATTAAAAAAATATACAATTTCTTAACCAAGTCTCAGAATTCTCAGTTGACAGGACCATACTGCTGGAAGTTGTGAGGGTTGAGTTTTCAACTTATTTGAGGACACCAGGTTCAGAAAGGCAGGCCCAGAGTTTTAGAGCATAGGAACTTTTGAGTTGATAGAATTCTCATCTGGGTCCATGTGGTAGAAAAGTTCACACATGTAGAGAATCTTAGATCTTTAGAATGAAGAGTCAATTTTAATTTGCCTTCTTTTTGCCTGTTCCAGGGTGCTGCCTTGAAGTATTTGCCAAACATTATTAATGATGTCAAACTAGTCTTTGATCCAGTGGAACTGAGGTACCATATTTCTCACCCTTTATCGATGACAAGTAGATATCAAATTAAATGAGTTGCTGCAAAAAAAAGCTCACAATAATGGTTGCGCCGTATTGCATTTTGCTTTTCTGATTGGAGGAGAATGGCACCAAGTTTTGGAAATGGGAAAATAAGATTAATGCATGATGTTTGGTTAAGGAATCCCTATGAACAAGGGCATCCATGGGGAGAGGGGACAAAGAGAAACAAATGACAAGTGCACCATGACATCATGGTGCAAATGATACAACTTGCATACTTTGGCCCACCAAATGAGAAGAGAGAACTCTTTGGACAAGACCTTGGGAAAGATTAAAGGCAAAAGGAGAAGGGGATGGCAGAAGATGAGACGGTTAAATAGTGTCATCAACACAATGAACGTGAATTTGGGCAAACGCTGGGAGACGGTGGAGGACAGAGAACCTAGTGTGCTATGGTCCATGAGGTCACTAAGAGTCAGACTTGACTTAGTGACTGAACAACAACAACCTATTTACATCAGATATCATGACATCATTACATAATTCCACCGTTTGTGTGACAATACCATGATGCATATGTTATTCCATTACATTACCCTGGAAAGTTATTTTACAGGCGTGTCGGGGGGCTGCTTTCTAAAACTATAGACTAAACCAGTTAATTCCAAAATATTAATGGAATAAAGTATTCTTTCTACTCCCTTTCCCTGAATCTATTTCAGTGTCCTTTTTAGCAAATTTATTCAAAGCATCCCCGATAATCAGCTTGTCCGTCAGAAGCTCAATTGTATGACCAAGATTGTGGACAGTGACCTCTTTCGTCAGTCTGGTGAGTTAGGTCTTGTTCTCTTTTTCCTCTTTTCTTTCTCTCTCGTTCTCATTTTCAGTGTTCCAGTGGTGTACTGAACCCGCAAAATGCCAATTGCTCTACAAAACTCAGTGGAGCAAGCTCCTGTCATAATAGCATCTTCTACCATGGGTCCTAGATAAGCCAGTGTAGGCAGCTGGAGTCGGTGGAGCCCCTGACTGACAGTTGAAGATTGCACTCTTTCCTTGTCTGTTTACCCAGCATTCTAAGTGGTGTAAGTGAAGGAGTAAATACAGTTTTCCATATCATAAGGATGTTCAGAATTATAACTCTGTACCTTTTTGGAGATCTACGTTTTTCCTCTATTCCTGAATTATGGACAAAATGTTGATTCTGTTTTTGGAGTTGTTGTTTTTTTTTTTTTTTTAAATGGAAATCAATACCTGACTCATTTCAAGCACAGTCAGATGTGTTGACTCGTTCCTATATTTCTTCTTCATTCTGTATCCCAGAATGCCGTGACATTCTTCTCCCCCTGCTGGTAGACCAGCTAAGTGGACAACTGGATGATAATTCTCACAAACCGGACCATGAAGCCTGCTCACAGTTGCTTAGCAATATTCTTGAGATACTTGATCGGAAAGAGGTGGTAAGTACCTGTTTTTTTTTTCTTCCATCCTTCCTCAAGAGTAACAGTGTCTACAACTTCGTAGAGCAGCTGCTTTGGAAATGAAAATGAACGGTTGCAGGATGGATGGATGGATGGATGGATGGATGGATGGATGGATGGATGGATGGATGGATGGATGGATGGATGTGGTTTAATTTTAATAAAAAATGGAACCAGTTTGTACTTCTTCAGGATGTATTGCTGACTTCTAGTCTTTTCAGATGTATATTTTTCACATCAAAATATACATAATGTTAACATATTACTTTCCAAGAAAAATCTAGGGCTTTTTCATGAAGGATACTTGATATTTTAGTCTGTTGCTTTAGCAGGCAGTTTTTATCAGAAGGATAGCACAGATATAAGTGTTTTTAAAAACCCTCTCCGCCACTCCACAATTTTGACTGTCATTGCTCTTCTCTCTTCTTTAATTTCAGCATTTGCAAATAAATCAATTCCAAAAGCATAAAGCTTTCTCATGTAACAGATAGTTTGGATATGATGTTTTGAGGCAGGGTTTTGAACTCTGAAAATTGTACGGAACTGAAAATTGAAGGAGGACTCTGTTAAAAAAATTAGTAGCAAGGGAAAGGTTAGACAAGATGGCAAACAGATGGAATATGTTTACATATAATCATAATTACATATCTTCTCTCACTGTGTAGCTCCCTAGTCAATGCAGGGAAAGAATTCTATAGAATATTCAGAAAAGACAAAAATAACCAAAATTACGCATAGAGTAATTTGGTCTCAATGACACCACAAGAGTTTTATAAGGTATCCTGGGGAAAAATTTCTTCTGAAGAGAATTCATCATGGAATAGAGAAGGATTTGTTTACCAAATTGGGAATGGCAAAGAAAGAGACATACAGAGAAAGGAATTTCTCCCTTGCCTTTTCAGTCTAATTGCATAAAATGCGGGGGGATAATCTTGCAGCCCTAGAACTTTGCCGGAATCTCTTGTGACAAGGTTGTGAAAATCCTTGTGATAAGAACCCATCTTACTTGCTTCCCGTTTTTTTGGTTCCTTCAGGGTCCAACAGCAGATCACATCCAGTTGATAATGGAGCGGCTTCTGAGGAGGATAAACCGGACCGTGATTGGAATGGGAAGACAATCTACTCACATTGTGAGTAGCGCAATTTCCTAGATTCTTCGGTGCTTGATTTATTGTCTCACGATTTTGGGGGTACATGTCCCTTGTTTGGAGACTTCACGTAGGAGTCCACCCATAGATTCTTCAAATGAGCTGGCACATTAGAGAGGGGTCTTTCTTCCACCCCTTGACACTTGATGGTCAATGTATCAAATGGTACAGAGGCATTGCCTCTGCAGAGGCCTAAACATGAGGATTTTTTTACATAGACCAGAGATGGAAGACCTTCTTTATCTCATCTTCTTCCTTCAGTGCCTCAAGACAACAGAAAGGAAGATAGACACTGTCATCCCATTTCTGGAGGGAGCGGGATCAAAATCCTGTTTTTTTTCCTTTTGTTGGAAAAACAAAAGTTAGAAAATAGTTGTAACTTTTTAAAAAAAAGAATATATTGATATATAGGGTCAGCTACTAGACCAGGGGTAGGCAACCTTGGCTCTTTTGTGACTTGTAGACTTCAACTCCCAGAATTCTTGAGCCAGCCACGCTGAGGGGAAAAGGGGAGGTTTCCAAGCTGAGCCAGGCTGGCTCAGGAATTCTGGGAGTTGAAGTCCACGAGTCATAAAAGAGCCAAGGTTGCCTACCCCTGTACTAGACAGTTGTAGTTGAATATTTTATAGCTGAATATTTTGTCTCTCACCCAAACATGTCTTCCTGTGGGCATTGACCACTAACTTCTCAAGACTGATCATCTTATAAATCACTAAAGATCTCTGGTGGTCCACCTTGTCCTGATCCTAAATTTCAAAAGGGCCAACTAGTTGCCTTTTAAAAAACCTACAATAACAATCTTAAAAGAATACATCTTCTCCAAGGCTCATGAATGTATTTATTTAGCATATTCCATAACATGCATGGACTTACAATATATTTAAGGCTCATGAAAAACATAACTGACAAAGGATGTTTCTCCCCCCCAATCTTGTTTCCAGGGTAGTTTTGTATCCTGCATGACAGCCATCTTAAGACAGATGGATGATTCGCATTATAATTACTACATCAGCACTTTCAAAACCAGACAGGATCTTATTGTAAGTCTGATTGAAATTTTTATTATTATGGTTCGTCGCACAATCTGCCAGATGTTCAAACTGGATTTGCCATTTTTATCCACCTATTGAGTCCTTCCCAAGGACCTGGGATAGGCAGATGTTGCTTGACAGTGTTAAAGTAATGTGAGAGAATGAAAGCTGTTCCAAGTGAAGCTGCCTTTTGCTGTTGACTGATGGTGATTTTGTCAATGCTGATGGCATTTAAGTGATGCTCCAGATGATTTGGGATCGAATCCAAGGTGCCTATTACTATTGGTGCTTTCTTTATTATGATTATTAGCATTTGTTTATTTTTGGTCATATAGACAGTAGACGGGTATGTTTATGATATGAATCCCAAAGAGCAGAAAAACTCTTGAATGCATCTTCTTAAGAAGTTCAGATTCAATTGCAAAACAAAGACCTCTCTGATTGCTTGCATTGCTTCATATGTAATGAGCAATCCTTAATTCCATCTCAAAAGGATCCAGAAAGGAGGGCTAGAAGATGGGTCTTTCTCCTACATTGAGTTGAACTGCTCTCTGCCACTCTTGGATTTGGCAGAAACTATACTGGCATGAAATCTGTTCCCTCCATTTCTGATCCTTTATCTCAGCGGTTCTCAACCTGTGGGTCGCAACCCCATTTGGGGTCCAACGACCATTTCACGGGGGTCACCAAACACCGCAGTCCGCCATTTTTTTTCTCCCCTTTTCCCCTCGGCCGGCGCAGGGGGCAGCACCGCGAAGCAGGCCATCATGCTGCGCATGCGCGATGCGGGCCATTGCACCGCCCCATGCATGTGCGATGCGGGACATTGCGCCACCCCGCACATGCGCAACGTGGGCCGTCGCACCACGCATGTGCGATGCGGGTCGCCACGCATGCGCGATGCAGGTCGTTGCACCGCCCCGTGCATGCGCGATGCGGGCCGTTGCACCGCCCCACGCATGCGCGCTGTGGGCCGTCATGCGTGCCGCACATGCGTGATGCAGGCCATCGCACCGCACATGCGCGATGCGGGCCGTCGCGCATGCGCGATGCGGGCCGTCGCGACGCGCATCCGCGGTGCAGGTCGGGGTCGCGGCCTGAAAAAGGTTGAGAACCGCTGCTTTATCTCCTTCTGTTCTTTGACATTGTAGTTCCCTAATTTATCTCCAAGCTGATCGCGAAGAAAGCCTAGCAGATTTTGAAATACCTTGAAGTATGCCCTTGGATGATTAACACCAGTATAGCTAAGGACAGTTTAGGATTGTCTTGCTCAGTGCTTATTTTGTTAAAAAAAAAAAAAAAAAGAAATGTACTGGAACTCTTAAACAGCTCTGGCTCCAGTCAAAAGCCCTTTAGGGAGTGGCAGGGGAGAAGAAACTGCTTTAGGGAGCGATTTTGCGCCCCCCCCAGCGGCCTGATTCGGGCTCCAGGGGCCTTTTTCCAGGCCTCTGGAGCCCAGATCAGACCGCTGGGGGGGCGCAAAATTGCTCCACGGCCATGGATCTGGGCTTCGGAGGCTTGGAAAAGGCCTCCAGAGCCTGGATCAGCTGTGGGGGGGGAGGGCGCGAAATCTGAAGCATAGATCTGGGCGGCAGAGGCCTTTTCCAGGCCTCCGGAGCCTGAATCGGGCTGCTGGGGGTCCACAAAATCACTCTGCAGCCATACCTGTACTCCCGCTGGCAGCTTGGAACCAGTTCCTCCGTTCAAAAAAAGGTGCCGGATCTCCGTTCCGTGCGTTCTATGACAAAAAAAGCCCTGGTCTTGTTTATATGTTGGGAATGAAATGAAGGCAGAGAAGCATAAGAGAAAAAATGTTGGAGGCATGACTGAATGGAAGTAGTGCATCCCCAGGGCATGTATGAGCCTCGATTAGGGGCAAATCTTATAGAAGAGCAGTTGCAGTACTACACACCAGTCAGAAGGAGCCCTGGTGGTACAGGGGCTAGAATGCAGTACTGCAGGCTATTGGAATAGATGTATGAATCTGATGTAATCCAGAGAGATGCTTGGTGGCCCATTGGCAGAACACCAACTTTACATGCAGGTTCAGTTCCTAGTGCTTCTGGTTGAAAGTGATGAGATAAATTTCTTCCCTCAGTCTATTCCTATTTCAATCAGAACTTTAAGCACAGGGTGTGCTCAGTTGGGTGGGGGAGTTATTTCTTCCTCCTTATTCTGCTCTTGGGGATGCTGTGAATCTGCATTTGGCTGACTTGAGGCTTGAATAACTAAGGCCAATTTTGTAACATGGAAGAATCTGTAACCGTTGCCCAGCACAGCGGTTGGTGGAGCCTGGCATTTGTTTAACTTGCTCTTACAAAAAAAAAAGAAGAAGAAGAAGTGGAATTGTGATGTTCTTTGCTATGGAGTTTTGCCAAGATGTCTTTTTTTTTTTTTCAGGAATAAAAATAATTTTATTCAAGATAATATCTCCAAGGAAAGTATTTCCTTCTTCAAAAAGGATCCAATTGTTGTTGTTTTTTTGTTTTTTTAATAAAAAATTCTTTTATTAAAACAATCAGCATTGAACATAAAATCATAGTATGCACCAATCATCATAGCACCTGATATACATCACTAAGTATTAATCTTTGTAAACGTCTGGTTTGGTAAACATTTTTCACTCCTCACATCAAGCCTCAACTATACGCCTGTTACACTTTATTTGATTGGTGTTTCTCTTTTCTATAGTCTATCCACAGTTTCTAGTCTATCACATATTATTCATCTCAGTATTAGTACAATCTTTTATGATCCCTAACCAAAAATCCTGAGATAAAAGTTTAATAACCTGAGGTAAATCTTGTATATGGTTTATCTACTATATCTAGTCTATCACATATTGTTCATTCGCGCTTCTGAATTAACTTCGTCTCAGTAATAGTGCCAAGATGTCTTTTTTGAAGCCTCTGTATGGCATATTGGGAAGCCGGCAATGGTGAACTGTTGGGATGGGTTTCCAGAAATGCCAATTTTATATATGTGCATGTATTGGGCATGTGTGTGTGTTAGTGTGTTTAAGTAAAACTATTTGCAACCAAATCCTCGGGCCTCTCAGACTGTATAAGATATGTCTTCTGAGGTTTTCATTCCGAAATTTCCATAACCAGGGATTGTGTTCCTCAAAATCATCTTTGGTATGGATGCTCTTACTTGAGACTGGGACGAGTTAACTTTGGAAGAGATGCCAGGAGTTGGGTTTATGCAGTCATCCTGAAAGATGCCAGTGATCTTGACCCTACCCTTTGCTGTTTGTGTGGGCTCAGATGTCAGTTCCAACCTCACACGTAGTTCTCTTGTAAGCAGCCTTTCCCAACTTCAGTAGCTACTCATATCACTCTCTGACTAGAAATCCCAAAGTTGCTTTTTCAAGAGGCAACTGGACTTCCTTTGTTTTTCTCTGGAACATGTTTCGCTTCTCATCCAAAAAGCTTCTTTAGTTCTGACTGAATGATAGAGAATAGAAGGATTAATATTCCTTGCAGTCATCTGGTCATTAACATTCTTTCTGAGAGTCGTTGAGGCCACTTGGAGGTTTATCTGTGCCCTCAGGGTCACCTGAATAGTAGAAATAGGTGTGGGACCTTCTTGGAACTGCTGAAAGGACTGTGTTGTAAACAGGAATATAAAGGAATACAAATCCTTCCATTCTCCAGCATTTATCAGAACTGAAGAAGCTTCTTGGATGAGAAGCAAAATGTTTTCAAGGAAAAAAACAAAGAAAGTCCAGTTGCCTTTTGAAAAAGCACCTTTGGGACAACCATGAGTGAATGACTGAGAATCTTCATAGACACTCTGATTGGTAAATGATGGCAGTAATGGTCCAGCACACACGGAGGGTGCTTGACTGTGAAAAGCTTGAGATACCCATACATCAGAGGATAAGCAACACGATGATAGTTTTTCTGTTCCTTCTTGCCTTTTTTTCTTCAAAAAAGAAAGAAATGTTGCATGCAAAATATGTACCTTTGAGCATGAGGTTGATTTCCAAGTATCCAAATAAGCATTTATTCAGTGACCGTAGGAATTCTTAGACCATTAAAATGTTGGAGGACCAACATAATGCTTGATTTTTGGTTTGTGTTTATCTTGAACTAAGTCTTCTTAACAGCAATGAATCAGGATAGTAAGAGAGCATATTTGGATCTAGGAAATGTGACAAGTAGCCAACTGATCAAGTTGGGTTTTGTATGAGTCCCATCATCACAGTTATTTGGTAAATGCACCCACCATATATTCTGATGTGGGAGAGGGAATGAAAGATTTGAATAATAAGATCTGAAGACTAAAGGCACATTTTGCTTTGTCTTCCCAAAGGCACAGTCTAGTAGCCATGTGAATTAATGCAGAGCCTTCTTTGGCTTCTCTAGGGGAAAATGTGATGAAATATTAATCTTAATAATCAATACATTATATCTATATATAAAATAAAAGGATGTCTCCCTTCTGGCCTTTGTGGTCCAGACATCATATCTGCCTTGATGGAGGCACCATCAAGCTAAGAACGACCAACTAGAATTATATCATTTAAGGGATGATTTAATTATGCCTGATAGTATTTTCTTTAGCAGATAGCCATAGCCCTGTCTCCTTCTGTAGTCTTTCAGTCATGCCCAGCTATGCATATTGCTGTACTTTTCATATGAAAATGACCTTTTATGTGGCATTCTTAGCTATAATGTCCTAGATTGTCTTGGCTGTTCCTGCTTGATCTCATAAAGTCTTGTTTATTTGAACCTCCTTGAAAATTTGAAATGAAATCCTTATAAATATCTCCTGCCATCCCCAAAAGTACACTTTAATGATAAGGCTGGCTGCCTATCCCTTGCAATAAATCCCTGAGTGTAGTTGTAGGATTTATTTTTGCTCTGACCCTGAAAATAGCTAGAAAATAGTATATTGGAATGGAGATCATTCTTTCAGCCTTGCTCAGGGGTAGGCAACCTCGGCTCTTTGATGACTCATGGACTTCAACTCCCAGAATTCTCCCAGCATAGCTGACTCAGGAATTCTGGGAGTTGAAGTCCATGAGTCATAAAAGAGCCGAGGTTGCCTACCCCTGGGCCTAGCTATTATGCAAGGGATCTTGTCAATAAGGGAAAGTCCAAACAATGGCGACTGCTATTAAAGGTAGCCCTTGACTTATGACTGCTTACTTCTTAGTGACCTTTGGAAGTATTGATGAAGCTAGCCGGTGGGTTCTTATGACCTGGAATTGAAGTTCTGATGACTGACTGCCTCCATTGTCATGTGATTGCAGTCCGGGCACTCAGCCCACGGTTTGCATTGTGACTGTTTGCAGCATCCTGCTGCCACATGCATTTTAAGACAGCTTTGCCAAAAACAATGACATTTGCTTCTGGTTTTCAGCAAAAGCGCTGTCACACCTGCCACCACCTAAACCTCTAAATAGAAATGATCCTTGACTCCATTTGTTGAGAAAGGTGTAGTTTTATTAGTGTATGGCAGTATTTCAGAGCCAGAAATGAGAATCACGTGCCAAAATCCCTAAGATCCACTTTTCCCTCCCTTAACTGCCTGCCATTGCCCACCCCTGTGTAACCAGTCAGATTCAGCAAGATGTTTTCATAATGCTCAGTCCAGGCTTAGTTTTCTAAGCAACTCCCTCCTCCTTCCAGCTGGGTGACCTTGAGGCAGTGTCTCAAGGAGATATAGAACTTACTTTCATTTCCCCAAGCATTCTCCCCCCCCCCTTCGTTCCTCCTCCCCACAGTTCATGTCAGCCTGTCACCACATAGCAGCAAAGCACAAGCAAGCATAAGGTGTCAACTGACAAGCGTGCCCATAGCAAACAATTGCTCCCTTAATGACTGCAGTGTTCATTTAGAAAAGGTCATAGTATCATCATGACCCGTGTGACGACAGTCACGAATCACAAGCATGCTGGGCAGGCTCCATTACCGTCGTAACTTGAGGACTGTATGTGATCAAATCCCTTTTTGCATATAACATAGGCAGAAGGTACATTAAAAAGATATGGCTTCAATCCCATAGTTACATCTCAATATTTTTCACCATCTTCCAGTTTGTGGGCCCTTCTTAACTGTACATCATAAAAAGGCATGATAAATGAGACCAGCAAAATAAAATAACTTTTTTAAAAAAAATAATAATAACCCTTGCTGCAATGATAGAGAAATATTTAAGGGGGGGGGACCTAGTATGATTAGGCTTTGGACTCTTAAGTCCTGATTGCAAGGATAAAAGTTCCAACTTCAGGTACTGCCAAGAGGTTGAGGCCATTTTGGATCCCACAGCAAAGCCTAAATCTGTCATTCTCTCTAGAAGCATCTCTGAAAGAAAAACACAAATAACACATTTGGAGAGAAGACCTGTTTTTCATGGGATTCTGGCAGAGAGGAGAAAGCGTAAACAAGCCCTTTCCTTGACAACAAAAGGAAATGATTATCTGATTTTTCCATAATTCTAGAACTGCTATACTAGGTGTGAAAACTAATTTGGTTTAGTGTTGAAGACATCAGGTTAGAAACCAGGAGATAGTGAATTCTAGTCCCATCTTTGGCACCAAGCCAGCTGAGTGACCATGGACCAGTCACTTCCCCTTAGCCCAGAAAGGAGGCAATGACAAAGCGCTTCCGAAAAAGAGAATAACATTGGGACCTCGGAGGTCTTCTAGTCCAGTCCCCTGGAAGCAGGAAACCCTATATCTTCTCAGACAAAGAGTTGTCCAATCTCTTCTTAAAAGCCATGCCAAGAAAACTACAAAGACTTACAGCATAGAATAGAGCTGGAAGGGACCCTGGAGGTCTTCTAGTCTAGCCCCCTTGCTTAAGCAGGAGAACCTATACCAGGGGTAGGCAACCTCGGCTCTTTTATGACTCATGGACTTCAATTCCCAGAATTCCTGAGTCAGCTATGCTGGGAGAATTCTGGGAATTTATTTATTTTATCAAATTTCTATGCCGCCCCTCTCCTAAGACTTGGGGCGGCTCACAACAACAATACAGCTACATATAAAAATTAATAATAATAATAACATCCAGTCCAAAGATCCATACATACAACATGCAAACACAATCAAATACACAATCAATGATGGAAGCACATTCCTCGGCCCGGGGGCAGAACAGAGTTCATACCCCCCAAACCTGTCGGCATAAATGTGTCTTTAACAATTTCCGGAAAGCTAGGAGGGAGGAGGCAGTACGAACCTCTGAGGGAAGCTGGTTCCAGAGGGCTGGGGCAGCAACTGAGAAGGCCCTAGCCCTAGGACCCGTCAGATGACATTGTCTGATGGACGGGACCCATAGGAGGCCAGCCCTATGCGCCCTAACCGGTCGCTGGGATTCATGAGGCTGAAGTCCATGAGTCATAAAAGAGCCGAGGTTGCCTACCCCTGACCTATACCATCTCAGACAAGTGACTGTATAGCCTCTTCTTTAAAAGCTCCAGTGATGGAGCGCCCACGGTTTCTGAAGGCAACTTCTGCTCCACTGGTTCATTGTCCTCACTGTTAGGAACTTTCTCCTTAATTCCAGGTTGCTTCTCTCTGTTCAGTTTCCAACCATTGTGCCTTCTGGTGCTTTGGAAAAGGAAATCACTGAGAATTAGACATGATCGAAGGGACGAAAAAAAACGAACATTAGGCTCATCGAAAGGCAGACAAGGAAAATGGAAGCTATTAGTAAAACAATACCTAACTGTCTAGCTATGTAATGTTCATATGTGTGTCTAGCCATGAATTAAAAATAGGTGGGACAGAAAAAAAATCATAGCGTGATGGAGAAAAAGAGGATATTGTTTAAGGGTTAGTCTAAGACCAGCGGTTCTCAACCTTTTTCAGGCCGAGACCCCACCTGTGCCGCCCATGTGCGGCGCGACCCCGACCAAAAAAAAAATAAAAATGGCCGACCCAAAAAAAATGGCGGGCCCGCATGCGCGGCGCGATGGCCCGCATCGCAATAGGGAAAAAAATGGCCAACCCCCCAAAAAATGGCAGGCCCGCACTGCGCATGCACGGCGCATCACGCATGCGTGGTGCGACGGCCCGCATCGCAATAGGGAAAAAAATGGCCAACCAAAAAAAAAGGCCAACCAAAAAAAAAATGGCGGGCCCGCACTGCGCATGTGCGGTGCATCGCGCATGCGCGGTGCAACGGCCCGCATTGCAATAGGGAAAAAAATGGCCGACCAAAAAAAATATGGCGGACTGCGGTGCTTGCCAACCCCCGTGAAATGGTCGTTAGACCCCAAATGGGGTCGCGACCCACAGGTTGAGAACCGCTGGTCTAAGACGATTTAGGGCACGCTTTGAGTTCATTTTCACTCATGAAACCCAGACTAACTTTAGGACAGCCTCTGCCGTACATATATATAGCTCTCACAGTTACGTGTTCTTGGTGGGGGCATTTTTATGGGACTGAGCATACTATCTTGGTATAAACTGTCTTGGTATATTTAAAAGTAAGCATATCTTTGGGGGGAAACCTGGTTGTTGGATAGTATTTCTTATAGTTTCTTATTTTTTTTTCTTGAGTGTAGCATTGAGGCATCAAGTGCAATCTGGTCTAACATGAGAATCCCACTTACCCTTTAATTAGTAAAACTTTGATTTTGGCTCCAAAAAATAGGTAGGGCCCAACTAGAACTAAAGTCAGGTTTAATTGAGTTATTGACACATGTATTTAAAAAGTTTCTACTTGTACCACTTTTTAAGAAGTTTTTTATTGGCAGTGCTAGGAGGTAAAGGGTGGGGAACACAGGAAGCCATGGAAGATCATAGCCTGGTGATCTCTGGAAGGATTGGGAAGACAGTTCCAAGAATTCCTAGTTAGTATAGCCAATTCTGGGAAGTAAGAGTCCAAGAACATCTGGAGAACATTATATTTGGAAGGCTGACCTACAAGCTTCTCAAGGCTAATATAAATCTGGGTCATTCTCCTTCGTTCTGATTTGTTACCTTCCTTGTAGGACTTTCTGATGGAAACTTTCATCATGTTTAAAGACCTAATTGGAAAAAATGTCTGCGCAAGTGACTGGATGGTGATGAATATGATGCAGAGCAGGTAAAAAGCCTTATTATCTGTCACCCAGAATAGTATTTTTCCTCCAATTCTTTGGGTTCCCCCCCCCACATTTTTTAGCACAATGTATCAATCAATGGCCATTGTTTCAGGATTCTTGAAGTCTGGTCTGGATTAAAAATAAATGCGATTGAGAGTATTGCTCAGCTATTCCTGGTTGTTTTATTTCTCCATCTTTAGATGCTTGCTAACTTGTAAATTCTCTTGACTGCGGTTGCTTAGAACCTTCTAAATCAAACCTTTCAGTGTGAGGATATAGACATGTGTATGGAAATTGGCACCATTGCTTTAAGAGCAGTAAGAATACAAATTATGCCAAAGAACTTGTGAACGCACAGCAGGCACTTCCTGTGGTTTCACAGGGACAGGCTTTGCCTCTTTCCCAAGTTGATTTATTTTTTTAATGGCTTTTTTCCCCCTGCACTTTTCCAGGATTTTCCTACGAGCCATAAATCAATATGCCTCTGTGCTCAACCGTTTCTTTTTGGATCAGGCAAGCTTTGAGCTCCAGGTAAGGGAGGACATCCTCTCTCTTTAATCACATGGGGCCTGGTGGTTATCTGGGAGGTGAGTCTTTACAGTTTGCCAAATTTGTAAAACAGACATCACAGTTAATTTAAATAAGAATGCACATTTTTTAGTAAAAGAAAAAAAAACTATCACATTCGAGAACTTGCTTGGAGAAGTCAAGAGATAGCCTAGGGATCCTCTTTAACATTTATTTATAAGGCATCAGAAATCATGGTAGATGGGGCCATATAACATGTCAGGTTTTCTTCTCCCTTA
The DNA here is from genome assembly GCA_034064705.1 of Bothrops alternatus. NCBI lineage: Eukaryota > Metazoa > Chordata > Lepidosauria > Squamata > Viperidae > Bothrops > Bothrops alternatus. The sequence goes on from JARGCV010000435.1 coordinate 1,846,372, forward strand.
AATGCTGAAACACTTAAGGCATTCCTTTGTCTCTTAGCTACAGTGCACTGAAATCTTATTCTACACATAGACCTTGACTTAAAATCATAATGGCGTTTCCCCATCGTAGTGATAAGTCATGAAAGTCATCAATCAGATCACTCACGTGACTGATCTTTTTTTGCAGCAGTTGTTAAGCATTAAAATGAATCAATGGTTTGTTATGGACTGCTTTTGCCAAAATGCCCGTTTTTTGGCAAAACCACCATAAAATGTGGTCATTTGACCACGGGACACTGGAAACAGCTGTAAATGCAGGCTGATGGCCAAGCATTCAGTGTGCAGACACATGACCACATGGGGAGGGGTGACATCAGAAACTTTGGAACCTCATTGTAAGTACCCCCCAAGTGTGGTTTGTTGTAACATTGAATAGTCTCTGGTCATAAGCTGAAGACTACCTATAGAGCAGGGGTCCCCAATCTTTTGGGCACTGGGACCGGTTCCGTGGAGAAAAGTTTTTCCACGGACCCGAGAGTGTGTGGGTTTGTGTGCTGCCTGCATCCCATGGATGGGGCTTTGCTTGTTTGTGCAGACCAGTTGCTGGCATGCCATGGCCCGAAACCAGTCCATGGACCGGGGGTTGGGGACCCCTGCTGTAGAGCATCTGGGTAGTTCTCACCTCGTATTAACAGTTGCATTACGATGACAGTGATTGGAGAAAGAAAAATGTTTCAGAAGATTCCATAAAACACTTGGATTTCAGATTGCTTATCTCCGCATTAGGCCAATGCAGGTTGTGTCAAGATCATTCTTATATGCTTCAAGGCATGGTGAATAATTAAAACCCTAGTGTAGGAGAAGGAGAAGCAGAGCCTAAAGTTCTTATGTTCCCATTAGCGGTTTAAGTCCAACCCCTCTTGAATTTTGTTAATTCTTATCTAGCACCAATTTAATACTGACCGTTAGTCGACTAGATCCTTGTGTATAGGCATGAGCAATATATCAGCTTAACTGGAACTTAACAAGTGCTCCTGTTTCTTCCTGCCTGACACCTGGTTGTCAAATTCAGTGTTTTTTTCTCCTAGGATACCTTGCCTCTCCAATAATTGTAAGAGCAGAGGAGTAGATACCGAATACCTGGGTTGATGGACATATCACACTAAACTATAATTTGTTGAATACATCATAGTTTGCTGAGTTCAACCATTGCTTAACATATTACATGAAGTCAGTCCTTAAAGATTCAGAAGCACATTTAGGACTAGCAGTCCAAGAACTTTTAAAGTTCTTGTTGGAGCAGATGTTTTGAGAGTATAAATTTTAATGACTCTCCTATCTTACATGTCATTGTATGATTTTATCTTATTTTATGATTAGTTTGATCTGATGTCTGTCTCTCTCTCCTCCATACTCCCATAGCTATGGAATAATTACTTCCATTTGGCAGTGGCCTTTCTTACTCATGAATCCCTTCAACTGGAGACTTTCTCCCAGGCTAAACGGAACAAGATAATGAAAAAGTAAGTCTTCACCTGAGTTTTTATTTTTACTTAAGTTCTCCCACCACATATAAGTAAGTATTTTAATTACTTCCATGCCATTACATTTTCCTAAATGAATGATACTGAAAATCTGAAGGGGGGTGTATCTAAAAACATGCCTTACTGTCATATCAGCCCATAAAGCTTAATTGATTACTTTGTTAAATATTTACCTGTTAGATGCACATTCTGATGTTTCTCTGGGAATCAAAAGAAGTATAGGTAGTGCTCTTAGCCCCAATTTATCCCCCCAACAATGAACCCGTGAAGGATGTTGATCAGCAGGAGAGTAGCCACCTATAATAGTTGGTTTCCTAGTTGATTTGGAACCAGGAGATAGTTAGGAATATAGTGTGCCAATCTTCTCCTTTCCTATGATATGGTCTTCTCATCATATCACAGGAAATTGTTAGAAAGATCAGAAAGTCTTCACCTTAATGTACACTGAAATATATTGTCTCTATACGTATATTGGTTATTTCTTTGAATTTTCATCCTGTTCAATTTAATAAATGCTGCTAAAGAGACCTTCTGTAACATATAGCATCATTGGGCAAGGAGCCATGCTGTGAATGAGAAGGGTCAACATAATCTATTTCATTGTCTAACAAGCACAATGGTTTGGAAAGATGTCTCGGGTTTTTCTCTGTAACAAAGCCAACTAACTTTTTAAAAAGGTCATTTTGACATCCATCCTATACCTGGCTGCTTTGATTATCAGCCACACCTTGGATAAGAGCTGTTCCCAACCAGACATGATCTCCTTACTGTGTATCTCTTTATGGCACTGGACCAGGATACTTACGGGACCGTCTTCTGCCACATACTTCCCTACGACCGGTGAGAGCGCACAGGGTTGGCCTCCTCCGGGTCCCGTCAGCGAAGCAATGTCATCTGGCGGGTCCTAGGGGGAGGGCCTTCTCTGTTGTGGCGCCCACCCTCTGGAACCTGCTGCCCCTTGAAGTCCGCGCTTCTCCCACCCTCCCGGCCTTCCGAAAGAATCTTAAAACCTATCTTTGCTGGCAGGCCTGGGGATGATTGTGGATTGCTGTTTGAATGATCTATGTGTGTTGGGTTTTTTATTTTTAAATATTTCTCTGATTTGGACTTAGACTGTGACCGATGTTTTATATATGTTGTAAGCCGCTCTGAGTCTTCGGAGAGGAGCGGCATATAAGTCCAAATAATAAATAAAAATAAATATAGTCTGTAGAATCAGAATCAGTATTGGTTTTAGGAAGCTACTAAAGAACATGACACCTAGAAATCTGGTAGGCCTCTATAGTTAAGGGGATACTTAAATCTTTTCAGTTCTGCTTCAACATCCTTAACAGCTACATCCCGTAGGCTTCCATCCTTCGTAGACACAACTCTGACTTTGTGGCAATGGCCTTCAATTTTGATCAGTTATTGATGGTTTACTGACTATTCTTATTGACATGTTTTTAGGCAAATGGGATTATTATTCATCCTTGGACACCAGAGATGGTGGTGGGGGTATATGTAGTGGTTTATCAGTTTTTTCATCTTGGTAAGCTACCCAGAGTCGCTTATGTGATTAGTTGGCTAAATAAATCCTAGACTCCTCCGAGTCTTCGGAGAGGAGCGGCATACAAATCCGAATAAAATAAAATAAATAAAATAAATAAAGAAAATAAACAAGCAAATAAATGAAGCATCAGTTACACTAACGTGAACACATGTTTGAGAGGACATTTCAGATTTCATTCCAGAGATGATCCTTGGGGTAGCATTAGTCCAATGATTTATTTTGTTCCTAGAGTTTTAAGCAAAACTGTGATGTTGTTGTTTTGTTCATGTTGTTAGCCGCTCCGAGTCCTTTGGAAAGGAGCGGCATAAAAATCCAATTAATAAATAATAATAATAAATAATAAAAATTATTGAACACTCTTTCTTTCTTTCTTTCTTTTTTCTTTTTGGTTTGTAGATATGGAGATATGAGGAAGGAAATTGGCTTCCAGATAAGGGACATGTGGTACAACCTTGGTAAGCAGTGAAGCAAATTGGGAGAGCAGATTGGCTTGCAAAGTTGGATTCTTCGGTCATTGCTTCTTGGATACAGAAAGAATGATTGGGAACATCAGTTCTTTTGTTCATGTTCAAAAGAAGAGAACACTGATCACTATCCACAAGGAGGAGTCACTTTGACTAATAAAACGGCAGGACAAAAAGGGGAAATGGAATGTATTACCCTTATTATGTGAAGGGGGAAAACATACACATATTGATCCAAAGATGCTTTTTCAAAGGCAACTGGACTTACTTTGATTTTCCTTGAAGACATTTCACTTCTTATCCAAGAAGCTACTTCAGTTCAGAGCTGAAGGAAAAAAAAAATAACCACTCTAATAAAGTTTTTAAATATACGGTATATGTTTTGCATGCTGTACGAATGCATTTACTGTGTGAACTGAATAAGCGTCCTAGTACAAAAACTGAATGATCTGGAGCAGTCTTTCCCAATTTAAGCAGGTCTTTAGCCTTCACCTTCCTGTAATGGCCAAAATAACCATTGCTGAGAATTCTGTCTCCACTGTTATATTGGTATGATGGCAAATTCCTACCGAATGTTGTAGGAAACCTAGAGGAAGTAGAAGAAGGATGAAGTTACAGGTCTCTGTTGGGCTGTTTGCCTATGAAAGATTTTTTTTTTAAATGAGCTGAACAAATGAGTTGAAAGGGATTTGTGGCTGAACAGCAGCTGCTGTGTTAGAGAAAGCAGACCATCTGCTTGATCTTCACTCCGGTTTCCCCCCTCCCCTTTTCTGTTTTCTCAGGGCCCCATAAGATCAAGTTCATCCCTTCCATGGTGGGCCCAATTCTGGAAGTGACCTTGACGCCAGAGCCTGAGTTGCGAAAAGCAACCATCCCTATCTTTTTCGACATGATGCAATGCGAATTCAACTACAGTGGGGGCAGAAATTTCCGTATGGTACAGAATTGGCTTATAGAGCATGAGGAAAGTTTGAGAACTAGTTGCAAGGAATTATGAATAAACTGATGAGACCTGCAAAGGAGGGATAGCTTAAGGGAAAACCTCGGTTTTCTTTGGCATATATTCTTTGGCATATATGAACAGACTTCAGCAGTGGGTTTGGCTAAATCGGTATCAAACCATGATTGCCTAAACTGGACCGTTCTTCAGCTTACAATATGACTGGTTTATCTAAACTGACTGGCTGAGATAAAAATAGGACTGTTTGATCCATCTATCCTAAGGCTCCTCAAAATAATCAATATCAAGCCTCAAGGGTCAATGGGACTATCCAATGGGTCAATAAATATCTGGGGCCAGTAGATGTCTGGGGGTTAATAGATGATTGATAAATGATGAAGGGTCAGTTGATCTTCTTGGGTCATTTGTAGAACTTCATACCAATCTCTAGTCCTGTATGGAAGGTGGCTAGCAGTGGGGCAGTGTTACCAAGGATTGGATGGTCAGCACCAGCAATGGCGGTCTTGAATTGTCTCTATTATAATTATTTGTAATATTGTATTATTACTTAAAATATTTTCATATTCAGTGGGGGGCGTCAATGAACTATCTGAAACTTCTTGAAGGAAACAATAGGCTGAAGAGCTTGGGGACCTTCTTTTTTTAAAAAAAATATTTAATGGAAACCTGTTGAGTATTTTTTCTTTCTTTTGGTCTTCACATTGCAGTTTGAAAATGAGCTGATCACTAAACTAGACCAAGAAGTGGAAGGCGGTCGAGGAGATGAGCAGTACAAGATCTTGCTGGAGAAACTGTAAGTGCGTGAGTGTTCTTGATTATCTTCCAGGTAATGTTTTGTGATGTGGTGTTGCTTTCTCACATTCCATTGCTCAGGGAATGTGTCAGCTTGCCAAGCATATGAGGCAAGTTTATCGGATGAGCAATAGACAAATATTCCTTTTAGTCTCAAGCATGGACATTATTTATTAATACACACAAAGATGGATTTACATTGTAAGTAAATCTGTGCGTTGGTTGAATTTTCATATAGGTATAAGCATTAGGGCTGAAACAAAAGGTGCATTTATTTTTTTACAGTTACAGAATCATAGAATTGGATGGGGCCATTTAGAGGTTAAGCCTTCAGCCATCCAACGAGGAAGTTAAACATCTATTTGAACACAACTCAGAAAAAGTGGAGCTTATCTCTTACATCAGTAACTGGTTCTATTGCCAAACAGATTTTAGGAAGAATGCTCCATTTTCTAACATTCAGCTGGAATTAAGTACAGCATTTCATATTTACTAGCTGTGTTTGCTAGCAAACTTTAAGCTTCTAATAGCAAACCACAATGGGTCTGTTCACAAAACTTGTTATGCCGATGCAGCTAATCCTTGACGTAGACCACAGTTAGTACGAGAATTTCCACTGGTAAGCAAGGCAGTTGTTAAATGAGTCATGCCAAATTTTTGTCACAGTTGTTAAGCAAAATTGCTACAGTTGTTTAGTGAATCATGTGGTCACTAAATGAATCTGGCTTCCCCCATTGACTTTCCTTGTTGGAAGCTGGCAGAGAAGGCCACAAATGGTGATCCCATGACCCTAGGGTGCTGTAACCATCATAGATAAATGCCAGTTGTTAAGCACCCAAATTTTGATCATGTGAACATGGGTATGCTGCCATGCTTGTAAGAGCGAGGGTTGCTCGAACGTCACTTTCTTCAGCGCCATTGTAGCTTTGAATGGTCACTAAATAAATGTCTCTAACTTGAGGATTGCTTGTACATATAGTCCCATTGTAGTTTCATGTAAATCACCTGTTTTCCCCAGCATGCTAAGACAGTGATTAGCATTATTTTAGCTGAGGGAACGATTAAACCAATCAGTAATATCCAAAAGATTAATGCAGATGGTTAGTCACAATATTTCTCTTCCCTATAAGCTTTTTTACTTATATGTCTTTGTATCTAATCCAACACATTATTTAAAATCAGGTGCTCTTTTTTTTTTGTCTTTTCATCTGTCTCTATGTTTTCTTTGACTCCTCTCCTCTTTTTGGATACCATCAATGGAAATGTCTGCAGCCTCCTGGAGCACTTCCGGAAGCATAAATATCTATCAAGCTCAGGCGAAATCTTTGCCCTGTTGGTTAGCAGTTTGCTTGAGAACCTTTTGGACTACCGAGCGATTATGCATGATGGGAGCAAGGAGAACCGCATGAGTTGCACTGTCAACTTACTGGTATGGGGAGAACGTAGAGCTGGGTGCAAGTCTTGGTTCCTATGAAACCATTTTAGACCCATAGACCCACTTTGGACCTGCTGCATCAGACGTTCAGAAACAGGTTCCACCTATTCTGTTAGCTGTTACAGGGATAATACATGTACTGATAAGTGGAAATAATGAAGTCAGGGTTATAAAAGAGCTGGCATGCTTAGAATACAAATTTTATGGGGTCCTTGCTACACTCTGAGCTTAGCCCTTTTCTTACAGACATGTTGTTACCAACATCATTAGCACTAGTACAGGGGCAGGCAATCTTGGCTCTTCAGCTTGGCTCTTGGCTCTGAATTCCTGAGCCAGCCGTGCTGAGGGGAAAGGGAGAGGTTTCCAAGCTGAGCCATGCTGGCTCAGGAATTCTGGGAGTTGAAGTCCACAAGTCATGAAGAGGCCAAAGTTTCCCTCATGCTGGCTCAGGAATTCTGGGAGTTGAAGTCCACGAGTCATAAAGTGGCCTAGGCCAGGGGTAAGCAACCTTGGCTCTTTTATGACTCGTGGACTTCAACTCCCAGAATTCCTGAGCCAGCCGTGCTGAGGGGAAAGGGAGAGGTTTCCAAGCTGAGCCGTGCTGGCTCAGGAATTCTGGGAGTTGAAGTCCATGAGTCATCAAAGAGCCAAAGTTGCCTACCCCTGAACTAGTACGATGATGTTACCTAGTTTGGCAATGAAATGTCTACAAAAAGCAACCAGGCTCAGGCTGTATCAAGGACCCCACAGTTCAACTCTGACCTACAAATATTCTCTTCTAAAAAGAATTTTGAGGGACATCATGCAGAAGCTGGCCAAAGAATTAATGGCATGGGGGGGATGCCATTAATTCTTTGGCCAGCTTCTGCATGATGTTTAATTATGCTTGTCAAAAAGGCCCATGTTCTAAATGCATGCCAATAGCCAAGTGCTCAAATTGTGACCACATGTCTGCACGGACACTGTGATGGTTATAAATGCGAGAACCAGTCTCTCTTTTTCAGCGGCATTTTAACTTGGGAGAGTAGTTAAACAAATGTCGTAAGTCATAGACTATCTTTATAGCAAATAAGTAAATTTGCTAAAGTAAATGAACCCTGGCTTGGAAAAGAAATGGCAAAGGATCTGCTAAAGGAGGGGTAGGCACGTGGGCTGGCTGGCTCACTTATTCCCTAAATTCTCTCACTTCTATTATGTAATGAGAACATCTGCCACCCATCATAAGAGACGACACATTGCACATGACATTTTGTTACTTGCAAAGTGCTTCTCATCTTTGCTCACCTTCTCCACTACTTTGTAAGGCAGGTCACTTTTGTTCCCATTTTACGGAATGGGGGCTGAGACTGCAAAAGTATGGTTTCCACGCACCCACCCAGTGAGTCTGTTGGGAGATCCTTTGTCACCCATTGTCACACAGACCTACCTTGGCTTGGGTGTGTTTTCCACTGTAATTACTTCTGCAGCGTCTCTCACAGGAAGAGTGCTTTGTAAGCTCTCTATATAGTCATGCTGACCATCAATCCTATTAAGGCAGGCAGTATTATTCCCATACTACAGATGGAAGTTAAGGATGAGTGAGTCACTTGTACCAATAATCCTGGGGCTAAGCAATATGAAGCAATTTGTTTTATTCAGTATGGAGTCATGTGATTATCATTTGCTGCCCTTTTTCACCCTCGAGAACCTTACGATGGCATGTTCCTAAGGTTTCCTTGCATGCCAGTTTCCAATATTAATTAGTCTAATTGGCCAATAGCTTGTAACTAACCTGAATCAGTTTTATCCTTGCAAGGATTTGGATCAAAGGTTACATTAGTGCTAATTGAACACTGTTTTGTTGTGTGTCGTATGAACTATGTGTAGAATCAATTCAAGCATCACATCAAACCATAGGTATGGAGATTGAACTATACCTTTAGTGGTGTCTAAGTTGGCAAGCAGTATTTGGCACAATTCGATTTACATCAACTGCAGTCTGAAAATCTATAGCTTGCCTCTTTGACTACAGGCTCAAAAGCTTAGTTTAGATTCTCAGCTGACAAGCTTGGGGTGATGTCCGAACTGGATCAAAAGTTGTACATGTTTTACATTCTATTGCTGAAACCATTTGGTTATTCCCAACCTTGTTTTTCTTTTTGCAGAATTTTTATAAGGAAAAGAAAAGAGAAGACATATACATCAGGTAAACATCAGCAGATCTTCAGACTTCAGAATAGGCTGTCACCAAACACTATAGTACTTCTGCATCTCATATACTATTGTTTTCTAGGTACTTATATAAGCTTCGAGATTTGCATACTGATTCTGAAAGCTACACTGAGGCAGCCTACACACTCCTGCTTCATGCAGAGTTACTTCAGGTAAGTGTGGGAAATCTTGAAGAGTAAGTCCCATGTACAACACTTTGCAGTAGTCAAATTTGAATTTTGTTAAGGTAGCATTTTTCAACCTTGTCAAGTTTAAGATGTGTGGACTTTTAACTCCCAGAACTCCCTAACCAGTGCTGAGAGTTGAAATTCACACATCTTAAACTTGACCAGGCTGAGAAACCCTGGGTTAAGGTATGGCTAGGCGATATCTATACAGCAGATGAAATCAGATTGTGCATAAAACAGCCCAGACAAAATTGATTTTTTTAAACAAAAAAAAATCTTGTTTCATTTCTCCAGTGCTCCTGGAGAATCCAAAACAAGAATGGGATCAAAAGCAATTCAGATTGCTACACTGAAGCTCGTCAAGGATGGAAACCTGTCCAAAACAAGTGGAATCTTGCCTCTTTGGCCAAACACCCACCTATCAAAAAATACCTCAACTTGTCTAGGTTGTTATTATGTTTTCAAATGATCATTTACATGCTGCTGAGATGGATGTTCAAAACGTCAGCAGCGATGGTGAACCTTTGAGAGACCAAGGGCCCAAACTCAATCCAAAACCCACTTATGTATCGTCAGGTGCCGGGTGGGCATGGCCCATTGGGTGGACGTGGCTTTGGTGGTAATGGCAGACTGGGTGGGACTAAAAAGTTCAATCAATCAATTCCAACTTTGCGAGATCTTTTTTTCCCCACGAGAAGTTGAAATTGATTGACTGAACCTTTTTTTTTTTTTGCACACGGTGGCGGAGGCCTAAAGTGAAAAGGTTTTATAAAACCCAGCTGAAGGCCTAGGACTGGGGCGACGGCACACGTGCCCACAGAGAGGGCTCTGAGTGCTGCCTCTGGCACCCGTGCCATAGGTTCGCCACCACTGGACTAAGGCATTAACTGTGGAAGATAAAGGAGATTACTCTATTCTTCATCTATGAGAAGAACGCTTACTGATTCCTCAGGTCCTTAACTCTCTTTCAGAAGAAGAGCTAGAGCAAAATTGCATATGATGTCCTTAATCCCATCTGGTCTTTCTTTTATCCCAGTGGTCTGACCAGCCATGTGCTCAGCATCTGCTTCAGAGGGACAGCTATTACGTCTATACACAACAGGAACTCAAGGAGAAGCTTTACCAAGAAATCATCGTCTTCTTCGACAGAGGCAAAGTGAGTCTGTCACAGGCACCCTCACCCTTGATAGGAATGGGCTGCTGTGTTATTTACTACTGGTCTTGCTGGAATTCCAAACTAATAGGATGGCCTCTCTTAATCACATGTTTTCACAATTTATTGATAACATTGTGTATCATGAAGTCCTAGTCAACTCCTAGTGACCACATAGGTTTTGTCTATGATGATCTCTCCCTAACCTGGTCCTTCAGCTCTTCCAGCAGTTGCTCTGGTAAATTGAGTCTTCCCACCTTTGCTCTGGTTGTCCTCTTCTCTTTCCTTCAATCTTTCCCAGCATCAGAGCCTTCTCCAGAGAGCTAGGAATTGCAGACATGCCTTCGCCTTTTTGTTTTTTCAGTCCACGAAGACCTTTCTGATCCTCCCACTGGGGCAGTTTCCTGTTATTTTGAAATGGAAAAAAATGTTCTTCACTCTTGAAAAGATAAAGCAGTACATTTTTTATAATTTAAAATACTGAGTGCCTATGATGCATGCGAAGGACTAGGAAAACATGAAAGTCCTGAACTTATTCTGATGTATATGCCATCCACATAAAGGCTTCAGCTCAATGTACATGAGCGCAATGTCTATGAGCACAAAGATGGAACATGCAAGACTCACTGGAAAAATGAAGGGAGGGCAGTTCCAGCACTTAGAACCCACCAGAATGAATTTGGAAGATCACCAATGGTATTTAAAGTAGAAGTAGAAGATCACAAACAATATTGAGTAGCCATACGGAATATGCTTTAATCCATCCCTTTTCATGAAGGAATGATCTGTTTTATCTCTTTTCCTTTTAACCTCTGGAAGATGTGGGAGAAGGCCATCCAGCTAAGCAAAGAATTGGCTGACATGTATGAGAACAAAGTCTTTGATTATGAGAGCCTTGGAAATCTCTTGGTAAGAGAAGGAGGTCTTTAATTGTCTACTGGGTGAGAAATACTGAGAGGAATTGCCAATAGTATGGGTCCCAAAGGCATTTCTTATGTTCCTGGTTGAGAGACAGAAAATACATTAAAAACGTGGGATGGCAGTAGTGCAAATGGGTGTTTAGGATAAAGAAATGTAAAAACAAAATAATTTAAAACACTGCCCAATCTACTCTTCTTCTTTTTAACAGAAAAAGCGGGCCACGTTCTATGAGAATATCATGAAAGCAATGAGGCCTCAACCAGAATATTTTGCTGTTGGGTACTTTGGCCATGGATTTCCTTCCTTCCTTCGGGTAAGGATGCTAAGAGGATCTCAGTGATGGTCCTGAATACCTCTGGGATGTAGCCTACAATCCTGTAATTATGACTAGCTCCCATCTTTAATCCAGATTGACAGAAGAATGTTTGATTTGGGGTAATCCAAAGCTTCACCTCTGAATAAGCAGCACTACCTGTGTATACATGTGAACAATTGGAAATGTTGAGAATCTGTTTTAGACTCAAGCTACCCCAAGCCAGGTTTTCATCCACACAACTCCATTGTTTGAAGGGCCCGCTCTGTTTCCCTATTCTCCCCAAATACTGAGAACGTTGTGGTTCTCCCAGTTTAATTTGTAATACTTGCCTCTTTTAGAACAAGATGTTCATCTACCGTGGAAAGGAATATGAAAGGAGGGAGGACTTCATTGTCAAACTGCTCACCCAGTTTCCAAATGCTGAGAAAATGAGCAGCACCATCCCACCAACAGAAGATGTCAAAGCTTCTCTTAAGCAATGTATCTTTTGGGAAAGAAGAGAAGATAGGAACTAACTAGATAACAAAGCTGATACAGAGAGTAGAAAGCTGGCAAAGTTGATGATGGGAGGGTTGATGACCATTTACCAGTCCTGGCTCACTTCTGGTGTCAGAAATGGACTATACAGTGTATTTAGCCGGTCTGTTGGCCACTGAGATCGAAATGGTTTGCGTGAAGTCCAGCATAAACTAGGCATTAAAGGCAGAGGTTGGATGCCTGGATCCAAAGCTAGGCTTGGAAACCAACTGTAAACCAATTTTGGATTTCATTTAGGTTCCCTGCTAAGTTCTGAGAATTTGAAAAATAAGTCCAATTTCCATTATTCTGTTGCTCAAGACAGATTAATGTCATAGATTTCATTGTGGGGCTTTTATATAACCTGCTTGTGGGTTATTAGTTGTTGTTTTTTTCAAATGCCTCACTCCCCCACTCTTTTTCCATTTTCTCAAGGTTGACTATTCCTTGAGTTGTCATCTAGATTCTTTATCCTGCATGTTGGCTGATATTTCCAGACTATTTCAGGTCTCCTTCATATTCCTTGGAAAGTTAATACTTTATTGTAGGTACATCTGTAAATAGAGCACTAGCTCAGATTATGTCTCAAGCCCAGTATTACAACCTTAATTTGGCAATGATCATTTTCAGCATATGTCTCGCTTTTCACCTATGAAAGAAAGACAAACGTTATCTTTCTCTTTTTTAAAAAAATAGAAATACCAGGGAAAGCTTGCACACAGTAAGTACATCTCTGCGTACACAATTAATGTGATCAACCATATGCTAAGTACAACCTCTCAGTATAAAGGATCTACATCAGCCCTTTCCATCTTGATCTCTTCAGATGTTCTGTATTACAACTATCCCAAATGAGATCTGGAAATGCTCATATTGGATAATTCAACACAATTGCCAATATGTCAGGTGCCCAACCCACTTAGCTTTTGGCTGTATTCACACAAGAAGCTTAACCCCAATTGCCAGGGTTCTGCATTCTTGCATCACACTGAAGTAAAAACTAGCCATTAGCCTGGATTCACACAATACCATAAAACACATTCTAAAACTAACCATAGTTGAAATTTATCAAGCTTAGCATGTCTGAATGCCATCACTAGGATTATAACTTACGGTACTTGGTTTAATGCATGGAGAAAAACCATTGTGATGGTAACCCTTCTCATTTAAATATTCATGTTCTTAATGAGATCATAGGATCTTCCTATCCACCTGGTCACCTCCTCATTCCTTTTTTCCTTAATTTGTACATGCAGACATACAGTGTTTCTTAGTTAAGCCTGTCATGAACCTTCCTCCAAGCTACAAAGACAAGCCGGTTCCAGAGCAGATTCTAAAGTAAGGATTCACTCCCAATTTATCTCTCTGCATCTAGAAACAAATTACTTAGCTAAGGGCTGCTTTGCCTGGTTTTCATAAAAACCAAAATGCAGAAAGATTGACTTCTACATTCTTGGCCATGATGGCACAGTGGTTAGAATGCAGTGTTAGAATTAGGAATTCTAACCTAATTCTGCTGACTGCCAGGAGTTCGATCCTGACCAGCTCAAAGTTGACTCAGCCTTCCACCCTTCCAAGGTCACTAAAATGTGGACCCAGATTGTTGGGGTCGATATGATGACTCTGTAAACTGCTTAGAGAGGACTGTAAAGTAGTATATAGTCTAAATGCTATTGCTATGTGCTAGTGCTATTGACAGTGGAAAGCATGAATAAATCTGCTCCCATTGAAGATAGGTCTGGTTGTTTCATAGGGATATATCTGGAACTATGATTTTGAAACGTTTAGATGGAGCATTATACAGTATCAGATCATTTAAATACGCTGGTATAGGGTTTCCTGCCTGAGCAGGCAGTTGGACTAGAAGACCTCCAAGGTCCCTTTCCATTCTGTTCTATTCTGTTCTATTCTATTCTATTCTATTCTATTCTATTCTATTCTATTCTATTCTATTCTATTCTATTCTATTCCATTCCATTCCATTCCATTCCATTCCACATTGTCTATTCTATTCTATTCTATTCTATTCTATTCTATTCTATTCTATTCTATTCTATTCTATTCTATTCTATTCTATTCTAATTGAGTTCAGCCATATTTAGCCAAAACTGAACAAACCACAATAATGTAGGAAGTTGCATGAAGTATCTGTTTAGTATGTATTCATGTGTTCTACTGTTTTCAACATCCACTCGCCTGGATTGTTATAGTGCTGACATCAGACATAGATTTTGGGTGTTGGCTGAGATTTTATTTTAAGTTGTTCTGCTTTAGCTTTTATAGATCCAATGAAGTGCAACAGTTCCAACACTCGCGGCCTTTCAGAAAAGGGGAAAAACATCCTGAGAATGAATTTGCAGTGAGTCATTTCTTCTCTGCCGTCATTTTTTTCCTTTACGACATGCCACGCCATGCCGTTCAGATGTTGGCTTCTCTAGCTTGATTCTTTAGTTCCTCAATTTCGGAGGTTAAAATCCTTGCATTCTGGTGCTAAACATGTAGCAAGCAATAGGACGTAATAATCAACAGTTATATGAACCCTAAAATCTCTACTTATACAAAGCCCTTTGTCCAGGGATGGAACACAAGTCCAGGTTATTTTTGTTAGTTGGCTTGCCTCTTTTAAGACCTTAACAAAATTAAATGGTGTGATAGTAAAGTGAGTGGGGAATAGATAATAATATAGCATAACCCCCAAAACATAAATGACCACTCTAACTTCAATTTCAGAAGAATTGGGGGGGGAGGGGAAACCACATTTATAGGAAATGTGATCCCCTTATTCTTGGACTACAACAAGTTGTTCAGCTTGAGTTTTACTTACTATTCCTTGTGCTGACTAGCAGTTGGTCTTGAGTATTTCAAATGAAAAACATCAGAGAAACTTTAAAACCCAACTTTTAGAACATCCTCTCCCCTAGTCCTAGTCACTGGACAGAGGGAAGTGCTGGTATAAAATAGGTGGTCCTTTCAGTATTCAAGATCAAGGCATTAGGTGGTCTAGGTGACTGAAAAATAGACTGGAACAATCTTTTTTCCAATGGATCTGACCTCAATATAGCCTAGGTCTTATACACGAAGGCCATCCAACTCCTTGCTCTTCCTGATTTCAATTTATTTGGGGGGTCTTTGAATCAAGTAATGAATATGAAGCTAGCTGCTGATATAAGCAGTAAGATATAAGAAGTCCAATTACTTTTTTAGGCAATGTGTGGAACCCCTCAGCCCCGAGATATTTTCGGAAAAGGGAAAAAGATAAGATAGTAAGACAGCATCTTTATAGACTAAGCAGTTGTTCCAGTTTTCTTCTGGATAAATATTGGGCGGATGACCACAGCCAACTTGGCAGTCAATGTGGATGAAAACATCATCCCCTGTTCAAAAAGATGGACAGTCCCTGTCATGTCAGATTAGGAGTCAAGCTAGCAAAATGGCATTCTTGCATACTGTACTCAAACAAACCATGTTATGACTTCATCCAGTTACCTAGTTCCCACTATATCATGAGCCACATATTCAATTTTAGCCCTAGACTAACATGTTGTATGAATCCAGATACATATACTTGCATTAGATTGATCTGAAAAAAAAAATAGTTTCTGATTCTTGGTGCCATCATTCTGCTGAGGAAAGGCTAGGAGAGAACATTCCTTGCATAAGTATAATATAAAATGTACATATGTTTTATGTCTTTTTCCTTTTGGGGGGATTTTGTCTTCTTAGACTATGTGGATAGAACGTACCACCTATACAACAGCCTATTCTTTCCCCGGAATCCTCAAATGGTTTGAAGTCAAGCAAGTCACTATGGTGAGATCTGGAGAAAATTTCAGTGCCATCTCTAATTCAGCCTTCCCAACATGGTAGTCTTTAGATGTCTTGAGAATACAATACCTAGTATTTTCAGCTAATCGCCGGACTTTGTGAGCTAAGAATCCAATATTTCTGGAGATTGACAGACTAGGGAAGGCTTGATTTATTGTGACATTTTTTTTCTTCTACATCTTCTCCTTAGAAAAGTCCAAGGAACCTTCACTGATTTCTTACCCACGTTCCCAAAATTAACATCTCTATGTACCCATGAGGAAGTGCTTATGAATAAACAAGCATTCAAGGGCAGTTGGATACACAACCCCACTTTGCTTTTAGCATCAGCGTTTTTGCATTGTTCCCTTTCTGATTGAACTGTTGGGGTGATTGGTAATTAAAGGAAACAAATGTCTCCCTTTTTATTTTTCTCTGCAAGTAATTCCATTATTTACTTGCAAAGTTTGCTAAGCTGGGCTTTCCTCTCACCACTCCCCCTACGTTTAATCTTTAATGCCTGTTTGGCAAATATATGGACATATCCATTTAGTAAAGTGAGATTTTCTAACTCAGAAATGGGAAACTGCTACCCTCCAATCCCACAGAGCAAGCCACAGTTATTTCTTTATTACAGTTTATTTTAGTCCTTCCTCTAAATGTACATTTATTTTGGTCCTTCCTCTAAATGTCTGTGTAGTATCACAATCCTTCAAGGATTTGATTTGGCTGAAGGTCACCCCAGTGGACTTTGGCTAAGCAGTAGCTTAACTTGGGTTTGTGCAGACTTAGTTTCGTTACATTGAACACTGGAACTGCTATCCTCTTACCCTGAGTTTAAGTCTCTTATAATTGACAACTGATTCATATGTATATACTTGAAAGTGAAACTAGGATAATTTGTTAAGTTGTTTCCTGAAACTGGCTGTTGACAAGAAAAGAAAAGAGGACAACTCATGCCAGAGACAAGCCTTGAAAACTGATTAGTTTTCCTTTTTCAAAATATTATGAGATTTTGGTTAGTATCCCCTGTGAAATTGAGGTAGTAGAGTCCCTACTTGACCTTTCAAGGTTGAGTGAATGACCAGGATCTAACTATGAACGTTGCCCAGTGAAGGGTTTGGAGTGGGGAAAGTTAGTTTTCTGTTGAAATTTTCATTGCCTAGCATCCATTATTTCATTGTAGTCTTGACCACAATTCATTTTTGTGGTGCATTCCAGGAGGAAATCAGCCCCTTGGAGAATGCCATTGAAACCATGGAGCGGACCAATGAGAAGATCAGTAACTGCGTCCAACAACATGCTTGGGACCGTACCCTGCCAGTCCATCCCCTCTCCATGCTCTTGAATGGCATTGTGGATCCAGCGGTAATGGGTGGTTATACCAACTATGAGAAGGTTGGTTGTCTCCTTACTCTCTGCAGTAGGTCTCCCACCTATCTCGGCAATGGGACAGTTGTGTGAGCTTCCTCGAAAAGGGAGGCAGAGATCGTAGAATCAAATAGCACTTATCTAGCTACATGAATAGTACTATAGAGAACAGAGAATTTGGGAAAGAGCCCTTACAGCAGCTGCACTAAATATAAGGGCGGAAGTCAAAGGATTTGGTTTACATTCATTAAAGCATTCCTTTCCTGTAATAATAGGTGCGTTTTGGTGAACCGTGGATCTCATTCGTCTTATAATAATAACTTAATAAACTTTAATCATACAGTAGTTGAAGTTCTGGAATTTTAATTTAGAATGAAAGGGAACAAGGAAGGGATAGACTGTATACAAAGATGAACTGTAAAGAAAAAGGACAGATAGGGGAGGTCTTGTTTAACCTCCCCCTCCTCCTTTTCCCCCCCTTTACTGAAATTTCACCCAATGTTGTCCATTCGGACGTTATTTAGAGAGTGTCCCAAAGATGCTTTTTCAAAAGGCAACTGGACTTGCTTTGTTTTTCCTTGGAGACATTTCACTTCGCATCCGAGAAACTTCTTCCATTCTCAACTTCTTGGATGAGAAGCAAAAGTTCTCCAAGGAAAAACCAAGGAAGTCCATGACCTGGGTGACGGAGAACCTCCATAGACGTATACGGATAGTGATAATCTATTGTGGATTACCTACCAATAATAAACATCACAGTCTTTTAATGTACTTTTCAAAATAAAACTATTTTAGGGAAGAATAAGAAGTCCTGCATTTTGCCCCCATCTTAAGTCTCCAGATACTTTTCAGGAGCACACATTATGAAGCCCACCTAACCTTCAACTCATAGCCGTTCATTTAGCAGCCATTTGAAATTATAGTGGCACTGAAAAAAGCGACCTGAAACTGGTCTTCATGCTTATGACCATCACTCCATCCCCATGGTCACGTGATCAAAATTACGACAGTTGCTGTGTCTCAGGGCCACGTGGTCACCATTTGCAACTTTCCCAGCCAGCTTCCAATAAGCAAATCAATGGGGGAAGCTGGGTTTTCTTAATGACCATGTGATTCACTTAATAACAGTAGTGATTTGCTTAACAATCCTGATAGCAAAGGTCGTAAAATCAGGCACAATTCATTTAACAACTGCCATTGTTCTGTTGTTTAGCAATGGAAATTCTGATCCCAGCTGTGTTTGTAGGTCAAGGACTACCTGTACACATATTACATCACCAGCCTATCCAGGATCAAAGCCTTTTCCTTCTCAGGATCTCAGTTATGATTGGTGCAGCAATGCGCTCGACCAAATGTGCTTCCAAAGAACAGGACTTTTATTGATCTTTGGGTTAGAGGTGTGAAGATCTTTGCAAACCCCTGTACACATCTGGCAGCTACGATGAGTTGGAACATCTTAACGTTTGTGTCTCCCTACTACTACCCATGAGCAGAGTTTACTTCTAGCTAGAACTTATTACTATCACTTTGACGCACAGCGGGTGCCTTTGGAGAGGAAAGCTTGGTGATACAGGCAGCCAGCAAATGCTCCAATTGTGGTGTGGAGGAAGGATCCATTTTCAGCCCCAAAAATATTTTGAGCTCCCACTTGTCTCTATTTTTGGTACTAAAGTTAGATTTGCAAAAATGGAAAAGCTGTCACGGCTTCCAAATGGGGTTGCCACATCTGAAAGCTATCCGCCTTTTTTTTATTATTATTATTTTTTTTGCTCACTTTTTCCTCTCCCTGATTCTGCTTGGGTAGGGAGTTGGGCTTTTGTGGGCACTTCATAATAATGATCTAAATCTTTCTTTCACATTAAAAACCAGAAATCAATGTCCTGCACAAATCATTTGGCTTCCCTTGTTTGGGTATGTGGTTTTCTGATGAGGCTCAGCGCTTCTGATTCCAGCTGATGGAATGTTGTGGGCTTTATCCTATTGCCACAACACTTTCTCGCCTGCTAGTTAGGGTTTTACTTATTTATTTTGAGAGAAGAAAACGGCTTCATGGTTTAGTTTTCTACTCCAAAAGGAGATAAAACTTGCTCATATATTGTTCTCTGCTGTTGTATACTTCTGATATAGGTGATCTTCCAGATGTTTTTAGATTATTCCCAGTATGCCCATTGATGGTCAAAGAAATTTTGACCAACTATCGTTCGGTCTCCAACCTTCCCTTTGTGGGGAAGGTTGTCGAGAAGGTGGTGGCGCATCAGCTCCAGCGGTCTCTGGAGGAAGCCGATTATCTGGGCCCTCTGCAGTCGGGATTCAGGCCCGGCTACAGCACCGAAACTGCTTTGGTCGCTCTGATGGATGATCTCTGGCGAGCCCGGGATAGAGGCCAGTCCTCTGTCCTGGTGCTTCTTGACCTCTCAGCGGCATTCGATACCATTGACCACGGTATCCTTCTGCGCCGGCTGGAGGGATTGGGAGTGGGGGACACCGTATTGCGGTGGTTCTCCTCCTATCTCACTGGTCGGTCGCAGTCGGTGTTTGTGGGGGATCGAAGGTCCACCTCTAGGTTACTCCCATGTGGGGTGCCTCAGGGGTCGGTTCTCTCCCCCCTACTTTTTAACATTTACATGAAGCCACTGGGTGAGATCATCCACTGCCACGGAGTGAGATACCATCAGTACGCTGATGATACTCAGCTGTACATTTCCACTCCTGGCCATATCAGTGAAGCGGTTGAGGTGATGTGCCGATGTCTGGAGGCTGTGAGGGTTTGGATGGGTGTTAACAGATTAAGGCTCAACCCCGATAAGACAGAGTGGCTGTGGGTGATGCCTCCCAAGGACACTTCTATCTGTCCTTCGATTACCCTGGGGGGTGAATCTATAAACCCCTCAGAGAAGGTTCGCAACTTGGGAGTCCTCCTTGATCCACAGCTGACATTGGATCATCATTTGTCGGCAGTGGCGAGGGGGGCATTTGCCCAGGTTCGCCTGGTGCACCAGTTGCGTCCTTACTTGGATCGGGAGTCACTCCTCACAGTCACACATGCCCTTGTCACCTCGAGGATCGACTACTGCAATGCTCTCTACATGGGGCTACCCTTGAAGAGTGTTGGGAGACTACAATTAGTGCAAAATGCAGCTGCGCGAGCAGTTGTGGGTCTTCCTCGTTGTGCCCACATTTCATCAACTCTCCGCACGCTGCATTGGTTGCCTATTGGTCTCCGAGCCCAATTCAAGGTGTTGGTTATTACCTATAAAGCCCTTCATGGCTTGGGACCAGGATACTTACGGGACCGCCTTCTGCCACATACTTCTCTACGACCGGTGAGAGCACACAGGGTTGGCCTCCTCTGGGTCCCGTCAGCGAAACAATGTCGTCTGGCGGGCCCTAGGGGGAGGGCCTTCTCTGTTGTGGCACCCACCCTCTGGAACCAACTACCTCCTGAAGTCCGCGTTTCTCCGACCCTCCTGGCCTTCCGAAAGAATTTAAAAACCTACCTCTGCCGGCAGGCCTGGGGATGATTGTTGATTGTGGTGTGATTGATGAGTATGTATGGGGTTTGTATTTTTAATGTTGTTCGGATTTGTTCAATTGTTTTTATATATATGTTGTAAGCCGCTCCGAGTCTTCGGAGAGGAGCGGCATACAAATCCGAATAAATAAATAAATAAATAAATAAGAATAACTAAGTTGGGAGGGACCTTTGGAGGCCTTCTAATCCAACCCCCTGCTAAAGCAGGAAACCCTATAGCATTTCTAGGATTAATATCAAACATTGGGGAAATCAGGAGATTCAGGCAGTTCAAATGAGTATAAAGATTTATTGCAAGCTTTAGCTCTCTACAAGAATCTGAACTACTAATGGTCAAGGGAAATTAGCAGGAGCTAAGAAAGGAATTCAAGGTGGGCTGAATTTAGATCTCTTGGGGACATGCAAGGACTCTTGACTGATGACACATTTGACCCCCTTCCTCAGGCTCAGCCTGATCATCTAAAATTATAAGATTCTAGGAAAGCCAGGATTATAATTCCGCAACATTTGTAAAGCTGCACATTCCCCCTACCTTCCTTTGAGAATCAATTTTGCTCCTGTTTCTGCCTCTCTAGCCCAAGTATTATTTGTTTCTTTAGTAACATTATGGAAATTGGCTTAGGTGGGCCTAGTTCTTTTGGCTGCTCATCAGTTGAGATGAATGGGTATTTCTGCTGTGTTAGAACTGCCCAAGGACACCATTAAGTTGATGGTTTATATGCCACTTTTGCATTTTTCTCACAGCTATTCATCCTGCTCCTTTTTTCAGTCTCTCTGTGATCATAAGTTAGATTAGGAAGGCAACTTCCAAGCTGAATTGTGGGGCTAAACCTGAGTCAAAGATACTGTGCTGCCCTTTTTTTTCCTTCTTCCATTCAATTGTGTCCAATTCTTGGAAACTATCTAGACAAGTCTCTGCAGATTTCAGTAGAGATGCTACACTCATGTCAGAAGCACCGAGGCGAACCAAGGCTCAGTTGATGGCTCTTTTCATGTCCCTGGCAGGAGCTGGAGGGAAGGATGGGAACTCAACCCCGCCCCACAGCAGCTCTCGGGTCTCAAATGCTGGCCCGCCAACCTCCTGTCCAGCATTCCAAACCCCTCAGGCCACCATGCTCCTTTTCAGGAGAGATGATTCTGGAAAACTACGAATAGTTGCTTTGTGATTCCAGTCTGGGTCCCCTGTATTTCCAAGAAGCAGAGTATTTTTAAACAGAAAAAATAGTAATAGTAATAACATGACATTTATTATGATGGTGTTCAAAAATTCCAGAAACCGAAAAGTCACGCATTGAAGGAAAATAGTGAGTAAGCATCTTGAATACAAAAAAACAAAAAATGTGTTATTTCCATGGAGAGTGTGGAATGTTTGTGCATAATATTTTTTTTGGTTCTTATCAACTTTACAATGGCTGTGGCTGACTCTTTGTTTCCATTCCATGCTTCTACAAGGCAGTCAGACAGGCTACAACTAGTACTCATTATCCTCACTTTATGTCTTGTTTCTGGAGAGAACTATTGAGTTCAGAGTATTGTGGAATGGATTAGGAATGTCAGAACCCCCAAATAGTAGTATATTATCCCATATTCCCTGAAAAAAACCTAGAGCATAAGGCAATTAAAAAAAATCTTACTGATGTTTAACTACAAAGTGCTGCAAGGATTAAAACTTTTCAAGGCCTAAGAACCATTATTCACTCATTCTTAGTGAGCCACAGAGATTTTGCATAGCATTAAAATAAAAATACACAAGATTCTAACCTGTGCCTTTAGCTTTCTTATTTAAAAACTAGTTTGTTCATAGTCAGAAGTTTTTGTAGAATTGTTATGAAGTTGGAGAGGACCACAAGAATAATCTAGTCCAACTCACAAAAACCAGTGAAATTATCCTTGAAAAATAGCTGTCGCCACTTCTTAAAAACTTCCAGAGATGGAGAACTTTCACCCTTCATAGAGACTATTCATCATAGCTTATTCTAATTCATGATAAAAAGGGAAAAGGGGAGGGGAAGTGTCTTCCAATCAGCCATAATTTATTGTCTTTTCCCTTATCAAAGAAGTCAATTTAGCCATCTCTGAAGCTCCATCATCTTCACCAATCATTCCTCATTGAGAATATGTTAAACCTTTTCACTTTTGAGCATAGAGTAACCTTGCCAAAGTTATCAAACATAAAAACATACTTCCAAGAAGTTTTTCTTGCTATCCAAATAACTTAATTTGTGTTTTTCTTTTCATTATATGATCAAATATTTAGCCTATATTCTTTTTTTTTCCATATCATTATCTGTAGGCCTTTTTCATTGAAAAATATATTCAAGAACACCCTGAAGATCAAGAAAAGATTGAATTACTCAAGCAACTAATTGCCCTACAGGTATGTACAGGAATGCAGATAATGTGGAATTATTATTATTATTATTATTATTATTATTATTATTATTATTATTATTAATTAAACTTATATGCCGCCCTTCTCCCAAGACTCAGGGTGGCTCACAACAAGAATACAAGTATAAAAAATAACATAAAATCAATTAAAATTACTAATTTACAGTATAAAAAACTAGGTAATTTATTTCACTCATACAACACACAGTCACAGTCAAAGGCCCAGGGGCAGAGTGCAGCTCACACGCCCCAAACCTGTCTGCATAAATGTGTTTTCAACAGTTTTCGGAAAGCTAGGAGGGAGGAAGCAGTACGGACCTCTGAGGGAAGCTAGTTCCAGAGGGCTGGGGCAGCAACAGAGAAGGCCCTAACCCTAGGCCCCGCCAGATGACATAGGCCAACCCTATGTGCCCTAACCGGTCGCTGGGATTCATGAGGCAGAAGACGGTCCCACAGGTATCCTGGCCCATTGCCATAAAGGGCTTTATAGGTCATAACCAACACTCTGAATGATATCCATAGCCTGTTTTGCAGAAGTAATATTGTCATTGCGGTATAACTTTTCCTGAAGTAGCATCTTGCAGATGTTGGGATTTCACCTGGCCAGGATTCTACCTGCTGTTGCTGTAGCTGGGTAACAGCAAGATGACAGACCACCAGCACTGCCCATAAACAAAGCATTACTAGTAACATTAAAATGAAAGCCAGTTGGGTGCAGTGGTTAAGGCATCAGGCTAGAACCCCAGAGATTGTGAGTTCTAGTCCCTTTGTAACCAGTGAAACCTTGGGCCAGTCATTCTCTCTCAGCCCTAGGAAAGAGGCAATGACAAACCATTTCCAAATTCTTGCCAAGAAAATGGCAGGGACTAATCCAGGCAGCCACAGGAGCCAATAATGATTCAGAGGCACACGTGCACACAACACTAAAATGCTTCCCAAAGTATAACGACTAAGCATAGCATTGCAACTTAAGATATAGAAAGGCATAATTTACTGGCACATTTGATATGGTTTATTGGTTAAGCTAGAAGTAATCACAAAAGTGCTAAGGAAATGATTGAAGGCAATCATATTCAGAGACAAAATAACGCTCAGTGAAAAAGCATGAGCTCTGCACACAGAATATTTAAGTTCTACTAATAGAATAACACAGTGCTTCAAATTCATAGACCAAAGATGCTTTGAAATAAACGGGGGCATGCACATATCATTTGTGTGCAACTTCTTAAACCAAATATGTTTTTTCTTAGAATTATGCAGTCCAGCTAAGTTTAAGGAGTTGCAGACAGGTGCTATGTTCACACCATCACGGACCCTTGAAGCATCTTTTTTTGCCCTTGAAGCCAAAGTTTTGCACAATACTAATAACCAAAAACACTACCTTAGAAAGTATGTTTGATTTTTGATAGGGACTATATAAGCAGATTTATGTTAACAGTGATAAAAAGAATCTCTGGAGTTCTTCTTTTATTCCCAGTCTAATATGTCTTGGTGATTTATGGTTAGTCAAGTCTAACAATGCCTAACCTTTTCACTTAGGAAAAAAAATATGAAGACACCCACAGTCAGTTGCTGACCAATAACTAAATCAGAAATTTGACTCATACCATGTTTAAGTCCCAATGCAGTTTGTTTGGTTTTGACTTAGTGTGTGGTGTTGGGTGAACCTAGCCATTATAACTTGCAAACCAGCCGTAAGCTATGGTTTAGAGCTTCTCATGTTGTGTGAACTCAGCCAATTATGCTTCATTATTTAGAACACATTTTATCTTGCTGATGGTTAAACATGACTCCCAACCAGGATGCAATTAAATAAACAAAACATGAAACCATAGCTCAGGATTGTGACAAAAATGGAGTTGAGATGGCTTTGGGATTCAAGCCCATCTTCAATCACGGAAATATGGGAGTAAAAATGGATTTAGAGTCCTAAGTAAATTCACCTGAGCTGGAAAAAAGGTGAGATTTAAGTGCACTCCCATCAACATTAACAAGACAAAACCTTTGTATGTAAACAAAGAGCAAACCCCATTCTCAGAACTGATGAGATTACCTAGTTGGGTAATGAAATGTCTGTAACAAAACAACCAAGCTCAGAAAGCACCAAGGACTCCAACTTATTTAAGCTTACCAAATAAGCATGATGTACAATCTAGATACGGCTAAGCCTGGCTTGGCCTCATTGGTAAGCTGAGCCTTCTTGTTTTCCAAATTACATTGGAAACAACAGTGGTACCTCAGTACCCATCAGCAATTTGTTCCAGAAGATGTGCCAAATACTAAAACCATTGAGGAGTGAGAAAACCAGGAGAAAGATGAGTCCTGGGACATGTTTTCTGCTTCAGAGTGTGTTGAATACTGAATTCGACGGGTTTTGAAGCAATCAAGTGTCTACCTCTGTGCTTCCTTAACCTTCTGATCTGGTTTGCCTCTTGCAGATGCCTTTGCTGGCTGAAGGGATTAGAATCCATGGGAAGAAACTGACCGAGCAATTGAAGCCTCTTCATGATAGGCTAACCTCTTGTTTTAAGGAGCTGAGAGAGAAAGTGGAGAAGCTCTACGGTGTGATCACCCTGGTATACACTGCGTCTTGTTTATGAAAAGTCACTAGGAATGAGATCACTATAGCAAGGACAAGGGGATAAGCAAATCTGTGAATTTTCATTTCTCCCAGTTTCTCGTTTGGGTGAATATGCCAAGTTCTAGTTATACAAATTGATTTTTTAAGTTTTAAATTAAAGCATTTAATAAAATTAAATGCATATTTCTCCAAAGGTAAGCATTTCTGTATGTACGTCTAACTAATGCATGCAGTTTTTGCAAAACCGTGTCCCTAATTCAAGGCATGTTTTTATGATTTTCATTAGTTTTGTCAAACTGCATCGCAAACTTTGAGGAACTGAGAATTTCAAACGAGAATTACATTTTGTTTTAAATATTGGGAGTGGCGCAAAGCTGGCAAAGATAAATCAATTACATAGTTGGCTCCCATATTTAATCCACTGACTAAAATTTTAAAGGGGAACAGCTTGGGTGCCACCACCCCTTTTTCCAAGTGAATCCCAGATGGCAATTTACTAATGATGGGATAACTCACAAGGTCTCCTCCAGTGATTTTAGCTATCATATGAGCCTATACTGGAAAAAGCAGTTTGCCAAATAATTTGTTCCTAGGGTTTATATTGAACCTTGCTCGGAGCCAATGGCCATTTTTAATGTAGTTAGAAGACCTTCAATCAGACAGATGATTGCAAATGAGCAAAGGTACTCCTGAAACGGTGGAGGTCACCAGATCAGATCCTATTGCTCAATCAGGCTCCTTGTTCCAGAGCTACGTGACCACCATCTCTACCAAAATGGTTTGGGAAAAGAACCTCTAAAGTTTCAGAAGATGCAGATGTCCTTCTCCCGATGAACAAATACCTTGGATTTCTTTCACAATCTTCTTTGTATTCTAACAATAGCCTTCCTCGCTGACGGAGAGAAAGCAGAGCAGGTCTGGTTCAGTGGTTTTGCCGTACATTATGTCCTCCACATTGAGAAGGCTGTCAGTTACCTCTGTCACTTCTTCAGCCGGATCAACTTCATCTACATCGTCTGACAGTGTTTCCTCCAGACCAGGATCTGATGGGTAAGTTGATTGGAAGGGTAGAAAGCGATCTTTGATAGAAAGGAGTCTATGAGGGAAATGCCAGGCGGGAGAATTTCTATTACCTTGAGTATTTGACGTTTTTATTTGTTGTTTTTTTCTAGTTTTTTTTTTTTACACCACCGTTAAAGTTGGGTGGCTAATATAGGTAGTCCTCAACTTACAACCACAACTGAGCCCAAAATTTCTGTTGCTAAGTGAGTTTTTCCTCCATTTTACACCCTTTCTTGCCACCGTTGTTAAGTGAATCACTGCTCTTGTTAAATTAGTAACACAGTTGTTAAGTGAATCTGGTATCCCCATGGACTTTGCTCGTCAGAAGGTCGCAAAAGGGGATCACGTGACCCCGGGACCATCATAAATATGAACCTGTTGCCAAGCATCCGAGTGTTGATCATGTGACGATAGGGCAGGGGCAGGCAACCTTGTCTCTTTTATGACTGGTGGACTTCAACTCCCAGAATTCCTGAGCCACCATGGGGGAACTATGGCCCCCTCATGACTCGTGGACTTCAACTCCCAGAATTCCTGAGCCAGCATGGCTCAGCTTGGAAACCTCTCCCTTTCCCCTCAGCATGGCTGGCTCAGGAATTCTGGGAGTTGAAGTCCACCAGTCATAAAAGAGCCAAGGTTGCCTACCCCTGCTATAGGGGATGCTGCCATGGTTGTACGTATGAAAAAGGGTCCCAAGCCACTTTTTTCCAGTGCTGTTGTAACTTTGAATGGTCACTGCAGGAATGATTGTAGGTCGAGAACTGCCTACAAATTCAGTGAAACAAATAAATAATAGGAAGCAATCACGGAGAAAATGATCTCTTGTCAGATTACTTCACGTCTCCAGAAAACAAGAAATATTATTTTTTTCAGGCTGACCAGAAGAGACAGGGTATAATTCTTTATGACGGTATTTCTGTGTGGGCTACAGATCTATTCTTGAGCCACTGATGGAAAGGAGAATTTCAGCAGCCTCTAGGATGGAAGAACAGCCTGCCAAAGATGATGCGGAGAACCGAGCTAATAAATTCCGTCGGAAAGACTGGAGTCTCAGTAAATCTCAGGTTATTGCAGAGAAGGAGCCAGAGGCTGGGTTGGCTTCCAAAACGGTAATAAATGTATCAGAGTGATGATGCATTTCCCCTGGGAACATCTGTCATTTTCTCTTAGCCGTGCAAGCTTAATCACATCGTTGTTAAAAGAGAAGTTGGGATGGATTCAGACAGCAAAATATTTGGAGGATCACCTCAAGGGCAAGTTGTCTGTCTATGTCTGACCTCTGTTAATTCTTCTGAGCTCTCAATTGCAAATATAACCGTAATCCATGTTCCAAGTCTCCCTAAATTCCCTACTGATCATCCTACTGCTAAGCCCATTTACATTTTAGAGTTTGATTTGGGGCACCATTTGAGTGGGACCGCATCTACCATCAGTCCCAATAGCATTTGAGGGAATGGCCATCAACACAAGTCTAGGCCATCAGATCGGGGAGGGCTTCCCTAAAAGATGATGGGTTTTAATACTCCTTAATATCCATGTGTTTCACTGAAGATCTGCTTTGTTTCCTTGTTTGTTTTGAGTTTTCTTTTTCTACACAAAAGGCTTCTAAAAGTGCTTTAGTTACATTTTCAGGAAAGTAGCTGATTTACAGCCTAATGTCCAGGGTGCCATCACAAATCACTTCGGTGAGGATTTATTCCTTTTCTGCTGTACAGAATGCAACAGGAAAAGCACCCAGGCCAAAGAGCCTGCAATTGGGGGAAAGCAAACTAACTCTGCTTCAGAACTCATCCCTTCAACAAGCCTCAGCACTCAGCCCACCACCCAAAACACCGAGAACTCAAAGTATGTTGAGCAACCTCCGCGTCTTCCTATTCTTTTAAAGCGGGGAGGGCAGTTAATTTTCCCAAGGGGCCATATGAGAAACTGGGATTGTTGTGGAGGGCCAAAGCAATGTAACCTGATTTGTTGTCCTCAGACATTGTCACCTCAACCCCTCAGGCTGCTCCAGGTGGGTGACCACTGGTAGGGGTCTTCTCACCCAGCCGATGGAAGGAGAACTTAACAACTACACAGAGCCAGAGCCAGTTCAGCTTCTTCTGTCCCCTGTGGCACACTTATTTACAGTTGATTTCTAATTTCTGATTGACCTCACCTGAGCCCGAGAGAGACAGCCAAAGGGCTGGATAAAATGCCCAAGTCTGTTTTAAAGTATTGGCAGAAAAAGTTAGTTCAGCCTTCACCAAATTGCCATCCTCAAGATGGGTGGAGATACCTGCCAGCTTGGAATTTCATACTACATTTTTCTTGGAATTCCCACCATTCTCCAAATTCAACATAATTGGACAAAACTTGGTGGCCCATAAAATGAAAGTTCTGGGTGTTTGGTAAAAACAGCTTCGGTCAAGTAGGAGAGGGTATACACTTCCTGTGTGACTAGATTACAATCATACTGGACATTTTAATAGATCCATAGCAGTAAGTCTTGTAGGTATCTAAGTGCTTCTTAGAATCTATCAGGATTTATCTGGATCCAATTCAAGTCTGGACACAGTTTCCTGAATATGTTATAAATGAAGGCTGAATGTCTCATTTTAATTGAGATTTTATAAGATGGCTTTGCTTATTTTTGGCTGAAATTTAAAGTATGAATATTGGGGGGTTTTTCAGATATTTAGGGGTTTAGGGGCTTACACATGTGCACCCATATAGAGAGAAACACAGAGGTACATATGTATATGCACACATTTTCAAAGGGAAATGGACTTTACATATTCCAAATGTAACTTTAGAAGAAACATCCATACTAAAAAGGAAACTGAAACATGACTGGTTTATATTTTTCTGTTAATGCTAAGGCATTTCACCTCCAGGTTCACGAGAAGTTTGGGTGGGTTTCTTCATCCTATCAGAAAAAGGTTCTGGAGACTGCAGTGGATAAAGTCCAACGTGAAAGCAAAGCCCACCGAGCCTGTCTGGTGTCATTCTGGATTTTGTTTTCCCTGGTCCCCAAGCATGCGTTTTTCACATGTGCTTAGGTTCATTTGCTGTGCATGGATGAAGCTTCTGCGATAACAGGGGTCTGGGGAATGGCAAGTGGGATTCCAGATTGACACATCTGTTCACAATCAACCGGTAAAAGAAACAGGCATGCCTCAAAGTAGTGGTGATGCAAGCCTGCTTCTGTTAGAAACTATTTCCCCCCCTAACCATGGCCACCATCTGTCTTTCTTCTCTTCTCTACCACACCAGGTTTCCCTTCTCTGCAAGCAGATGGATTAACAACCGTTAATTTACAGAGCTCTCCTCCCCCACCGCCGCCCAAATGCAAGCCCTATGAGAATAGCAGTTCCAGAAACTCCACAGAGGTACAGAGACGACATTCGGATCCTATTACCTAAGACAGGAGCACCATTGCAAATGGGGTTTTTTTTTTTTTGGTTTAAGTATTTGGTTAGTTTAATGGCTTTCTCCCTGAAGCTGCCAGAGAGAAAATGGTTTTCTTTCCTCCCTCCCTCCCGAAATGAAAGGGGGTAAAAAAAAAAAGACACAATGTGGGAATAATGTAAAATTCTCCTTCTTGCACTGGAGCCGGCTGGAGCCGTCTTTCTGATTCTGGCTGGGAAGATGTACTTCTTTTTGTTTCTTTAAACCTTTTGTTTGTTTGTTTGTCAATTTTATTGCATTTTATTATAAGGTAAAAATGCAGAACAAACAAAAGTGGGGGAAAAAGAAAAAAGAAAAAAGAGCAGAGACAGGGGAAAAAAGTGATGTCTTTTGGCTTTTTTCAGTGCAGTAAAATAAAAAATATATATAAGACAGCCTCAACTTTTTGCTTTACATTTCACAACCTTTCAGGTCATCTCTATAATAACAAAACAATTCTAATTGTGAAAACTTAAAATCAGAGTTTCATATTTATTTATTTATTTTGCAGACTGGAACAAAAAAAAAAATCCAGACCAAGTGTTTTAATTAAAGAGAAGAATTTTATTTAGTTGTGTGTCTTGTTTCTTTAAATCTGGAGCTTTTGCCCAGGGGTCTTCCTCAATGCAAAGTCTGTCACAGATGTTAACAACACAAAAACCTCATTGTCACATCCCTGGAACTTGCCAGTTGCCTTGGCACTCTATCAAATGATATCACTAGTCCTGCTCTAAAAGAGATTATTGTGGGTCCCGCACTTCCCATTCTTTGTATCACTGGAGTTGGGTTTTATTTATGAGTCCAACTGTTTCTTTCTACGTTTGCATTATTGTAGGTGGCTCCTGTTCTACCCACCAGGAGAGAAATCAAACCGCCACCACCGCCTCCTAAAACTAGGAAATCCAGTGTCTTTTCTTTAGAGCCAGAACTACAATGAGGACTCTACATCATGTTGTCTCTTTGCATCTGGAACTGAATGTCTGATGCTTTGTGGACATATCTTGTTGTCCAGAGCGTCTCAGGATTGGCTTCTTCCGGCTGGACAGCTTCGCCCTCCATTCCTGCATAAATTTTGGGGATGTGCACAAAAACCAGCTGCTAGAGATTTTTTGTCAAAGCTGCTGTTTTGGCTTTCCTGGCTTCTGATTCTCCTATAGATGTTCCAAGACGTATCTTCTGATCATCTGTGGCATATCGGGGCTTCTGCAAGACTAAAGAAACCAGATTCTGTCGTCCATCAGTCCTTGTTCCACCACTGATAAAACACCAGCATTGCGGAAATTCCCCCAGTGGAATCGTTCTCCTAACAACGAAGATCTTCCTTGGTCTTGAAACACTGAAGCGGCACCCTGTGAAAACACACACTTGCCCCTAGAGTGGATTTGCATGACAAATTCTAACCCACTGTGTTGTACTTGGACAATGGAGATATGGTTTCCATCAGACTCACTGGCCAGCAATAAGAGACCTTTGAACAGGATAAGCCTGGTATAAGAGGAAGGATTCTTTGGCCTGCTTGGCATAGGCACTCTTTGCCTATTCATTCCAAACTTGCAACAAAAACCACCCAACTTCCCAGACCTTTGTTGGAATATATGGATTTGTATGAGACAACACAGAGCACTGAACAGACCTGCTGATTCTGTCATGTTGAGATATTACTTTATATTTACATGCTTTGCTTTTCCAGCGATATGAAAGTGGATAAAAAAGAAAAAAACTGGCATCTATCTATTCCCATAAGTTGACCAACGGTGTCCTTGAAAGTCTTATGGTCTCCTCTTCTTTCAAGTGGGTGCGAACTCTGTCAAATACACCACCAATTCCTTCTTTTGCTGCACACTGTTCCAAAGTTTTGCATACAAACGGAGTGGCCTATACTACTGTACCTTTGGAGACTTGTTTAACTGAATTCTGGATGTATTTTTTTCTTGCATTAATGTGCTGAAATTACCTAGAGGTGTAATTATCCTTGGAAATTTGAAGAATGGACTGCATATGAAAGTGCTCCACGGTTTTCCAAGCTAGAACTGATAAACCAGGACTGGATAGCAACTTAAATGTCTTATTGAACTCTTTGCTAAAATCCAAGTGGATGTATAGCTGACCGTTGACTTCTAGATTCTTACTATATCTCCATTTTGTATGTCTTATTGTTGAATGCTGCCTCTGTGTTTACTTGTTTATAACAGAAGCTCAGGGCTCAGCCCCCATGGGACTCAAAATTATCTCAGAGATAGTTCACATAATTGGATTATGCTATCTCTGTCCATCTTAAGTTATGGATGGAGGTTATGAGCTAGGTTCATATATCACATGATGCCATGCTTTAACAATTATTTCCAAACCGCTATGTTTGACCACGTATGAGGTTTAGCCAAACACCAGTTCACTGTATTATGGCTTAGCATGGTGCATGAACCCAGCCACAGTGTAGATATTTATTCACAGTGTAAATGCACTGCACAAGACTATTTTCTAATGGTGGGTAGTTGGGCATCCTTGCCCACAGACTATGATTTGATTGTATTGATCATTGCTGAATGGCAAGCACTTGTCCAAGTGCTTCAGAAGATGTTCATTGACATTAATCCTTATGGCTGCATCATGCCTTCAAAGTTTATAGACTTATTGTTTGTTTGTTTGTTTTTAAAAAGAATTTCTGTGATTGGGGGAAAAAAAAATACAACAGCCTAAGATGCATTCCCCTGATGAAGCAGAGGACATAGACATTGAATTAGCAGACTACAGCTGTTGAAATTAGCCCGTGGATTTGACTCTGAATGTCAGCAGATTAACATTATAGGGCGGATCCAAACTATTTAATTGGCATACAAGAGAAAAAATGCATTTATAGAGAAATGCTTGGTTCTGTTTGTCATTCCTCAAACTTATGCACTGTCTGATCAAAGAAACCACCAGCAGAAATTTAATGCGCTCAGTGGTAAAACTAACTTTGTTTACTGAACCCAGCAGTGTGTGTGTGTGTGTGTGTGTGTGTGTGTGTGTGTCCTAACAGCTTCTCAGTAATTCAGGTGTATTTGCCTTAGGCAAAACATCTAGCCAGAAAGCTGAGATTTACATTTTAATGTTGTACATAGTTCTTTTCTTCTTTAAAACCCTTTGTCTCATCTTATTAGTTCTACTTTTCTTTTGACCATCATTACTCTCTGATCTTTTTCTACTATATCTTACCATTCCAGGTTGACAAAAAATTCTAGTGTGTGCAGTTAAAAGATTTTCTCATTTTTATGACTAGCTCAACGTTATTAAGCCTCTCTTGGCCAATGTTCCAGCTAGGAGCCTCACAGGCAGTGATTCAAGAATTGAGCTCTCCATGAGGTTGTTTATTGCAAGAACTAAAAAATTCCTTATTCAGGAAACTGTTAAGAGTAAGATGCAAACTCTATTTATAGTACAAGCCAGGTTCTGTGATGACTCTGTCTCCCTTCTCCTAACAATGCAGCCGATTGGGGGCGGGGGAGGGGGACACACAGTCATTGAATTAAAGCTGTTGAAATTTGCTGTTTGAGTATGAATGCCAAAAGATTAGCATTGTTGGGTGGCTCCAAACTGTTTAATTGGCCTATATGGAGAAAAAAAAATTGTGGTCCCTTTTTTGTTGTGCAAAATATATATATATATATCCAGATTATTTTTCCCTTTGGCTACAAAATGTAGTGTTCCTCTCCTTTTTCTGTAAAATGTTTATATTTCCAAAGCCATAAGATGGCAGTATTTTTTGCAGAGCCTACTTCCTGTTTGAGTTGGCATCTCTGCTCTTTGCCAGTCCCTTTTCTCCAGTTTCTCTCTGAATTTGGAATAAATTCTGCCTGCCTTTTGCTGCCAGTTGGCTTTGGAAAACTCAGTCTGTGCACTGAGAAGGCTGGATGGTGGAAAATCTGTGTGGGAATATTTGAATCTCACTATGGAAAAAATAGTAGATGTTCTCAGCTTTGCAGAGACTTCCACTTCCAGCTGTGCTTGTTACCAGCGAAGATCCAAATGTCTTAAAAGCTGTGGTTTTCCTCTCTGCCCATCCCAGGAAGACATGGTGAATTCTTCTGGAACAACTTTCATTCTCCTCCCTTGTAGGGTTCCTGGAAGATGATACCAGCTCCTGATTACTCCTGCCTGGAGATGAACGCTTTGTGACTTAAAACAATCTGGTTTTGGATGGTTGTCTTCTAGGATTTCTGTGGGTGAAGTCAAATACTCCCATGAGTACAAAATGGGGAGGAAAAAATGGCTAATCTGGGTATGGCTGTCACCTCCAATTCTTTTATCCATGTTCCCTCTATACGATAAGGCACCAGACCAGTGATTCTCAACTGTGGTCTGCAGATCCCTGGGGGGCCAGATGTCATCACAGGTGATCCATGATGGCTTGAAGAAATGTTATGATTTAAATCTTGAGTTAAGTCTTGGGGATCTGTGGCCAGGGCCACAAAAGGTATTTAAAGGGGGTCCATGGTGAAGATTGAGACTTGCTGCACTAGATTAACCAAAAGATGAGCAAAATCTGGAAGGACACCTTCTCAAGCCAATGATAAAGCAGACCTGCTCAGGTTTTAAGCAGGTTATGATCTGGATAGATAACCACCTCCTAGGAACTCATGTCTGAACTTTCTAGAGGTCTAAGAGAATATGAGTAAAGTTTTAAAATATAGTTCTCCAAGGAATATCTGAAATTGATATATGCCAGCTGTGCTCAGTTTTATCCTCTTGATAGTTTAGCAACTATGGAGGAAAATAATCTCTGTGCAAGAAGCTAATTTATGCAGTGTATGATTTATAAGCCAACACTCTTTATGTATTCCAAGTCCGAGAACATAACTAAAGCCTTTCTCAAACCTGACACCCTGTAGGTGCATGTTACCTCCTCGACAGCTCTATTTGTGATCTACGTTTGGCAACATAGGCAATAATTCCACACACAAGAGTTAATGTGGAAGATTAATGGTTTTTAGGTAAGGGCTTCATTAGAGAAAAAAATTTTCTATGATCCAAAGGGCACATCCAAAGATCTGGTCATGTTTGAAGCATGGGATCTTACATCTGGCTGATTTTATAGCACCATCACATTGCTGTGCCTATTGACTGACCATTACATTATATTGTTATTTTCAGTACGGGATTTATTGCAGCAGACTTGCCTTATTTATTTTTATAATTGTAAATGAAAATATTAAAAAAAATATGATTCTATGTTTATTTGCCTGTCTTTTTATAGGTACCCCCACACCCAAAGGATTTATTGGACAACTGCATGGCACCAGCATTTCTTTTAATAAGGAAGCAACGATTGGTGAAAATAGAGTAATTGTTTTAGGTGGAATATCTTTTTTTCTTGCAGCCCATGCCAAATCTGGAAGCCGCAAGCGATATATCTATCAGTTTAGGACTTGACTTTTTTTTTTTTAAGTTCCAACCTGGCCTTTTTAAAAAAAAAACCTGCTTCCTGTTATGATTGTAGCTATTATGTACTAGTTGCATGAATCAAAACTACGATTCTGAAGGTTAAATTTTTAAAATAGTATGCTTCCCTCAAAATTTTGTCTATTCTTGCATTTCAAAGCAACCTAGCAGTAAAGAGTGTGATTTTAAAAAAAAAATCTAGAATTTGACTTTAAGCAGTATTCTTAAATGCCTGAATGAACGTGGGATTCTAGGAAATAGGATAAAGAGGTCTTGAAAGGAGAACAATCTATGTACAAAGTTGTCATGGTTAATACTCAAAAAAAAAAATCCACAAAGGCAACATCCTTATTAGACAACCTAATAAGCTTTTATGATTTATTAAAACTCTTCATCAACTGACAAAAAAGAGTGGGGATTGTTGCTGAATTGACCTGCCAGTGGCATTCTTGATTGAGAGAAGAACTGCAAGGAATGAAAATGAATATTAACCATATGGGCTGCTTTCAAGTGGGTGATGCTGAAAGACAGTGGCCAAAAGCTTTTGATTGTGCAGCTAGCAGCCCAAATCCATATTTTCCCCATGTTATATCAAACATAAAGGTTCATTGGTAGTAGAAAAATGAATACAAGTAAAACCTATGTTCTGTTGTTGCATGATGTATATCAGCAGAGATCAGAAAGACCAATCATGGCAATGATCATGTTGAGTGATGCCATTGGCATGCCAGACTTTTGAGACAATGGCCTACAGGTAAATAACCCAACTTTTCTTGGACTGTTCTTGAACAATCACCCATTGTTAGCATATTGCGCCTGTCTTCTAGATTAGGGCTTTTCAACCAGTGGTACAGGTACCACCTGTGGTACATTGGCACCTGGCAGGTGGTACGCGACCATCCTAGAAAAGTGATAGTGGGGGAGGGGAATGAGCTGAACCAGTGGCAGCACCGCACAAGCCTGAGCGCGAGATGGCTGGAGCTGCAGGGCTGTCAGGGCTCAGCGGAAGCGCCAGGATCAGCACCAGGCTCCAGCTGGAGCTCAGCGCTGATCCTGGTGCTTCTGCTGAGCCCAAAAGAAGCGCCGATCAGCTGGAATGTTGCAGCATCTCCAAGGTCTTGTGATTTACATTCAGATGCTTGGCAACTGATTCATATTTATGACAGTCACAGTGTCTCAGGGTCATGTGAAGTGACCAAAACCTGCTGCAACCACCCAGCAGATGGGAGGAATAAAAACCAAACACCCCCCCACCCCACCGCTTCCAATCCTCAACAGAAATGTTCACAACAATGAAAACCTCGGACAGGATTAAGAGCGCCACCGGGCGGGCAGGTAGGTGTCTTGCTCAGCTGTGGCTTGGGGGGGCACTTTTTTCAGTGCCATTGTAACTTCGAACAGTCATTAAGTGAACTGTTGTAAGTCGAGGAGACTACCTGTACTTTATCATTTTTTTTCCCTTTTTTTGGGTCATCAAGTTTTTGACACCTTGCTAGGCAACTGGTGGTACTCATATGTTGCCATATCCTAAAAGTGGTACAGTGGGTGAAACGGTTGAAAACCCCTGTTCTAGATCAAATAAGCAATGTGATCTGCAAGCAATCATAAGCATGTTTGACTTAACAAAAATCAGCATAGGTGTGTTTACATTTCCCAAGAGAGAATTGCACTCTGTTGGCAGGTAGCTTAAGGACATTTTATTTGAAGCTTAATAACACAATGGCAAACTAGATTTTTTTTCCCCCTCTTGGTTTGGTTTACAGCATGGTTAAGTCAGATGTTGCAGTTAAATGCTTTGCAAAGGCTCCATTCTGCTTTATTTTTCATTTCGATTTGGGTAGCTTTCGATCTTCTTTTGTCCCTTCTCTCCTTCAGTTAGACTTGCCTGAAATACACATTGATGACAATTATACATACATTCAACATTTCAAAATTATTTTAATTGAAGTATACCATTTTGAGCTTTTAATACATTTGTTAGGTACCAGCGGCTTTCTTAGCATTGTAAAGATATTACAACTCGGTGTTGACAGACTCAAAACAGAAACAGATGCAAAAAGGAAAGAGAAAAAGTAACAGGGACGAAAACAGTAAATCAGGCAATAGCATTTCCTTCTCTGGCTGACATAATGTTCAGATTGGTCTGTCTTTTATCAGAATCCTTAGGAGGCAGCATCAAAAAAAAGTAAGATTTCTTCTGAGCTTTGAAATCACCGTTTTTCACATTAGCCTCTAGTTGTCCCATCATGCTCAGTGGTTACTTTAAAGAACTTTCTAAAAAAGGTAAAGGTTTCCGCTGCCTTGTTGTGTCTGACTCTAGGCGTGTGGTGCTCATGTCTGTTTCCTAGGCAACGGAGCTAGCATTGTCTGAAGAAGCTTCCATGGTCATATGGCTGGCATGACTATATGCCGATGGAGCACAGAATTCTGTTACCTTCCCTGGTGGTACCTATTTATCTGTTTGCATGCATATGAAATACTAGGTTGCAAGAATTGGAGCAAGAACAGGAGCTTACTCCATCATGCAGTGCTTGGGTCTCAAACTGCCAACCTTTTGGTTGACAAGCCAGAACTACTAAGCCACCACACCCTAATTTAGTCTTTGTCTTAGTTAACTTAGCTAACTTAGAACTTAGACTTAGTTTTATTTGTTTCCCCTTCTCCAAGACTGGAGGAATATTAAGCTTCAAATAAAATGTCCTTAAGCTACCAGCCATGCAGATGATACCACTCTAATGGCAGAAAGTGAAGAGGAACTAAAGAGCCTCTTCATGCGGGTGAAGAAAGAGAGTGCAAAAGTTGGCTTGAAACTCAACATTAAGAAAAAAACCAAGATCATGGCATCCGGCCCTCTCAATTCCTGGCAAATAGATGGGGAAGAAATGGAGGTAGTGACAGATTTTATTTTCCTGGGCTCCAAGATCACTACAGATGGGGACTGCAGCCAAGAAATTAAAAGACGCTTGCTCCTGGGGAGGAAAGCTATGGCAAATCTAGACAGCATACTAAAAAGCAGAGACAACACCCTGGCAACAAAAGTGCATATAGTCAAGGCCATGGTTTTCCCAGTTGCAATGTATGAATGTGAAAGTTGGACCATAAGAAAGCCTGAGGGCCAAAGAATTGAGGCCTTTGAACTATGGTGCTGGAGAAGACTCCTGCAAGTCCCTTGGACTGCAAGGCGTTCAAACAGATCAGTCCTAGAGGAGATCAACCCCGACTGCTCTTTAGAAGGCCAACTCCTGAAGTTGAAACTCAAGTACTTTGGCCACCTAATGAGAAGGAAGGACTCACTGGAGAAGAGTCTAATGCTGAGAAAGATTGAAGGCAATAGAAGAAGTGGACGACAGAGAATGAGGTGGCTGGATGGAGTCACTGAAGCAGGAAGCGTGAGCTTCAATGGACTCCAGAAGATGGTAGAGGACAGGAAGGCCTGGAGGAACGTTGTCCATGGGGTCACGATGGGTCGGACATGACTTCGCAATTAACAACAACAACAACAAGCTACCTGCCAACAGAGTGCAATTCTCTCTTGGGAAATGTAAACACACCTATGCTGATTTTTGTTAAGTCAAACATGCTTATGATTGCTTGCAGATCACATTGCTTATTTGATCTAGAAGACAAGCGCAATATGCTAACAATGGGTGATTGTTCAAGAACAGTCCAAGAAAATTTGGGTTATTTACCTGTAGGCTGTTCTCTCAAAAGTCTAATGGCATCACTCAACATGATCATTGCCATGATTGGTCTTCACCTTTTTTAAATAAAAGATAATCGCTACTTTTCTCATCTATCTTAAACAAAAGATTTAATTGGCATTCTCGTTAGCAATATTTTGAGCTTCAGATTACTATAGAGAGTAAGAAAGATGACCTTGATGGAGAGAGACTAGCTCCATTACCAAAACAATGAAGGGGGAAAAAACTGTCTTAGGTCCACAACACATAGAAAATATTCAGAAGAGATTCAGATATGCATCTCACTACTTCACAGGAATATAAGAAGGGGAGAAGATACAACACAATCAGATTTGCAAAATTCTGTTTCTATAGTCCATCTCAATAAAGGTAGCTCTAGCCTTCCTGTGCTGGTGATTTCCTAGTCTCATCAACCTGACAGGGCTGACAATTCCATCCTTAAATCACTGGAACAGAAAATAATGCGGAGTTGAAAATAACATTTAGAAGAGAGCTTACCTGTACGAACACTTTTCAGTCCTCGAAGTGTGAAATGCTGGCGTGGCACATGGCATTCAAAGGGCTGCATCTCCCCAACTTTGTCTACCTCATTTTCAATCTGCGTTGGAGAAAAAGGACTCAGATGAATTGGTCTGAAATGATGGAAGGTCAGTTTTGCAATGGAAACTTCAGAGGCTGTGCGGTGGAATCGTTTAGTGCAGTGTTTCTCAACCTTGACAATTTTAAGGCATGTGGACTTCAACTCCCAAAATTCCACAGCCAGCAATGCTGGCTGTGGAATTCTGGGAGTTGAAGTCCACATGCCTTAAAATTGTCAAGGTTGAGAAACACTGGTTTAGTGTCTTCTCCCACATTTGGAAGATAATCAGTGGGACATACTCTGGTGCTCCAAGTACCTTCCAGCAGTAGCATGTGAGCAACATCTCCTGTTCTGATAGAGTTTCCAAAGGAAAGCTCATAGAAGAAACCTGGTGCTTTGCTGCCCTATTGCAGAAGCTGAACTTCTCCCACAGAAATATCCCTAGATGGAAGGAACTGGTTCACATTATTCGATGCACCCTCCAGCGATAGTTCTGTCCCTTATAAATTAAACTAGAAGCTCCCTTGACCTTCAGGGAATAGAAACATCCAATTTTATCATGGGATGGATCCAACACATCACAAAATGTGATTCAAATATTTTTATTAGTTTATCAAAACAGAAAAATGAAAATAATGGGAAAATAGGGGAAGAGGAAAAAGTGTAGGGAAAGGGGGAAAATAAAAAAAAAGCTTCTGACTCTTTGTGACATAGTAGAATAAAGTAATAACATACAACCTTGACTTTTTATGTTTACATAATAATATATACAGCATTTCTATAACAACAAACCTATCTAATCAGCAAAACCCAAAATCAAAGTTTCAATTTTTTTTCCACCTCAAGCACAAAGTGGTTTCCAAGTAGAAATAAAACTAATTGTATTATTTTCTTTAATCAAAGTAGTCAGTTAAACCATTTCTCCTAACTAACTCTATCAACCTTTGCAGCTATTTGTCCATTGTGGGAATCAAAATATTCTTCCATTTGCATTAAGTATTCTTGCTGCTGTCCACATATACTGTGTAACATCAACGTGCCAATTTTTTTCCCCAAATTCTTTATCCATTAAGTCTAAAAGAAAAACATCTGGATTTATCTTTATATTCATTTTAAGAATCTTCTGTATTAAGATGTGAATGCTACTCCAATATTTCTTTGCATTGGCACATGTCCACTATAAATGACAAAACATCACATCATAATGTGATTGAAATGACCAAAAACTAACTTACCTCTTGGAAAGAGTCCCTTAGGTTTTCCACCTCTCTCTTCCCACCAGGTTGGAAGCCATATGACCAATGTTGGGCAAAGCAGGTTGATAAAGAGATGAGCAACAGGAAGAAACTTGAAATTAGCATCCCAGTCTTCTGCATTTTGTCACAATCTGGAGACCAAGAAGAAGCTCTGCTAATGCAGAAGAAATGAAATAAAGAAAAAACTTAACATGTTTCTCTGGATAGTTATTATTAAATATGCCAACATGCATTGTGCATATGCTATAGATTACCTGATTGGTGGTCAAAGATGAAAGTGGTTCTTCTGAGATCTTCTTTGGCGTGGGATGTGCTTTCTTGCCTTATAAATATCCCACTTCTCCGTCTGTGACGCATTTGCCCCAGGCAGTCACATTCCTAACTGTCTCACGCTGACTATAATTGTGGTCTTATCTAAGTCATAATGAGAAGAAAGGATTTGGACACCCTTCCTGGAAAGCTGATATACACAACTGATCTTTTCTCTCTAAAAGCCTTTCTTGAATCTGGAAGTTGAGTCATGCCAATTGGATTTCTTTTCTTTTTTAGTTTGAAATATTTCCCTGCTTACCCAAGCAGCTCCTCCAGACTGATTCAACTTCCAAGCAACTCTACTTCGATGACCGAGAATCTTCATCGACAAACTTTCTTGAGAGATGTTATACAAACTGAGACATGCTAAATAAAGCCAGGTGGTTTTAGTACTATAATGGGGAAGTCTTTTTTAATGAGCAACTGGTTTGTTTCAAAAGTCTTGGCCTTTTGATCTATCTGTTCAGAAGATTGAGAAAGAATGATAGCTGCAGTGGTGCTTCCATCATTGGGTATCAAAAATAGAACTTTGAGTCTAGGGGTGCAGGAGAAAAACTTTCTCGCAAGCATCCTCAAAGATCCTACCATATTCTTCTGTTCCTATCTTATAAATGTGTTGCATTTCTATATCTGTTGCTGGATGTACTGTATATCATCCCTTTTTTTATCCCTGCAGTAACCCTGTGTGGTACCTTCAGCAACATGGAGTGTAACTGACAGAAAGACATCTGTGAGTTTCCGTGGTCAAAAGTGGATTCGAATTTGATCCTTCTCAGTTTTACTCCAACACCTTAACCACTCCACCACGTTAGATGATGTACATCTAGATAAGCTGTTAAGAAAACCAGATAAATAGAAACCTTTGAGGACCACCAGTCCCACCTAAACACTGAAGACATTTTTAATATGACGACAATGCCGAAAAGATGGCAAAAACTGATTGTAATATCTTGAAGGCCAAATAGGAACCATACAAGAACCCATTTGCAAGAAGTCTACTAGGGA
Organism: Bothrops alternatus; assembly: GCA_034064705.1. Taxonomy (NCBI): domain Eukaryota; kingdom Metazoa; phylum Chordata; class Lepidosauria; order Squamata; family Viperidae; genus Bothrops; species Bothrops alternatus. The sequence continues at coordinate 1,888,822 of JARGCV010000435.1, forward strand.
CAGCCAGCATCTTTCTGAAAGAGTTAAGAGTGACATTGAGAGGAGAAAATATACCTTTATGAAGTGATGCATAGAATGGAACAATATGCAAGAACGGAGCGTGACAATAGAAGGATCAAGCTCAATTCTGAAAGAACTGAGTTTTCACATAGTGAGAAGTTCCTCACTAAAGAAAATAAACATGGATAACCATATGGCAGTGGTTTCCAAATTCTGAAATGCAAAACTGTTTCTTCCCTATGTAAAATGGCTTACAAAGTTTTATAAAGTCCAGAATACCAGCTATGGAAGAGGCAGTCTATCAGTGTATCATTAATCAGTCTGATTGATACAATAATGAGGAAACTGGATGCTTCAATGAATGCTATATGACTAATAGAAGGGAATATTAGTATTAAACTGTGGAATCCTTGGTGCTCTCTGAGCTTGGTGGTTTTCTTGCAGATGCTTCATTATCAATCTAGGTAACGTCACCAGTGCTAGTAAAGAATGGAGTTTACAACTGAGGATGGATACTCAGTTTGGATAACTAAATGTCTGCAAGAAAACACCCAAGCTCAGAGGGAGCCAATGACCCCACGTGGTATACGACTGAATTCCAAGGCGTAATCCAATGAGCAGACCCTACTTTGAGAACCACTGTGATAGGCAAAACCATACCATAAATGAGAATACATCTATCCTCAAAAGAGCCACATTGAAGTTAAACTGCTTGAAGTCAGGCAGCTCCACCCTGGCAACCTTCCAGAAGAAGCTAAAGCTGTGAGGTCTTCCAGAAGGTGCTTGGGCCATCACGACAGAGGTGAAATAACGAATAAATGAAAAAATAAAGGCGCTATAATCAACTACCGCAGAGTGTTCAAGAGAATTAGCTTCAAAAATATTGTCAACCAAGTCTTAGATATGAACAAGAAGACTATTAAACTCCATGCCTCTGAGATTTTATAAAGGTTTACTGCAATTTACTTCAGCGATTCCCTCCTGCTTCCTTGGGGTGTTAATGGATAAGGGTAATTTGCAGAAAATATTTCATGAGGATTTGCTAAAGGTTAATGCGTTTTTCCCCCCCTTCAATTTCACAGAGTTGGCAAGGACTCCTGTAGAACTCTTACAGGGACAGGGGAAATTCATGCTGTGAAAACCGTTTATTGACAATTAAAAGAAAAACAGGGCAAATGAGCGACTGCCACATGCAAGTTGGATATTTGTTGCCTAATACTCTGTGCGTACTTTGGATGAATTGGTTGGGTGGCAAGCTGAGTTTTCCAATGACATCTCAATCATACAGATTTACTTGTTAACTTTTATTTGTTTATTATTTCTTTATTTATGTCCCACCTTTATTATTTGTACAAATAACTCAAGGCGGTGAACATATCCAACGCACTTGGATAAACCTGAACACAGTACATTTTAAAAAATAATGTTTGAAAGAGATACTGGAAATGTTTCTTGAGAAACGGAAGTAAAAAAGAAGGATTATTTTTTTGAAAATTTTATATTGGAAGATTGGACCTATTTGCAAGGTCAGAGTAAATTATGTGTTTCCAAGGTTTTTAATTTCAGAAATCCCTCTCAACACCCTTAATTGCAAAACTTTTAAATCCAAGGGCTAATTGATTAAACTTCCCAACCTAAGCTTAAATGGTGTTATTTTCCAAATTCAAACAACGGTTTGCAAGTTTCTGAAGCTCTTTATTTATTTCATGATTTGATCAAGATAGTTATAAAGGTTTCTTATGCATAGGTGAACATATTGTGATTATTTAAGACAATCAGCTTCAGCAAAATGGGTGTAACTTACACACAGAGAATTAAGAAAAAGGCTGTTTGATTACTTTAAACTCTAAATCTTCATTATATACTGGTATAGGTTAGTTTGGTACCCTTGAAACAATGTCATTCTTTCTTTCCCCAGGCACCTTTTCAAAAACTTTGGTGAAATTAGAAGCACCAGGATTTTGTTGTTGTTATAATATCCTATATCCAATTAGCCAGAGCAACCCAGTTCACAAACCATTCAATATGACTAAAGCAAAGTTTCCACCATATGGAAGACTGGTCTATTATGAATTCATAATAGACCATTTGCTGCTAGCTTTTCATTCAAGAGTCACAAAAGTACAGTTCGCTCTAAAGCCCTACCGATTTGCTATTATTTTTTGTAATTATCCCTTTTTTAAAAAAAAATTGGATGAGAGGCATCATTCAGCATGGACTGTCCACTCAGCTTCCATTTGTGGCTTAGCATGAAAAAGAAAGGGCTAAGAGTTTGTTCACACTCCTACTGTCAGATATCAGAAGCGTTTTCCCTAGCTTAAATAAGGCAAAAAACCCATGTAACCAGGTAACAAAAAAATTATGTCTCTTTCAATTTCTAGGTACTCCCATGTTCCCCAATCCAGTTCTCTTCTCCACCCACAAGCTGAATGAAAAACTATGTTAAGTACTCTGGATTCTACCTGCAGGCATATATCAATTATATATACCTAGAATTAAGGAGGAACTTCATGATAGTGAGGACAATTAACCAGTGGAACAGCTTGCCTCCAGAAATCATGGGCGCTCCATCACTGGAGGTTTTTAAGAAGAGGTTAGACAGTCACTTGTCTAAGATGGTATAGGTTCTCCTGCTTGAGCAGGGGGCTAAACTAGAAGACCTCCAAGGTCCCTTCCAGATTCTATTCTATTGTATTCTATTGCATTGTATTCTATTCTATTCTATTCTTTCTATTGAGTAGATACTCTGTCCATGAGCCTCACCCAGCCAGGAACTGATAGGCCAATGCCTCTAAATGCAACTACAGTGGAGGAGGATAGATTTTAGCCCCCTAATGTTTCTAGTATATAATTCTGGAGTCATTATTTTCCTTTCATTTCTACATTTTGATGTTGACTGTAGCTCTGAGTCTAAGGTAAGTGCTCACCCAATTTCGTTTACATCTGGGTGTGCACAATCTGGCTATAGGTTCACAGGCACAGAGATCATTGAAATGTTCTGTATTGACATCACAGGGAATTTGTATGCCATAACCTGGTTTGCGTGACTGAGTGTGCTATGCACATTATCCAATGTGGGCTGAATTACAAGCCCACGGCTTAGCATGATCTGTGGTCCCAATCATACTTTCTCAGCCCATTTAAATCATGTTTGCCCTGGCTACTTTTAACAGGAAGATCCACTGCTTCTGTTTCTGTAACTCAGCTAGAAAGGTGCACAGGTTAAGGGTTTGCATATAGCCACATTCTGCCATGGAGCTTATGAGTTATAGTCCATGGTGTCCAAAGAGATCAGATTCCCTAATTATATTCGAGCAGGAAAAACATATCTGGAATCTTATTTCTATTGCAGCTGAAACTTGTTTATCTAAAAGGCCAGATTCATATAGATGGTATTAAATTACCTTTCCCAACAGACCCAGTGAGTTGGCTAATGACAATGAATGATGAGAACTGCAATCCAAACATGTAACACCAGTTCCAGATTTATAGGCTGAAAATGGACATCAGCTTCCATTTGCAGTTTTAAACAAGCCTCATTCCTTGATTTTTTTCCCCCTATAAAAACTAGGAAGGTGGTTCATGTTTTTATTTGCATAGGCACATAAAAAGGATTGGGAGTGAGGTAGGGCAGTACCTTTAAGATCAGCTCTTAATGTTGCGATATCTGGACTGGGTTAAATAAAGTTAACCCTGTTTTGTTTTTTGGGATGGATGACTACTGAGGTTGTCCTTGTTTCGTATTGGTATAACTGGAATGGCAGAGCTGAACCTTTCAAATGCTTTTTGGAGACTTTCTAGAGTTATTTTTCCATTTAAAAAAACAACAACCCATAAGAATGCTGGTGGTGGTGTGCAACAATATACTGTAGTATGTGAATTATCTCTAACTTTCTTTTCTGCATAACATTTCCTAGGCATCTTTTGGCTGTGTATGTTCCTAGCCCTTTATTTCCTAGTACTGATAAAATAGAATATTGTAGAACCGTGGGATCCTTGGTGCTCTTTGTATTCTTATGGATGTTTCTTTACCAAACTAGGTTTACATCACCATGTAAAGTAGCCTGAGCTATTTCTGATCGCTCCCTATTTTATCCAGGATCCCCAGGGTTTCTCACTCAACTTTTGATCAAGAGAATTTGATGAAATCGCCAACAAGGCATTATTCACTGTGATGGAAACCTGTAACAATACCAGCTTATTAAAAGGTTCAGGATGCACTTCCCCAGTGCCGATATAAGAGGAATTGGCTCATTTCTAATGGTTCTAGGCCACATGACCAAGATGAGTGTAGGTCCAATGACTGAATACCATAGCAATTTGGGGCTCACAGAAGACTTTGTATCGCATTTGCACATTCAATTCCTGACTGTTAGACATGAGCAATACGTCTTTAAAATGGCTGAGTGGCCTCCTTTTGCAATTAATACTTATGACACTGTTCTAAGTCAAGGAACACACACATAACAGTATTCAGAGCTGTTTTAAATCAGTGCATTAACAGGCTTAAAATAAGACCCCAAATCTATCCACGATGACGCTTGAAGAAATACAGTTGTTTCTGTTTTGCCAAGAAGATTCAAATCTAGATACCTTTCGACCCGCCTTCCCACATTTAATAAGCCACTGTAAATAAAGGTTCACCAATCCAGGCTGAAAGCCAAAACGTTTGCTACTACGTGTGAACCGACTGTGTTTTAAAAACCCACACTGGAAGTTGAATAAATACAAATTGCATATATTGTGCTTTCATAAATATTTTTTCTAGAGGAGAGTTCTAAAGCAAGATAAGAGTCAAGAGAGCAACATCTTTGGGAGTTATCAGCAAGCTTCTTGTCCCAACTGGATTCAATAGCTATTCCTATACCTAAGACAAGGGAAGGCCCTTCACTCCATATAGCAGCAGCTTCTCAGATACCACTGAGAAAAACATGTTGTGGAAGGAATATCATTTCCCCCATGGAGCACCAAGAGTCTTCAGCCGGGCAACCTATCTGACGCTCTGAGACATGTGCAGCGGTGTCAACATCTCTTCAAAGATGGCTCCTTTCACATTCGACCCTCTCAGATTGGCCTCTTGTAGATCACAGCCTGACAGGTCACAGTTCTGAAACCACAGAGGAGGTGGTCAGCAGAGGTGTAGATATTGGATGACCCTCCTACAAAGCCGCATGGCTGTTAAAGTTGAAGGAAACGCCCAACAATCCCCCTGGTTTAAACTCTTTGGGGTCCATCAAAAATTGGAACATGAAGCTCTCACCTCCAAATCAGTTCCTGCCAAGGTTGCTCCTCTCAAGTTGCAGTTTTTCAATTTTGCGTTCTTTAGAGTGGCAACTCGGAGATTGATGCCCGTCATCTGACTTCCTTCCATATCCACACCCTTCAGGTTAGCACCTGTAGTCACAAAATTCAATCCCATCAAAAAAAAAAAAAAAAGAGGTGGAACTTCCTTTCATCCTCACTATGCTACTATAGCATCCTATTACAACAGGGGTCTTCAAACTTGGCAACTTTAAGACTTGTGGACTTCAACTCCCAGAATTCCTCAGCCAGCCAGATATAGCAAAGATATAGCAAAAGATATAGCAAAAGATGCTAATTTTTATGTCGGTTGAGCCATTGGAAATATTATACACGAACTAAATTACCGGTATGTAATGTTCTTCCTTTTCCAGTAAACAATAATAATAATTATAAAAAACCTTAGAACAGCAGTTTCTTAACAAAGGTATCTAACTATAAAAGTTTGCCATGTTTTATCTTTCTGTTTTATTTATTTTATTGTAATTTTTTTACTTAATTTTGTGAGCCATCCAGAGTCATTGAGCCAGATGGCTTTAATAAATTATTAAAGTCGGTTGGATAGTCAGCCAGATGTTTAGATAGGATTTTGCATTTTTATTCACTTATCAAATCCTTCCCTAGAGCTGGGATAGGCAGATATTGTTAGTATTATTATTGTTCATTGCACAGACGGATGTTCAGACCGAATTTGGCATTTTTGCCCGCCTATCAAGTCCTTCCCAAGGACCTGGGAGAGGCATATGTGGATATTTGATGGTGTTACAGATATCATCAGAGGATGTAAGTTGTTTTCAGTCAGCTGCCTTTTGCAATTGACTGATGGTGAATTTGTCAACGTCAGTGGTGTTCAAATGGTGCTACAGTTGGTTTGAGATTGTACCCAAGGCTTCTATGACTACTGGCTTCTTTTGCCACAGTCATTCTATTTCTATTTGCAGGTCTTTGTATTTTGTTATCTGCTGTCAGGTACTGCCTTATTACTAAGCGAAGTACTACTTTATTATTAAGCGAAGTACAAGTGTATAAGCAATGGAAGTCATAGCCCTCCAGAAATTGTTGAAGAGGTTATGAAGTGCAACAGTATATGTTATGTGAATGAATTTCAGCAAACATTGCAGACTACAGGAACCATTTGCATTTCAGTTTGAGATGCAGACGACATAGACTCATCCCCAACAGCCTGCGTCGGTCTTCAGCAGTGAAGCGACACAGGGCAAAAAACATCCTGCAGCCAAGAAGGCTCCACACACATTTGCATTACTCAGGTGACCCTGTGGACACAGGTAAACCTCCAATTAGCCTCAAGGACTCTCTAAAAGAATACAAATGACCAGCTGTCTGCAAGGACATTTCAGTCAGAGCTGAAGAAGCTTTTTGAATGAGAAGCAAAATGTCTCGTGAGAAAGCATCCTTGGGACACATTCAATCATTTCCTGAATGATACTGACTGCATTACATAAAAAGAAAAAGCCCAGTCAGTGTTTACCTTCCAAGTTAGCTTTAAGGCCAGAAGGATCTTCAAAATTGCAGCTTTTCAGCGATGCTCCCTCTGCATTTGAGCACAGCATCTTTACACCTTGGAGATTGGCATACTGCCGAAGAAAGAGGAAAGCAAAATTCTCAGATGAAAAAGAAGCCACATTTCAATCTGACATAGAAATTGGCAGGCTACATTTGACAAATGGTGGACGGATCACATTTGCTTAAAATACTCCAATGAAGAAAAATCCACAGCCTTTGTTAGCCGAATCTGCAGGTGACAAATCACAGTGCTTTACCTAACGAAGTTTATCAAAACTCCGAAAATTTTAGCTCTTGCTTCATTTCATGGTTAATAATCCCTTTCATCTTTCCAGGTCCATCCTGCCAAATCCATCTCTTCTGTTTCTTGGTATTTCTTTGCAAATAAATCCAAATTAGTAGAGAGACATGGGACATTTCCAGAGCTAGAAGCTGCCACCAGGTGGATAACTAGACATTTTAGCTTAGCATTGTTCACACTGATGGGTTTTGCTATGATTGGCAAGGATCTTTAGTAGTCATATCTTAAGAGGTTGTGGTTTATTTCTGGGCCATGCATGCTCCAAAGTGCAGCTACTTTGCAGTTTCCGTTTTATTAAAAGGTGTCCTAGCTAGTTTGGGCACACTACTATGGAACAGAACAATCCATTTTGCCTAAGCTTGTGCAAGAGGTGTGCATTTTATTCTTAGTCCTTATCCAAATAACACCCACATCTAGAACAGATCCGGAGAGATCAGCCCGTTCAAGGTTTGCGCAGCAGAGATTTGCATGGGCCAAGTTGCATCGGCTCAAGTTGGCCATCTTGAAGTTGATGTACCGGAGATCTAAACGAGAGAGGTCGGCACCGCTAAAATTTAACCCCTGGAGGAGAAGAGAACAGCAGTTAGGTTATATAGTCCATAAAGAATCTGAGCTCAAAACAACCGTTTCAACTGTCATGGTTACCATCAAGCTCAAAACAACCCATCTGAAAGTGAAGCTTTTTTGGGGGGGGTCACCTGTTATCTACATTTTGCATCAGCTGTGCAAAATCTAGCTCAAAAATCCAAACGCAACTGCTTGGAAGACAAAGTGTCTACCCTAACTCAGAGGAGGAATACACGCAACATTTGTGTTTGTTTATTTATTTATTTATTTGTTCAACGTCTAGAGCCGCCCACCTCAGTGAGTGACTCTGGGCTGTTTACAATTCAGAACATATGTTACAGTTAAAAATATATTAAAAAAACATTTTAAAACAATAAAAACAATAAACAATAGTAAAAATAAATAAATTAAAACATCCGATTCAAGATACACAGGAAAATGTGATCCAGGTTCCTCTAAAGCAGGGCTTTTCAACCAGTGGTACAGGTACTACCTGTGGTACATTGGCACCTGGCAGGTGGTACGCGAGCACCAGTAGCGGGGGAGGGGAATGAGCTGAACCGGTGGCAGCACCGCACAAGCCTGAGCGACAGACGGCTGGAGCTGCAGGACTCTCCGAGCTCAGCGGAAGCGCCAGGATCAGTGCCAGGGTCCAGCTGGAGCTCGGCGCTGATCCTGGTGCTTCTGCTGAGCCCAGAAGTGCCGATCAGCTGGAATGTTGCAGCATCTCCAGGGTCTTGTGATTTACATTCAGATGCTTGGTAATTGATTCATATTTATGAAGGTCACAGTGTCCCAGGGTCTTGTGAAGTGACCAAAATCTACTGCAACCACCCAGCAGACGGGGGGAATAAAAACCAAACACCCCCCCACCCCATCCCCGCTGCCAATCCTCAACAGAAATGCTCACAACAATGAAAACTTCGGACAGGAGGAAGAGCGCTGCCGGGCAGGCAGGCAGGTGTCTTGCTTACTGTGGCTTGGGGGGCACTTTTTTCAGTGCCATTGTAACTTCGAACAGTCACTAAGCGAACTGTTGTAAGTCGAGGACTACCTGTACTTTATCACTTTTTTCCTTTTTTGGGGGGGGGTCATCAAGTTTTTCACACCTTGCTAGGCGACTGGTGGTACTCGGATATCGCCATATCCTAAAAATGGTACAATGGGTGAAAAGGTTGAAAAGCCCTGCTCTAAAGCATGGTTGTCCAACCTTGTTTTCCCTGGCCACATATAAAATATATACTGCAGTATAGTTAATGTATATAAATAGCAAACTTCCTTAATTTTTCAATATTTTTTTTATTATCTTGTGGGGCCTCGTTACTAGCTATCCAGGGCTGCGAGCTGCCTGTGGTGATTTTTAATGTATCGGTGTAAACTTTTCTCTTTACAACTTGTGCAAAACAGGTCCCCCCCAAAAAAAACTTCCTTATTTTTTTACTATTTCATTTGCTCATGGTACCTGACAGCGTAGCTCCGACTTGGTTGAGGTTGCAAGGAGGAATCTAACAAATTCCTTTCGAGAAATGGGGGAGTGGTCTTCTGCAGGCTGGGAATTCTGTCCAAAAAAAGGGAAGAAGAGTTTAGGCCCAAAGAATACAAGATGGAATAGCTTTTGAAGAAAAGATTGGACATCCGCCTATCTGAAATGGTACAGGGTCTTCTGTTTGAGCAGGGGGTTGGACTAGAACCAGGGTCCCCAACCCCCAGTCCATGGATCAGTACCGGGCCACGGCATGCCAGCAACCAGTCCGCACAAACAAGCAAAGCCCCATCCGTGAGATGCAGGCAGCACACAAAACCACCCCCGCTTCAGTCCACGGAAAAACCCCTCTCCACAGAACCTCGTGCCCAAAAGGTTGGGGACCCCTGGACTAAAGACTCCAAGGGTCTTTCCAGCTTTATTCCGACTGCTTGATTGATTGCTTACGTTTGGTGATATACAGCAGCGTGGGAGTTTTGAGGCATTTTCAAGAAGGATATTTACAAGCTGTTGGGGATGTTGACATTGTAGGCTTGTTACATCTAATTCTGTCCCTTTCCTCTACACCAGACATGTCAAACATAAGGCCCGGAGGCCAGATGCGGCTCGCGAAGTGGTTTCATGTGGCCCACGAAGCCATCTTGGAAACAGTGAGGGAACGGCCCCCGCTGCCTTGGCCCTGGCCCAGGCCGGCCGGCAGCCAATGTACAATTTTGTGGTGGCCCTCTATGCTGAAACGCATTCAGTCTTAGCTCCACAAGGCCATCTGGAAACAGTGAGGAACCAGCCCCTGGGTGCATGCTGGGGAGGTGTCACCCTTTGTGAGGAATGAAGAAATGGACCATGCCTTGGCGCTTGTCCCGGTCCCCCCCTTCTGCCAGAGACCCTCAGATCTGTCCCACTCCTGCCCAGGCCCCCACAGGCATCCTTGCCCACCCAGTAGGCCACATCTATCCTGGCCACACCCACCATTGCCCCGCAATGCTGATGCGGCTCTCAATGAAATTGAGTTTGACACCCCTGCTCTACACCACATTCAGAAATCATTGGGTTTTTTTTTGCTAATTTACATATTCTGGCTTCACTCTATGGTTGAGCCCATTAATGTTTATGTTTGAAGAACAAAGCAACATAAATTGTTGGCACGCTACATTATGGTGGTGCAGCCATTTGAGCGTGCTCTTCATGATATCTATGAAAATTAAGTTGCTATCCTTAAGCCATATACGTGTGCATCTCTTTGAAAATAACTGACTTGACTGGAGTCCACTCAGAATATTGCCAATTCAACGTTACTGGCTTTTGTTCACTTTTTCATACTTTTTTTTTATTAAGGATTCTCACAAGATAAAAGATAATAACCACTTAGTATCAGAAAGAAAGAAAGAAAGAAAGAAAGAAAGAAAGAAAGAAAGAAAGAAAGAAAGAAAGAAAGAAAGAAAGAAAGAAAGAAAGAAAGAAAGAAAGAAAGAAAAATACGAAGAGCAAGATTTATTTATCTCAAAAACTTCTTCAAAATGTTTTGTTTTTAAGAAATAGAAACATTTCCAGGGCGCAATATAACATAATAACCGAGATGCAACATGGAAACCAAAACAAGAGCAATTGATCGGAAAGTAATCAGATACGAAAATTAGTATTACCTTAATTGCTAGTTCAAGGTGTTCAATCAGGGAGTCAATGCCAAAGAATCTTGCTTCCTCTGAAACACCTAGAGTAAGACGATCGACACAATACAAGCTAGCAATGGTTAGGAATAATGACAAGATTCACCATTCAACCTTCCTGCTCTCTAATTCAGGCTGTAGGAACCATGCAGCTTCATACAATATGCTGTTTTATTGCATGCCAGGTTAGCATCAGCATGTTAACAACAAAATCTATCTAGTAATCTTAAATCCCTTTTCCAGATCTATTTGATTAAAAATTCCACAACCGCTACTTAGCCATGCATTGATTGACTGATCCTACCTTTCATCTAAAGCAGTGGTCTTCAACCTTTTTTTGACCACGGACCCCCTTTAAATACCATGGCCACGGATCCCCAAGACTTAACTCAAGATTTAAATTATAACAATTCTTCAAGCCTTCGCAGAACCCCTGTGATGAAATCACAACCCCCACAGGTTGAGAGCCACTGCTCTAAAGAGCTCAAAAGACTGTTTCCTTAATTCTTGTTCCTTCAATTTTCTCCCACAACTCTATCAGATAGTTTGGGCTACGAAAAAATGACTGGCCCAAATCATCCAGTGACTTGAACGAGTGCAGTGTTAGTTGGTTATGGTGTTGGACTCGGAGTGGAGAAACTCAAGATCGTACCAAAATTCCAAAAGCTTGCATGGGATTTCCACATCCTTGGTTCTATTCAGGAAGCTTGGCTTTAGACTTGTTTTAGAACAAGCACAGTTGCAACGAAGGCAACAAAATGTTTTATAGGTCCTACTACCTACCTAGCAAGTTAATGCCATCGTTCACAATTAGCTGTCCATGCCGCAAATAGTTTAAGATCGGTTCAAAGTACTCCGGACTTCGGTCAATCAGGAAAGCTCCACTGTGGTCTCTCTTGTTTCCCCAAGCATCTGTTGCAGATGGACACATTTTTGTAAAAAAAAAAATTGCTTTCATAGAGGGTCAATTTCTCACCCTCCCCAGCAGCTTAGATGGGTCAATTGCAGGCAAGTTTGGAAATCAGACTTAAGTGCCTCTCGTTGCCCACCACAAATTTAGAATGAGAATATAGTAAATAAGGAGGAAAGGACATCCTCTAAACCATAAATATATGTTCCATTGGCTTCACGGGTGGTTCTGTTGGGCAGGGCAAGAACTATATTTACATTCCAAAAGCGGACAGAACCAGGATAATGGGATGGTGCTCATGGTTTTAAGAGGTGAACTTAATACTCCTTCAATTCCATGCAATGGCACAACATTTTTGACCGCTGTATGATCCAGGAAAGAACCCCAAACCTGTTTACATGTGGTATGTAAAGGTATTAATAACTATGTTCTTTTTTTTGTGGCAGGCTTTGGTTTTGTAGGCTGAACATCATTGCTCACTCCTGACTTAAATGAACTGAAATAAGCTATGGTGACATTCCTGCTAAACTGTTCCTTTCTTCTTTAAGCACCTTTGGACATACTCCTCTAACCAAGGAGTTTAGCTAGACAATGCTGCAAGTTTATACTCCCATTTTGTTTACAGACAAGAAGCTAAACGATGCCACTGTGGTATGTGTAGTTTCTCAGAATCATCTTACATCAAGCCTTACTTTGCAATAAAGAACAGTTTATAGGCCGTGGATTTGCAAATTGAGTACTGGATAGAATACTGGATGGACCTTTCACGTATGTAACTTAAGTCATACTGACCTTTATCTTTAAACATGTGGGCCAGCATGCTATCCGGTTCTTTACTAACTAAAGTGCTCCTAAGAAAGAAATGTAGAGAAATTAATGAATAAATTGGCCACACTGGCATTTGAAGTAGTATTCAAGTGGGGATTTTAAAAAAGTGACTTTTATGTGATAAGCAATTTGGGTCCCAATGTGGCTCCACGCTGGACTGACAAATGTTGGTTGAACCTTTAATTTAATAAAGGTTTAATTTAATAAAGGTTTAATGTTAATCTTTAATTTGTGGAATTGCTTAATTTTCTGGGGGGGGGAGAAAGGAACTAAGAAAAGCCAAGGTAACATCATATTAAACCAGCATTTTAAATCATGGATGGTTGAAAAACCATTTGGTCTGGGTTGTACATAATAATAACCAACAATTGCCTTCACATAGCATGCTACACAAACAGCCCTACAGTTTAGCCTGAAGCCTGAATCCAACCACTGCATTCAAAAGTTGTTGACAGCTTTATTAATGAACAATGCATTTAATACTTAGGAACATAATATTTCCAGCGATAAACTTTTTCACAAGAAGAAAACAGACTCTTACCTGGTAGTTGTGAAATACCGTCCTCCTACATTGAGTGTGATCCAATCCGAATGAGATCCTGTTAATGTTTCTAAAGAGTTGATATCATTCTGGGGATCTAGGAATGTGGAAAGCATATCATCGTACAGCAACCACTACAGACTTCCTGTTCTTCAGGAGGAAAACAACTTGGTGTACTTACCAATGAATGGTTCGCCTTCACATACAAAAAGAATGTCATCATCTCTATTGGTTAAAGGAAAAGAGAAAGAAAACCAGGGATTCAGAATAAGCCTGACAAATGTTTTGGAAAACAGTAGTTGTTCATTCCAGATTCCAAGGTTTTAGAGAGACTAAAATCGATCTTACTGCATTATGATATAGTTTAAGTGAGGAAGATCTAAATAACAATTCAACTATGTTAAGTGGCTTCATATGAAGGCCTTTTATGCAATAGTTGTTTATGGATAGACTGTATATCAGACTTGCTCTGAAATGCAGTATTTGAGCAGGAACAGTTTTTAAAAAAATGTGAAATCACTAAGATTGTTTTCTCTTTTCAAAACAGGAAATGAGCACCACAATCTAAAATTAGAGTCTGATTTTTATTTTCTTACACTCAACTGCTTCAATGTCAGGAAATATATATATATACATATATACATATAAACATATAGGAGCAATTGCTCTTAGAAGCACGAAGCCGAAAGCACCAGCCTGAAGATGACAAATGGGACTTCGTCGAAACGTCGCCAAGACACTTCAAATTCTACGCGGGAGAAAACCCGAAGAACCAAAGACCTACATACAAACACCCGCGAAAACCTCAGAAAACATACACACACACACACACACACACACACACACACACACACACACACACACACACACACACTGATAAATATATATTGATAAATTAACAAACTCTCCATGCTCTAAATTCAATTGCTTTTGCAGATGGTTTTGATCCAAATTCCTTAAATGCAATGACATTTGTGTTTGGGAAAGTTGGAAAATTAAGAGTCAAGCTGAAGAGTTAGATTCATATTTATGCAAAGATACTCTGGTAAAGAGGCTTTGTTCACCACATATTTCCCAACAAATTCAATAAGCATAGGATACTTGGAACAAACAATGTTAGTAGAAATTATTTGTTAGAAGGCAAACTATAGGATGGGGGTAGCAATTCTCTAGCCAGGGAAGATGAAATGCAAACCTATTTGTAACCATTACACAATGGAATCCACATAAAATCCTGTCCCAGTTGAGAAGCTATATAAATCTTATAATTTGACTCTCAAGCTCATGCTTTTCCTTCCTCTGCTTTTTCATTTATTGTAATCAGAGTGTGCAACAAGGATAAATGCTTGATACCCTCCAGATGCTTTGGACTACAGCTCTCACCATGTCCAACCGGCATGAAAATTACATTTCTGGACATCTGGAAGACATCAGGTTGCCTACTCCTAGTTCACAATAATTTTGAATTCTTCACTGACTTTTTAGCTAAGTCATTTCCAAATCAGAATCAAATCGTGGTTTGAATGGTGTTGGGATTATGATTTACAGAGTGGGCTTTTCAGATGTCAGAGTAGACCCGTGCTTTGTGCTAAGCCACAGTTGCGGATTATTTAGACTTGGCCTTGGGCATGGCATTCAGTCAAGCCAGGATGCCTTGGCAACCACATTATATTGCTGAATATTGTGTGTGAAATGAGACACCATGATGTGCTGCTGTTATTTAAACCAGGGGTGGGCAACATTTTGGTTGCCAAAGGCAATACTTAACATTTTTTAGGACGGAGGTCTATCACTTAAGCAAGTAGGGATGGGGTGGGTTGGGTGGGAAGAGTGGAAATGGAAGAATACAGAATAAGTTGGAAGGGACCTTAAGAAATTTTCTAGCCCTATACCACCAGTGTCTTATTAAAAACCTCCAGTGATGGAGCACCCACAGCTTCTGAAGGCAATTTGTTCCATGAATAACCATTCTGATTGTCAGGAAATTTCTCCTTAGTTCTAGGTTGCTTCTCTCTTTGGTAGTTTTCCATTTGTTGCAGGAGAAGATGGAGCTATAATATATTCTCCATAGACTAATCCCAGTTGATGGCTTTGTAGGAAAGGGTTTCATGGCCATTTCAATATTAACACATTGTACTCTTATCTAATGGGGTATTCCTGAATCAGCTTCTATTCCAGCGGTTCTCAACCTTTTTCAGGCTGAGACCCCACCTGCGCCACCCATGCGCGGCGTGACCCCAACCTGCGCCGCACATGCGTGGCGTGACGGGCTGAACCGCGCATGCGCGGCGCGCGCGATGGGCCGAATCACGCATGCGCGGAGCGACGGGCCGAATCGTGCATGCGCGGCGCGAGCGCGACGGCCGAGGGGAAATGGGGGAAAAAACTGGCAGACTGCGGTGGTTGGCGACCCCCGTGAAATGGTCGTTCGACCCCGAATGGGGTCGCGACCCACAGGTTGAGAACCGCTGTTCTATTCCATCTTCCAAGCAGTTCTCATGCCTATTAGGCTTATTCGAAAGGGCTCTAATGAACACATTTCCAATATGGGCTAATCTTACCTAATTAAGGCAATGTCATCAATGAGTCCACCTCTTCCATTGTAGACGTTGGTTGCTTTTATTCCAAGCTTATTACTTGCGACAGAAAGCAAATCGGACAGTGTTCCATAAACAGCCACAACCTATAAGAGAAAGTTAGTCTTTTAATCCAATACACAGAATTAGATGCTCTGGAGTTTTCATCCATTTATATTGTATACTAGTATACAAATCCATACGCTGTGCAGCGCTCTTGATCTGCTTCAAATTCAGCCCAAGTATAAATTGCACCATTTTTTTCTGCAGAAGTCTTTCAATCTTAGAAAATCTGGGCTTCTTTATCATTTCCAGTCTCCGCAATGTAGATTGCAACAAGGAAATAGTTTTATCTACACTTGAAACTTAATATATTTAAGGTATTTTAGAGAACAGTCATGCTACCGGTACCTTTTCAATTAAATGGAGCCAATTTCTAGACTCGTACTGGATCCAAACAGCGCAACTGCTGAATTAAGGGGGCGAGTATGTGCATCCTGCCATCACAATGTGGTTTATTTGTTTCAGTTTTCAGTAATAAACAACAATTGGTTGGGTTTGTGTAATAAACCATACAAGTAATTCTTGTTTAGTGTTTACAACTGGAACTGTTAACTTGGTTATTTAAGCAAAGCAATCACAAAGTGAAATGCAATTCTGCTTAGATCTTATTTCAGCTTTCTCAGATCTGGAAAGGTTGTAAATGCAAGAATTGGCCATAAAGTTACTTTTTCATCACTGTCATAACTTCAAACGGTCACTAAGTGAGGCAGTTACTAAACGAGGCAGTCACTAAACAAGGACTGCCTTATTTCAATGTGGTTTGGTTCTGACACAGCATAATCTGCAAATTGAGTAATTTATCTTTTTATGTAAACGTGCGTAGTAGAACTGTACCTTTACAAACAGAATCTTAAGAGATTCATAAGTGGCAGAAATGTGACAGAGTATTATATATATATATATCCAGAACTGATTGTATCTATTGACCATAAAAAAGTAGAATATTGTACATTTTAAATACATTGTGAAGCCAATAAAAGCAACCGGTGGAAGTATTTCCAAACTGGGAAGATTCTGAGTTACAAATTATTTCAGAACATTTCCATAATTAATTGAAGGAAACTGGGTCACTAGGCAATCGAAAGACAAAACGATTCCAAAACTGTTAATAGGCTACATCGATATTAGATGATGGGATGGTGGAGATTTAATCACCTAATGTAGAATTATCCAGCTTTATCACTGGAGATAATTTTCTCTTTCTTTTTTTCCCCTTAAATGTTTATGGCTTCCAATATTTTTTGCTTACAACTTCAGCGTACTGCTAGAATGCAACAAAGTCTACCACGGCAGATGGACTGCTCCTGTTTTATTTTCTGAGTCTCTCAACCACAGATGGGGAACCACATCCTGTGGGTTGTCATTTGTTTTGCATTCTCAACAAGGTAAAGCACAGATTCGTATGTCAAAGGGCATCATTTTAAAAAGCCAGTCACTTCATAAACCCAAAGCAACAGGGTTCCACAGGTGCTGGCTGATCTGATGCACAAATTTAAAAAAAAATAAAATAAAATTGCCAGTCCTCCGTTGTTTATAATCCAGAGTTTCCATACCTGTTCCCAATCATGGTCCTGCCACCTATTGTTAAGAGTGAGCAGAAACAGCAGTACGGGAAAAACTTTTGATCGGTCCAAACGTCATCTCATCGTTTCCTAGCCAGCCCTCCTGGGTCCGCACTCCATCAAAATGAGCAAATGTCAACCAAGAGGAATATCTGGGAAATTTCAAGTGGCAAAGTTCTCCAGAAGTTCCTCGCCTGTCCTAAAAATCGATCATAGCTCGAGCTGCACATTATGTCAATGACAAAAAGGACGCTGTTTCTTTTTTACTTGGCGTATACATTTCCCAAAGATTTCCACTCTTGGCCAAACATATTTGAGTTGAAATATTTCTTGAGAAAAGGAGGGCTACGAGTAACTTAAACCCACCACCCCAAAGCTTTTTAAAATAATAATAATAATAATAATAATAATAATTATTATTATTATTATTATTATTATTATTTTATGGAATATTTTATGTAATGAACATCACTACTAAACTTTTTTTTAAAAAATGATAAAATGTGCAAAATGCAGCTGCGCGAGCAGTTGTGGGCCTTCCGCGTTGTGCCCACATTTCGCCAACTCTCCGCATGCTGCATTGGTTGCCTATTGGTCTCCGAGCCCAATTCAAGGTGTTGGTTATTACCTATAAAGCCCTTTATGGCATGGGACCAGGCAACTTACGGGACCGCCTTCTGCCACATACTTCTCTACGACCGGTGAGAGCGCACAGGGTTGGCCTTCTCCGGGTCCCGTCAGCGAAACAATGTCGTCTGGTGGGCCCTAGGGGGAGGGCCTTCTCTGTTGTGGCGCCCGCCCTCTGGAACAAACTGCCCCTTGAAGTCCGCGTTTCTCCAACTCTCCCGGCCTTCCGGAAAAATCTAAAAACTCATCTTTGCCGGCAGGCCTGGGGATGATTGTGGTTGATTGTTGAATTGAATGTGTGTTTTATTGTTTTTTTTTAGATATCGTTGTTTGGGGTTTTTTATTGTAATTTATTGTTATATATATGTTGTTAGCCGCTCTGAGTCCCCGGAGAGGAGCGGCATACAAACCCAAATAAATAAATAAATAAATAAATAAATAAATAAATAAATAAATAAATAAATAAATAAATAAATAAATAAATAAATAAATAAATAAATAAATAAAAGACTTATGTTTTAAGACAGTACAGTTTAATGTTTTCACACAATATCCTAATCTCCTCGAGCCACTAAACACGAGCAATGCTAACTACTGATTTATTAAACTACCACGCTCAACTTCCACAACCAGCAAAACCAACTTCTGCGTGGCAAAATACAGGAAGTTCTCAATTTATGGCCAGAATTAGGACCAGAATTTCCAAAAACCATCGTTAAATGAGTCACCCCCAATTTTACAACTTTTTGCCATAGTTGTTAAGCTATGAGACCGTCTTCTGCCTCATGAATCCCAGCGACCGGTTAGGGCACATAGGGTTGGCCGCCTACGGGTCCCGTCTGTTAGACAATGTCATCTGGCGGGGCCTAGGACAAGGGCCTTCTCTGTTGCTGCCCCAGCCCTCTGGAACCAGCTTCCCTCAGAGGTCCGTACTGCTTCCTCCCTCCTAGCTTTCCGAAAACTGTTGAAGACACATTTATGCCGACAGGCTTGGGGCGTGTGAGCTGCACTCTGCCCCTGGGCCTTTGACTGTGATTGTGTGTTGTGTGAGTGAAATAAATTACTTAGTTTTTATACTGTAAATTAGTAATTTTAATTGATTTTATGTTATGTTTTTTATACTTGTATTGTTGTTGCGAGCCGCCCTGAGTCTTGGGAGAAGGGCGGCATATACATTTAATAAATAATAATAATAATAATTTTGTTAAGTGAAATATCTGGTCCATTAAGCAAATCCCACTTCTTCCATTCGCTTTGCCTGTCAGAAGCCATCCGGGACGGTCACAAACGGCGATCATATAACCCTGAGATGCTGCAATTGTTGTAAACACAGGTACTCCTTGTACTCCTTACAACAGTTCATCTAGTGACTGTTCAAAGTTACAAGGGCACTGAAAAAAAGTGATTTAGGACCATTTTACAACTGTTGCAGCATCCCCACGGTCACATGATCAAAATGTGGGTGCTTGGCAACTGGTTCATATTTATGACGGTATCCCAGGGACTAGTGACCTTCCTTTGCAACCTTCTGACATGCAAAATCAATGGGGAAGGCACTTAACAAATTGTGTTACTTAATCACTACAATAATTCGCTTAATACCTGTAGCAAGAAAGATGGTAAAAATAGGGCAAAACTCACTTCACAAATGTCTCACTTAGTGAGATGAATGTTGGTGTCCTAATTTCGAACGGTCATTAAAAAATGATTCAAAGTCAAGGACTTCGTGTATGATGGTGGTTATAATCCAGGATATTGCAAGGAAGCCAGTTTAGGGGCGGCGGGGGGGGGGATTCCTAAATCTTGGTTTAGCTTTCACAGGCTCTCTTTACACACTTTTGCTAGAGCCATAAGCAGGAAGACAGAAACTGCTCTGACTGTTTTGGATGAATCACAGCTTAGAGTCAGTTCAAATCCTAAACTCTGGTTCATTTATTACACTGTGAATCACAAGAGAGTGAGTGGAGGAAATGAAATTTAGACAACCGGCAGCTGTTTGCAAATAATTAGTCCTTGATGCACAATATCAGAAAAAGAATTTGTGGGAAAGAACACTGTAACACCAAAACATTGGAAGTAACAAAGACAAACTCAGTTTTGTGCTCAGATATTAACCCCTCCATACAATTTTGCTTTTCTCCTTCTTGCTTGTTGAGTTATTATTAGATTATGACAGCAAAGAAGTAAATCTTATGGATTATTTATACTCCAGTGGCTACTCAAAGAGTTTCCAGGACAGATTCTTGTATACTGTACTGACTTGTAATAGGGTTTGGTTGTATGTGATGTGTGATCCCAATCATTATGGTTTGTTAATCAGGGAGATATGATTTAGCGTCTTGGGAAAATCCAACCATGATGTTATCTAACAAATTGAATCCAAAAGAATACCAGTATCTGGCACAGTAAGGCAGAAAATCCTTGTTGGGATCAAGATGATCACAATTTGTTGCAATTATAATTTACTGGACAAGCCACAACATTAATACACAATGCTAACCATAGAAAAGAAGAAGAAAAGATAATGCAGGCAAGCAAATAGTTGATTGAACAAGTCTCCAGACTATTTCAAGTATGACAAAATATAATGGCACAGTTCACACATCTGTTAAGCCAGAATCTAACCACAAGCGTTCCTATGATGCATGAACCCCATCATACTCTCAAGGGATCTGATAGCATAATTGCTGCTAGAATAAAGCTGCAACATACTCCATGCATGTCCAAACGGCACATTGGTAAACGAACACAACAGCAATCTTTACTAGTCATGGACCAGTACCACAAACAAAAGCATTAAAAACAATAATAATAGAAAAAAACAAAAAGATATGAACACAAAATATTGCAAAATGTTGTAGCTATTTTGGAAAAATGCCTGTTTGGGTATGCCCTGGTCCTTTGGAATTTTTCGCTGAAATTGGGAAGATGGGGCAAAACATTACACTACTGATTGAATATAGAACTGCATTCTTCTCCTTAAAAACAATGTGTGGAAGAAGAAGAAATATTTTGGGAGGAAGCCTAGCTCCATTTTATCAAAACAAATCTACACAGGTTATTTGTACAGCTGGGTGCCGACACAGATCTTTTAAAGACTAAATCCTGACAAAACAGCATGTCTCCAAATAAACTTATAAGTTATATTCATTATGTAAGTTATATAATGAATATAACTTATATTCATTAATTTAGGCCTGTCCCTTGGCCCAGGAAAAAGTGATGCAAAGCTTGCATTTTCATTAACTTGAAAGGGACTTTTTACTGGCACACAATCAGCCAAGTCACCGGCTAATTTCAGATACAGCTCTAAGACATAGCAGGCTAATCTGGAATTTGCTATTAAGAAATTGTCCTAAATAAAAGAACCGACACCTTAGACCAAGTTATCCCTCATCCTACTGTAATTACTCTTATCCCTATCTCCTAAATCATAAACCTGTATTATTATTATTATTATGATCCTGTAATTCATTGTATCGTAGTGGAGACAGGGCAACTGAATGGAGCTCAGTGTTTACTAACCGGATACCTGTCCTGATGCCTACACAGAGTTCACAAGTTATTTTCTCTTTGTGCCCTGATAGAGAAACATCTGTCGCTGTCCAGGATTGAACTCTCAATCTCCTGAGTATGAGGTGAGCGTCTGCAACTCTAAGCCAGTGCACAGCTCATGATCCTATATTAATTAAACCTATGATAATTCAATGCAGTCTTTATATTCTGTGTATTTAATCCAGCAGTGCTTCAGAAATGAGGATAGGCAAATAAGCATGCTGCATCTGTCTGGTTAACGGTGCAAGCCATTCCTAACTATGAGAATTAGAAGATGTAATGGTTGTGTCTGCATAATACATTAATGCTTAGTTGGAATTTCTGTGGCTCTATGATTTGCATGCACCAGTCCACTTAATTTATGCACTGTGAAAATGCAGAAAAAAATGATTAATTCATTAACAGGTTAAGAGTGTTGTGTGCATGCAAACTCTTTTTCTTTTGCAATAATTGGTATTAAATTACTGAGTGCCCACTAGGTGGAAGGGAAAAATTTAAATTAAATTGTTAACAATCAGCATCAGTTAATAGCACTTTTGGGAAAGATAGTTGGCACTATTGTACACCACAGTTCTGATGATTTGCATTTTTATCAAAGCGATCGTTTATTTTATCGATTTCATGTACTACAGTACTGTGCATCAAAAAAGCTTTAAATACTTATTTCTACTCTGAAGGTCATCACCAAGTGAAATACAATGCAATCACCAGAAAATCTGGATAAGTATTAATGACATTAATTGTGAACTAAACATCAAATTGCTATGAAGCCTACTAAGAAGACCACACATATCTAGTCTGAAAAAGTGAAGACAGACATTAAATGGCTGTAAAGAGTTTTGCTTTCCCTCTAGTTGTCCTTCAGATCTTTGCAAGTCGGATACAATAGCCCCTATGTAGGCAATGACTCTATTTCCATATTCTTATGTGCTCCAGTTCTGATGAACAATACATTTCATCACCCTGCAAAGGAAATCCAGGGAGTTTCAAGTGTTACCAAATTAGGTGGCTGCCCTCAACTGACTAATCCTGAATTCCAAACAGGATGAGAGCTGGTAAATCCTTGGGGGATAGGAGACCACCAGGAAATCCTAGGGCTGTAGCCAAGATCAGAAAGTTTTTTTGTTTTTTTTTTAAAGGGAAGCCAGTCACCTCCACCTCCAACCACATCATTTTCTCTGCGGAGAGACTTCCTCATCCCCTTTCTGGGAAGGTGGCCAGCTCGGAGAAGGGTGGGGTGGAATTCCAGGCAACCCTGGAGGAAGTAGCTCAGTGATTCTGGGGGAAGAAGAATCTCAAGGAAATTTAAAATTCACATTTGGGGTTGGTTGCAGTCCTT
Source organism: Bothrops alternatus (assembly GCA_034064705.1). Taxonomy (NCBI): domain Eukaryota; kingdom Metazoa; phylum Chordata; class Lepidosauria; order Squamata; family Viperidae; genus Bothrops; species Bothrops alternatus. The sequence continues at coordinate 1,911,666 of JARGCV010000435.1, forward strand.
TTGTATCAACTCGGTTCTGGCAATGCACTACTACTCCAAGGAACATCCAAGTTTGGCCACTTGAAGACTTGTGGACTTCAACTCCCAGAATTCCCCAGGCTGGGGAATTCTGGGAGTTGAAGTCCACAAGTCTTCAAAGTGGCCAAGCTTGGGCATCCTTGCGCTATTCCATCCCTCTCCTCAAATCCGGTGGGAATTGCTCCTAGGGAAGCTGGCCCGGGATTCCCAGGGGAAAAAAGCTTCCATCTGCAGCTCCAGCCCGGCTGTTCCCCGCTGAAGACTGTAGGCTCTCCGGGAGCAGAAACCTCGTGGTGTCCCTGATGCAGACCCAGAATCAAGAGGGAGGCCAGTCCTGCTGCAAAGCCACGCCAAAGCGGCTTCTTCCCCGCTTCCCTTCGGCCGGCTTACCTTCCCATTTCTGGGGCTGCCATTAACAAACAGGGTGACTCTCTTCATGTCCTCCCTCCGGAGCTGCCTGACCCAGCCTGGCTACAAACCCGGAAGAGTGGCTTCCTTAACCAACAGCCCCACCCACCAATCCTCCCCCTGCTTCTTTTCCCTTTGCCCAATCGGATTCGACGGGAGTGAAGGAGGCGGGACTTTCAGGCTGGGTGGGCGTCTTGTCCGCGCGATTTGCCTTTTCAGAAACAGAAAGGGCGGGGCTTTGAGGAGAGGAGAAGGGCGGGGCAGACGGGCGGGCGGGGCGGAGTCGCCTCTTTCTCCCCGCCCCCTCCGCTCCGAAAGGCGAGCCTCGCTCCTCACGGGCCACGTCGGCCTCACGTGATTTCTCAACCGTTCTTTCATCGTTCTGAACGAGCAACCCATCCGCAGGGCCGGGATTTCTTCCAAGGGGAGGGAGAGGGAGGAAAAAAAATAGTCCGCTACTGTCCTCCTGATTTATCTCCTTCAGCAGGGGAGGGGAGGGCAGGCAACCGCAGTGGGTTACGTATTTGAGGCCGCTTGACCGGCTCGGACTCCGCTGAGTGAAAAGAAGGAGCCGCCTGGTGTGGCGGAGGGATACATGGCTCTGGCAGGTGGTGAGAAAATGTTTTGAATGAAGGGCGCGAGAGGAGGCCCGTCGGCGGCAGTTTGTCAGCGCCGAAGTCGCACTGCGAGCCCAGGGCGCATCATTTGGCATACTTACGGTAAGCCCAACAGCGGCCCTGAAACCTTCGAAGGTTTAAAATTTAATTTATGGTAACGTAGAAATTCAACAAGCGAAGCTGGCTGAGGAATTCTGGGAGTTGAAGTCCACAAGTCTTAAAGTGGCCAAGGTTGAGAACCCCTGCTCTAGAGCCAGGGGTCTTCCAACTTGGCCCTTTGATGACTGGTGGACTTCAGCTCCCAGAATTCCTCAGCCAGGCAGGCTGGCTGAGGAATTCTGGGAGTTGAAGTCCACAAGTCATAAAAAGGCTAAGTGGGAAGACCCCTGGCTCTAGACTTGTGTGTTTCAAGCTTGGCTACTTTTAAGATGGATGGACTTCACAACTCCCAGAATTGAAGTCCACCCATAAGTCTAGGCATTCCTTGCATATGCCAGACAATCCTTAAGGAGGAAAAAGCAAAGCACCTTTGGGAATGCACGTTTCCCAGTGGTGTGCAGATGTGCAAGAGGGAGTGTGGCAGATGTAGAAATTCAGACACACTCTTGGTGGCAAAGGTCTGGGGTAGAGTGGTCAATTCATTTTCCCAGTCTTGTGGAAAAACGAAAGGAACTTTTACGAATTCCAAAGGGTGCAGAGAGGTTTATTTGCGCAAAGGTTCAGACGCAGTAAAAACAAAGCAATTCTGAACCCCGAGGGGGGGGTTCAAACTACAGTTTTATAGCTTTCCTTTCTCAGGAACAAAGAAGCACACATAAGATCTACATTGTATTTCATCCAGTTAGTTTCTCACAGGCATACAATGAAGGGAGTTTCACTTGATACATTGTTTCTGAATGCAATGTGCTTTTGGGTTAGTCATGTATTTGCTAACACAGCTTTATTCCAGTAATTGTGCAGACACATCTATTTTGCTTTAGTGATTTTTCATTATCATTATTATTATCCTACTTTTTCCTACTTCATTACCAGGGGGACACATGAGAAACTGGGAGGGCCGATCCCACAGGACTGTGAACGTGTGTAGGCATGCATGCATATACATAAAATTGAAAAAAGTTCACTTGCAAAATAAAAGCAATGCAGCTGTAGTGCATGCATGACAGTTGCACTTGTTTACATTTGATTTCTCATTTCCAAATGACTTCACTTGGGCCAGACCGGGACAACCAAAGGGCTGAATGTGGTTTAGGGGGGCTGTAAAATGTCCAGGTCTGGTTTGGGAGACAGGAGGAATTTCTGCAGACTAGACAATCATGCAAAAGAGATCTCAGCCCAAGGAGGGGCATTGGAAACTTTGACTCTCCCTGGGGAGGTTTTCTGGAGAGTAAAAGGGAAGGAGGGGGAATTGTGCTTAAGAAGCCTGAAGACTATTAAACATGGAGCAGACCATGTGCTGTATAGGTAACCAGGCAAAAGACTACTTATCTGCCTTGTCTAACATTATCCTTTTCTTTCAAAAGAAAGATATCCAGACTTCTGTAGTACAATATTGCTTAAAAGTGCCAATCTGAAGACCTACCGGTAACTATTTCTCAAGAAAGCAGCAATATCACTGATGAGTCGGCAGCAGCAAAGGCATTCCCAATGGAGAATCAGAATACTAAAAAGGTACTTTCCGAGTGTTGTAATACACAACGCAATTTATATTTGAGGCCTGGAAACTCAATCAATAGCATGAAGAAGATGGACTCTCTCTTCACAAGTGGTTCATCAGATGCTCCAGCAGCAAATGTGTGTACAAGCACTGTCGTCTCCGAGAGTTTGGGAAGCACTCTGATAAACAATCACCCTAACGTCGTGAATGATAGAGATGATTTAACAACTCCCAGGAGAAAATCAGAAGAGAATACAAATGTTGACATCTCAAACAACCCAGTTACACCATCTAGAGGCTTTTCTGACAGTACTGCAGTTGATTGTAGAATTACGCCAGATTGTTTTACAAGCCAGAATAAAGGTAAGGATTATGGCCATCAGGGATGGTTTGGAAAACGCCATCAAGCAGCTGGCATTCTGAAGAATAGTATGTTCATAACTTACCTCTGCCATGCAACAGAATTAGGATTCCAATAGAAGAGAATATCTAGTTCAGGGACGAACTGTGGGGTCCTTCATGCTCTCTGAGCTCGGTTATTTGCTTGTAGATGTTTTATTACCCAATTAGGTAATGTCCTCAGTGTGAATGAGGGTGGGCTTTGCTCCTTTATATATTCAATAGCTTGCTCTCCCAATGAGGATGCAGTTTCTTCATAGTTCCTTGATTAGAGGACTGTTTTCTGCTTGATTATCTGGTGCTGATCCCTAATCAGATTCTTATCTGTATGTAGGCTGCTGGAGGGGATGTTGTCTAGGGCAAGGCTTTTCAACCAGTGGTAAGGGTACCACCTGTGGTACATTGGCACCTGGCAGGTGGTACGCGAGCATCCTAGAAAAGTAGCGGGGGAGGGGAATGAGCTGAACCGGTGGCAGCACCGCACAAGCCTGAGCAAGAGATGGCTGGAGCTGCAGGGCTCAGCGGAAGCGCCAGGATCAGCACCAGGTTCCAGCTGGAGCTCAGCGCTGATCCTGGCGCTTCTGCTGAGCCCAGAAGAAGCGCCAATCAGCTGAAATGTTGCAGCATCTCCAGGGTCTTGTGATTTACATTCAGATGCTTGGCAACTGATTCATATTTATGACGGTCACAGTGTCCCAGGTGAAGCTTGGCCCTCCGCAGGCAAGCCTTCAATTCTGATCTGGGGCACCCCATAGCACCCCAATCAATGGCGGGTCCTTCACGATCGCCGAATTAAGAGACACATGCTGATCACATTTCTCTGGGTGAAGCAACCTTGTGACCTCTGGGTGAAGCAACATCGTGACAAAAGACTGCCTCCCCTATTTATTGAATGTTACAGTGGGCGGTTACACAATGCATCACATGGTTACAAACATCCAATGACAATGTTATTCTCAGTAGCCAATGACAAGGCTACACTGCAGGGCCACCCTGTGGCCAATGGATTCAAACCTTGGTACAATGTCCATCCACCTGTTGGCCCCTCCCTCATTTCCTGTCCCAGGCCATATGGCAAGTCCTTTGTCCTGAAGCACATGGCTTGTCCCTCTGATGTGGCCAATGGATTCCATCTCTTGGCTCCTCCTCCATTTCCTGTTGCTTCCAAACAGCATGTTAAAGTCACATGGTACAGTCTCTTTGTTGCAAGCCCATCCAAGCCTCATGTATCACAACATATTACAACATATCAACTTTTTTTATTTTATTTTTAGCAGCTGTGGGTTATTTCCACCTATGCACCGTTCAGTTCTGTACATGATCCGGTTCTGTACATGATCCTAGGCACATAAGCTTGTCATCTGTGTCCTCAGAAGTTGCCATCATAGAAACATCTCTGTCCATTCATCAGAGGCAACAGTTGGTTCTTGGGCTCTTTTCCAGGAGATGGTTAGAAGAGGGAGGCTTACACAGGTTTTGCAGTGGGGGAAAATGCATTTGTACACAGCAACAGATTGTTACACAAAATACTAGAAACATTATGATATTGAAAACCCATTCCTTGAGCCACCCAGCATTAGGTAGTCAGGAAAATCAGCAAAACAAAGCATACAGTTTCTTGTGATAAGGGATTGTTTTGTGGATGCATTGTGCCAGAAATGTTGTGTGTGTTGTCAGAAATGGAAATTTACCAGACCAATTCTGGGGTGACCAATGTGCATTTTTCCTTCCACATAAGATCTAATCTTTGTCAGATGTGAGAGCATTGTCTTTTGAGAAGTTGTACAAAGTTTCAAAGTTTTCACCAAAATCAAACAAGGGAACAGAATCAGCACATGTTGTTGTTATTCTTTGTCTCATTATCTAGCTTTAATCTAGCTGCAAGGGATAGTTGTTACTAACTGATGAAACTGTGATTCACAACACAAAGTAAGGAAGGATTCAAAGTTAAAGAGAGAGATTGAGAGATTTCATTCATAGGCACACTATGAAGGCATACACATTTGCTTCTGTGTTTGTTCTGTGCTGACATGTTATCAGATCCAACAATTGGATATATATTAGCATGGTGAGAAACAAAATGCAAAACAGCAATGATTTGCCACAAAAATTAAATCATCAAAAAGAAATAAGAAAGAGACAAAATTAAAATTCATTAAGACTAGGAAATATAAAATTCAAGATAGGCAAGGAGAAATGAGAAAGACACAAAATTGGCAGAGGAATCAGAAAGGCAGAATTGGCAAAATTGGCAGAGAAAATAATAAAGAAAAGAAGCTATGGTTTATTTAAGCAAAACAACCTGGAGGGAAGGTATAAGAGAGAGAAGGTAACACAGATTCATATGTAAATTGAGAAACAACCAGGGAGGGGGGGTGTGAGAGAGGAGGGAATTCAAAGAGGAGGAAGGGGGGTGAGAGAGAGGAGGCGGGAACAGATTCAAAGAGAAGGGAATTCCAATTCAAATGTAATTTGAGTCTCCGTTTACAGCCATCCGACTTAAAGTCTTGGCCCCTTTATGGTCTTCAGGCGACAAACAGTCTTCAAATAAACCTCTGGAAAAGGACAAAAGAAGGGGGGGGGAAATGGCCCTGCAAGGAAGGAAGAGTTAACAAGGCATTTTGAATCAATGGATATTTCAGGAAGTATTTTCCCTTTTTTTTATATATATAAGGAATCAGAAGCAACAGGCTTACAGATTTTTTAACAAGTTGAAAGGTAAGAGGCAGTAAAGACTGAATTAGCAGAAGTAAGATCAAACCAGATAAGCAGAGGCAGTTATTAACTCAGCCTGCTCTGAGTCAGAGGGAGTTTTTTGCAAGTTAAAAGGTGAGAGAGAGGACTGAATTAGCATAGGAAAGCTTTTTCTGAGTCTGAAGGGGAAACAGACTTTTAAGATTTTTTAGGAGACAGGGCAAGAGAAACAGAAAGAATCCTGATAACAATGACTATGTTCCAAGCCAATAGCTACAGGAGAAGAAAAGGAAGATAGCCTTTTGAAATAGCCATGCATACAATTCTTTCACGTAAGGAGAATTTGGAAAGAAGCAGAGGCTCCCCACACAAGCCAATTTTAATCCAATCAGCAATTTTTTGTGGTCCCTTTAAGATGTAAAAGAGACAATGCCAAACAAACATTAATACCTTTTAACTCCTTACGCGAAGGCACATTTGTGAATCTTTGTTAGTTGCATAATTAAGGTTCTAACAATTAACATCAAAGCTCTCCCCCCTTTGATCCTTGGAGAATTCCACCCACATACTCACGGGGGGGGGTGTTTCTTGCTGAAGAAACGCCAGGAGGATTGTTCCTCCAGTGGGGCAAATTTAGAGTCAGATCGTAAGATTTTTGTCTCAGGGCTTGCTTTTTGAAAGCCTGAGGATTAGCCAATTTAGCTTGCTCTGTTTTGCATAGTGTAAAGTCAAGCGTGTGACAATTACAGCCTTGTCATGAGCTAGGACATCTGGCGAGGCTCTCCGCAGTTGAGCCAGATACCTATGGGCTAGGAAATCTGGCGAGGCTCAGCAATGGGGCCAGATATTAAATCTGGCGAGGCTGGGGCCAGATGCCTATTGCCATGTGGCGAGGTCTAATTTGCCCCTCCCCCAGTTAGGAGGGATAAAATTTTCTCAAAAAAGCCAATAAAAGATACAAATCTTTCTGAGTGACAGGGAAAACAGTCTAATTAAGTTTCTGAACATAATTTGGTCTCCTGACTAAGCTAAGCAAAGCTTCTGTCTCATACTTACTTAAAGATGGGGCCTTATTAGGCGAGGTAGGTAGTGAGATGTCAGAAGGGCGTGATTCCACATCACATCACGTCAGGGTTCACCACTTGAAGCTTGGCCCTCCGCAGGCAAGCCTTCAATTCTGATCTGGGGCACCCCATAGCACCCCAATCAATGGCGGGTCCTTCACGATCGCCGAATTAAGAGACACATGCTGATCACATTTCTCTGGGTGAAGCAACCTTGTGACCTCTGGGTGAAGCAACATCGTGACAAAAGACTGCCTCCCCTATTTATTGAATGTTACAGTGGGCGGTTACACAATGCATCACATGGTTACAAACATCCAATGACAATGTTATTCTCAGTAGCCAATGACAAGGCTACACTGCAGGGCCACCCTGTGGCCAATGGATTCAAACCTTGGTACAATGTCCATCCACCTGTTGGCCCCTCCCTCATTTCCTGTCCCAGGCCATATGGCAAGTCCTTTGTCCTGAAGCACATGGCTTGTCCCTCTGATGTGGCCAATGGATTCCATCTCTTGGCTCCTCCTCCATTTCCTGTTGCTTCCAAACAGCATGTTAAAGTCACATGGTACAGTCTCTTTGTTGCAAGCCCATCCAAGCCTCATGTATCACAACATATTACAACACCCAGGGTCATGTGAAGTGACCAAAATCTGCTGGAACCATCCAGCAGACGGGGGGAATAAAAACGAAACACCCCCCCACCCCACTGCCAATCCTCAACAGAAATGCTCACAATGAAAACTTCGGACAGGAGGAAGAGCACTGCCGGGCAGGCAGGCAGGTGTCTTGCTCGGCTGTGGCTTGGGGGGCACTTTTTTCAGTGCCATTGTAACTTCAAACAGTCACTAAGCGAACTGTTGTAAGTCGAGAACTACCTGTACTTTATCACTTTTTTCCTTTTTGGGGGGGGGTCATCAAGTTTTTGACACCTTGCTAGGTGACTGGTGGTACTCAGATATTGCCATATCCTAAAAGTGGTACAATGGGTGAAAAGGTTGAAGAGCCCTGGTCTAGGGGTTGTTTTTGGGGGGGGGTTTCGTTCCTAGGTATTTTAACTCCCTTTTGAATGGTGTGTGAATATGGCATATCTCTATGTGCCTACTGTTTTGATGATTTGTCTGTATACCAAGCTTCCACTAATTGTCTAGATTCTTGCAATTTGGCTTGATTTAAGATTTGGCTTGGTCTAAGATGCTAATAGTTGCCCAGTTGGAATTGTGACTGAGTCTGTCCAGAGTTAATCTTAATCTCCTTAACCTCACTGGCAGGCAAACAAACGCCTAAATTCAGAGAGCACCAAGACCTCCACAACGTAAGGATTGACTGAGGTAGGAAAAGTAGTAAGAATGTTGTTGTTGTGGCTATTTTAACTCTGACCATCCTCAAATGAAGCAGAATACTAAAGGTCTTCCCTCAATAAAAGTGGGTTTTCAAATTGCTTTTTCTGTTTTATCTTAATTGGGTGTTTCTTATCGCCCATCTTTATTTTAGAAGAATTCAAAAATATATTGAAAAAATTAAGACGACGGTCTACAATTGGAGCACGAGGTTCTCCTGAAAATGATTCTCTCATTCGATATATTTCTCGGCAAAGGAGAATGAAGGTGCAGGAAACTTTGTCACAGGTGAGTGTGATGGAACTCAGAATAGGAACATTTGACTATTTTGACAAAATGTTTTGGAAGCCTGTGTTTTCAAAGAAGTGTTGATTCGTGTCTGAATTCTAGCAAAGGCTAAAAGCCTGTGCTGAGAAGGTCATGCTTTGAAAATTCAATTGCGGACTTTTAACAGGGAGCTCTTTTGGAGTTTGACTGAGGCAAATTCAGATTTTGGCGGATTACTAAACTTTCTGTGGTTTGCCACTGGGTGGCGATGGTGTATTTGCTTCCATGCAGGAGGTCTTCTACTCCCTTTTCCAAGTAGGTGTTGACAGGAGTTAATCCCTGGATGGTCTGGAACTGAGAGGCATTTCAGAAGTCCTGGAGTATCCGACTGCATTTTATCCTTCCCTGGCTGGATTTTGGGTTTTGTAAGAAGCCATAACTTGGTTTGTTCAATTTTCCCTTAGGATAACATATGAATCTAACTCTAGTGGTCTGTATATCATGGCTTATAATTTGATGTTGTAGATGAAGCCAGCAAAATGTAGATTGTCAACCAACAATTGTTTAAAATCTGTCTCTCATAAATAAGTGCATACAGACATATGTGCGTCTGTGTATATCTGTATGTATATCTGTATAATGGTCTATATTATGGCTTATAATTTAATGCTACCGGTCAGAAGTCTCCCACCCTTTCTGGCTTGGTGGGCCGGCAGTGGCAGGGCGGGGTGGGGCATGGGGATGCATGCACCACTGCTATCACAAGTGCAGCTTTGCACGTGTGCGCTCACCCACCACTTCTGCGGCCCAGTTCCATTTGGGCTGTAGCCCATCACTGAGTCATGGACTGGGGGTTGGGGAGCCCTGTTGCTGGTAGATGAAGCCAGCAAAATGTAGTTCATTCAATCAACAATTGTTTAAAATCAAATGTAGTTCATTCAATCAAAAATTGTTTAAATTTCCATATGGTTCAACATATGGAAATTTGTTTACAGACTTCTCAAGTTTGCCATGACATGGGGAAGTATGGGAAAAGAAAAAAAACATTTTGTAATATATCTGTTTGGATATTTCCTTGTATTTTGAGCAGCCCAGCCCTTCTCAACATCGGAACACGTTGCTGAAAGACAAAATAGCTGCCTTCCAATCCTCATTTAAAGCCCTTGAAGAAACTGAAGAAAAGGCCATCCATATTCACTCTGTTTGTAAGTAACCCACATCAAATCTCAGTTATAAGATGCATTTTATTATTCAGCAAAGAAGGTTTGTTAAAGAAGTACAGAATATTTTAGCCAAAGTGTGTGTGTTTTTTCTGGCTTAAATTATGATTTTTTTTGGGGGGGGAAGTGAAGGATATTGCAGTGAGAGAAACTGAATGATGAGTTGCACTGTAAATGCCTACATCACTGAAAATAACTCAGTCCTTTACAGTGGACATTATTTTAGTAATGTTTGCATCTGTGTTGAATGCAGCAAACACAAGACTGCACGAGCGATCAGCGTTGAGCCAGACATGGTCACCAGAGGATACGAACAACGCTTTCGAAGAAAACTTAAATAATAAATTTATGAACGGAGATGGTATTTCAGCTGATATCCAGATGCACAGTCCCAGATTTCCATCAAGGAAACCCCGTGTGTCTGGCACAAATGTTATGTCTAAGGTATGAATTATAGATATCTATAGAGTTAGAGGTATCACTGGATGACTTTGCCAACTGTGCTCCTTATACAATATGGTATAGATAGACTCTTAATAGTTTCAGACTATATAAAAGAGTGGTGATATTGCAATTGCTTCCCTTTGAATTCATACAATCTGCCTGTCAAACCCCTCTCATAGGAGTTGGCCAGCTGATTCCCGTTCATGCTTATTATCCATTGAGCACACACCCATTTGGACTGTGTTGCTTTTTAGCCTATCAAATATCTAGTCTCAGTTATTCCACGGAATAGAAGTGGTAGAAAACGAAGCGGATTTTAATGTCTTTCTCTTAAGTTTTCCTGACCTATAGCCTTCATCTTAGAAGCCAAACCAGCAGCAGAGGGGTTGGTAGCACACCAGCCTGTCTATTTCCCCCACTCCCAAGGATTTTTCTGCATTCTTTTGAATGGCCAGGCCTCAAAACCTAGAGACGGTCATTCATCATCTATGCAAACTAAAATAGCGTGTCAGAATAGAAACTGGACTTGTGTGTTCCCAGGCTGTTCCGGTCTCACCAGCGAACGCTGTGGAGTCTACAAGTGTGTCTACTCCAAGTACGGGCATATCAAAGAGCGACAGTGGTAAGAATGAACTTGCATGTTAAGGCTTTATTTTAATTCAAAAAGGTGTGTAGATTTTCTTTCTGATTGAAAGCAAAGACAACAATGGTATCCATTTTGATGATGATTGGTTTTATAGCAAGTCTCATGAATTGTGTTTTCGGAACATTGGCTACAAATATGAAAATGGTGCACAAATAGTTTTGGAGGCTGACTTAGTACTTCGGATTATCTTTCCAAGTTAATGCATTCCACCGATTCTTAGAAACAGTCCCCTTTCCAAATATATTCAACAACATCTGCAGTTGTTCCTACCAATATGTTCAATGATGACAGATTAGAAATGGCTGCTTAATAACAGCAAATTAGTTAAGTTAAATTCGTGTCCTGGTAGCCCTTGACTTACAACCCAATTCAGCCCCACATTTGTTACTTAATGAGGCAGTTAAGTGAATTTTGGCCCATTTTATGACAGTTGTTAAGTGAATCACTGCAGTTGTTAGTCACCCAGTTGGTTAAGTGAATCTGGCTTTCCCACTGACTTTGCTTGTCAGAAGATCACAAAAGGGGATCACGTGACTTAGGGACACTGCAGTCATCGTAAATATAAGTCAGCTGCCAAACACCTGAATTTTGATCACGTGACCACAACATTCATTGAGTATGAAAAACGATCATAGGTCAGTTTTTTCAGTGCCGTTGTAACTTCAAAATGTCACTAAACAGATAGTTGTAAGTTGACAACTACCTGTATTATGTTACTCCATGCAGTGCACACTAAGTTCTAATCCAGAGGTAGGCAACTTTGGCTCTTTTATGACGCGTGGACTTCAACTCCCAGAATTCCTGAGCCAGCATGGCTCAGTTTGGAAACCTCTCCCTTTCCCCTCAGCATGGCTGGCTCAGGAATTCTGGGAGTTGAAGTCCACAAGTCATAAAAGAGCCAAGGTTGCCTACCCCTGTTCTAATCACTTGAGTCCAAAAGTTGTTTACTGTTATTTAATTCAAATGCAGCATGAAGGCTGATCGCACATTTTTAAGCATGCTATTACTCATAAGCTGCAGAGGAAAGGGATGGCCTTATTTTAGCAACGGACATGTGTTTCATGGAGTTATTTGTGGCTTATCATGGAGTGAGTGTGGTCATAACTGCTTGCAATGTGCTTTTTGTTGTACTGTGGAGGTGAAGACAAAGAATTGAGTAGAAACGAGACGTCTCAACCTAGCGGTAAGAAGGTTCGGTTTTCAGAAAAGCAGAGCTTGGAAATCTTTGATGAAAGCAAACCACCCATTACACCTGTGGGAAAAGGCCATTCCTTTCCCAACTCCCTTCGTTCTGCTCTGAAGAAAACACCAGTCAGAATCATGTCAGAAGGCTCGAAGGTTGGTATTTCATTATTAACTGCACGTTTATTTTCCTCTCGCAAATCTTCAATAAATACCTTGAAGTCAATGAAAGAACCTTCTTCAAGTGAATAGAATAGAATAGAATATAGAAATAGAATAGAAAAGAAAATAGAATTAGAATGGAATAGAATAGAATAGAATAGAATAGAATAGAATAGAATAGAAAATAGAATTAGAATAGAATAGAAAATAGAATTAGAATAGAAAACAGAATTAGAATAGAATGGAAAATAGAATTGGAATGGAATGGAATGGAATAGAATAGAGAATGGAAAATAGAAATAGAATAGAATAGAAAATAGAATTAGAATAGAATTAGAATGGAATGGAAAATAGAATAGAATGGAGAATAGAATAGAATAGAATAGAATAGAATGGAGAATAGAATAGAATAGAATAAAATATGGGAAATAGAATAGAATAGTCCCTCCCCCCCAAGCAGGAGAACCTATACCATCTCAGACAGGTGACTGTCCAGTCTCTTCTTAAAAGCTTCCAGTGATGGATGCCCACGATTTCTGAAGACAAGCTGTTCCACTGGTTAATTGTCCTCACTGTTAGGAAGTTTCTCCTTAATAACTTGATGTTTGACAGGTTGCATTCTTGTTAGAGGATCTTCAAGGATCAGAGAAAATGGCCACACCGATACGGACTGGATCTTCTGATCCTGAAGGTGAAGATGTGTTCCTTTTTTTTTATTATTATTATTTTACAATTTGTATTTTACTATCGGTCTGCTAGAGAACCAGACTCTAAATATTAGTGCTGATATATAAAACTCTAAACAGCTTAGGGTCAGGTTCCTGAAGAGTGTTTTTTTTTTTATTTTACTTTTTATTATTGCGTACTACTTTCAATTCCTTTGGCAATTGAAATGTCTGATTGATTAAATAGATAACTCTATCCGCCTACCGGGGAATCGGCCCTCTGCATAGTAACTTAGAAACTGCTTTTTGGCGGTGATAGTTTTGCAGCAATATTTGTCTCACAGAATAGCCTCTGTTTTGTGTTGTGCTGCACCATGTGCACACAGTATGTACCATGTGTGTTTGTGTCAGTTTTGACTCCTGCAGACCATCTGACGAAACTGCAGATTTCAGAAGTGGTTTGCCCTTGCTTTTTTCCTAGAGTTTAGAAAGAATGATTGGCCCACACCTAAAGTGGTACTACAACTCACAATTTCCTGGTTTTTAGCCTGGTGCTTTAACCATTATCCCACACTGCATTCTTATGTTGTTCTTTCCTAGCCGTTACCACTATGTAATTTTTGCATTTTCTTATTTCCTTATTTAAAAACTGCTTTTATTTCAAACTGCTCTTGGGTTTTAAAAATAAGAAATGCTTTGTGCCTATAATAAAGCAATTACCATACATGTAGCTGAAATAAGAGCCAAAGATTTGTGCCTAACTTAACTTTTGTTCATCTTTAGAAAGAAAAAATAATTATCCTGACCATCAGGCTCCTTTGATTAGAACCACTCGAAACTCTGCTAAAAAGAAGGTATAAATAAAAAGGAATATTTCATAAGTTTTATTAACGAACATAAACGAACAGCTTTGCTGCAAGTTTCCATTCACTTTTCAGATACCTGTTTTTGAAATAATTATTTTTCACTATGGCTATTTGGCAAACGTTTAATAGATGAGAATATGAAATCTACTGCATGTCTCTTCTGTTTTGAAAAATCCAAGTTGCGTGGTACTATTCCTGTTTTTATAGCTCCGTATACAGGATATAATTTTTGTATGGTAGCAGACCCTGTTTTTTAATATAGATATTTCCCAATAGTATGTAAAAGGAAAAAATCTTGCAGCCAAAATTGAAGCCCAGAATCAGCTTAACCAATTGCAGAAAGCCAAAACTTCAACCAAATCCCCCCAAAATCCGGTAAGTAATTTACATTATAGAAGTATGTAGTTTATAGTCATTTATTTGTTTGTTTGTTTGACTTATTTGCTGTCCATCTTTGCCTAAAGGTGACTCTCATAGTGGCATTTATGGTGATTGGTTTCACACAATTTTTTAAAAAAAATTTTTTAAATTTTTTAAAAATACATTTGTTAAACACTTTATTATTTGTTTGTTTACATCCCACCTTTATCATTTTTATAAGTAACTCAAGGCAGCAAACATACCTCACGCTCCTTCCTCTTCCTGTTTTCTCCACAACAATAAACCCACGAGGGCACTTGGACTGGGGGTCACGGGGCCAAATTTCATGCCTTAGGTGGGACTATAATTTTCAGTCTCCTGGTTTCTAGCCTTAACTGCTAGACTGAACTGGCTCTCTATAAAATATCAACTCTATACATTCTATCACTTAGCAACTGTTCAAAGTTACAACAGAGTTTCTCTCCCCCCCCCCGAGTTACTTATGACCTAGTTTCACACTCCGGGCAAGGGGGACCCCGCCCCATAGTCACGTGACTACATTTTGGGCACTCGGTAACCAGCCCACATTTATGGCCGTTTGCAGTGCCCTGTGGCCAGTACAATTCATGACATTTTTGTCACAAACCAGTGTTTAATGCCGATTTAGCAAAAAACGGTAAGCATAGGAACTGTCTTGAGGGACCGTTTCACCTCACTGGGATCAACCCATACTACTTGAGCCGGCAGAGGAGGGATGCTGCAAGTCCAGTCAGCCCGATAATTCCGACTGGCAGGATCCAGGAGGAGGGCCTTTTCTGCTGTGGCTCCTGCCCTCTGGAACGCCTTGCCCCGTGATGTGAGGTTGGCCCCAAGCCTCCTATCTTTCCGTGGCTCAGCGAGTCGGGCTGGAGCCCCAGTGGGGGGAGCAGCACAATGGAGGTGGTTGATTGAATAATAACAGATCCCACCTCCCCACCACCACTCCAGCCCCATCCTCCCCATGTGTCTTTGGTTGTAAGATTTGGTTTTAACTTTCTATACGTTAGCTTAGAAGTAACTGTAAGCTGCCCAGAGTTACCCTATGGTAAGATGGGCGGCCAATAAATTTTATAAATAAATAAATCATAAGTAAATAATAGTAACTAATGGGTTTACGACCGCCACGTTCGCGTCACAACCACCGCAAAAGAAGGTCGTACTAATTGCCGGGCTCAATTACGGTTGTAACTGGAGAGCTACCTGTATTACCAATATTTAATATCTTCTGTTATTATCTTTTTTTTATTGATTTTTAAAAAACTTTTACAAAGAAAAAAGAAATAACAACTCAACTGAAGACAATCATGTAGCTCATTGACAAAACAATCAATATAACTGCTCGGTACCCCCCTCACCACATCGCCCTAACCCTAACCAACCCCCTTCCTCTTACCTTCTATCTACCTACTTTCTCTCTCCTTTCTCTACTTCACCCACCTCTATCCCACTCTTCTCCCTCTTAACCCTCTTACCATCTTCCTACTTACCTCTACCTTCCGGTGGCTCCGCTGACGTCGCTAGAGTCTCCTCTGTGAGGCTCCGTTCCCTGGGTTTGTAAAGCCGCAAA
This sequence comes from Bothrops alternatus, assembly GCA_034064705.1. Classification (NCBI taxonomy): domain Eukaryota; kingdom Metazoa; phylum Chordata; class Lepidosauria; order Squamata; family Viperidae; genus Bothrops; species Bothrops alternatus. The sequence continues at coordinate 1,927,281 of JARGCV010000435.1, forward strand.
AAAATAGCGAACATCAGCTGTTTTTTGCGGTGAAAAATCCCCCCTTCGGGCGAAGAAGGGGTGAAGAGCATCAAGAGCAGGGTTGAGCCCCTCTAAAATCCCTGGAAAAAGTTTTCAGGGATAAGGAGTGTGGGCTCCCTAGGCACTTGAAAACGCTCCTGCCCAGAGACGCTTCTGTCGGCTGACAGAGAAAGACGCCGCGATCTTCTGTTATTATCTATATCCTTTGCTGCAATTCAAGTCAACTGGACTGTATGTGATGCTCATCCACATTGTGTTAAGGTTAAAAGAGAAGAAAGCAAAATAAAAACCCAGGCCACTTCATGGCCTGATTTCATATGTAAATTTGGCTTCTGAATCCATAATGAAGTGCCTAGAAATATTGGCAATCTTGAGCACTGGATTTCTGGGCTGTCTTCCCATTTATTTTCAGGCTGCCCAGCCCAAAATGGTGGGGAAAAGGAGGAGGAGGAGGAGGAGAGGGAAGAAGAAAGAGGAGCAGAAAGTATTTTATGGGCCGTGTGAGAGAGTATCGAAGAAACCGCTCTTAAGTCCGATCCTAGAAATAACAGAAAATGCCTCCTTTTGTTCCTCCTGCACAAATACACCAACATTAAAAGTTTCCACCTCAGGTACGTAAAGTTTCCGAGCTGCCTTTCGTCACCTTTTCTTTATCTGGTGGATTAACATGGCTCCTTCCGTTGCCAAGTTAGAATAGATCACAGGTAAAGTTAAAATAATGAAATGTCAGAGGCAGGAACTAAAATTCTGTCCGATGTGTGTGGAGATTATAATTGATTGCAATAGATCTATTACGGACGACAGTTTAGACTTAACGATAAATAGGAGCGTTTATGTCATCTTTCTTTTGAGCAGTTTTTTTTTTCAAAACGCATCTCCTTTCTTGTAAGCGTCATGGATTTATTTAATTTAGCAATGAAAAGAAAAAACAAACAATCGTGAATTATACGTGTAGGTAATGGAGATTTCATAATATAAGCGAATTTGTTTCGCCCAACAAGATCTTAGGAGGTATGGGCCAGTCTATTTAAAATAGCTTAGCCTAATGCAGGGATGGGGAACCTTGGCTCTTTTATGACTCGTGGACTTCAACTCCCAGAATTCCTGAGCCAGCATGACTCAGCATGGAAACCTCTCCCTTTCTCCTCAGCATGGCTGGCTCAGGAATTCTGGGAGTTGAAGTCCACCAGTCATAAAAGAGCCAAGGTTGCCTACCCCTGAGTTAGGCTAATGTCAAAGAAAAGGTGGAATAGAATCATTAAAGAAAGGATGCCAAAGGAGGGGCAGAATGAAATGCGAATGGAAAAAATTAAAATATTGGGTTTTTTTATTTATTTTAAATAGTTAAATTGAACTGTTAAATTGTCCCAGGGCGAGTTATCCTAGCGGAAAGTGGGGAGTTGTCCCACTCTGGTCTGGAAAGGTTGCAAATGGAGATATATGTAATCCCACTGCAACTGTCATAAATACATGCCCAGAGTCCAAATCACAATAACATGACTGTAAGGACACTGCAACAGTCATTAATGCGAGAACTGGCTTTTTTTTAGCACCATTGTATGGTTGCTAAACATATGGTTGTAAGTCAAGGACTTCCTGTATATACTTTACATTCGCTACTAAATGAATGTCAAGTACAGAATGACCAGGACCTGCTTGCCTACGATAATAAAATATTTCAAAAAGAGACAAAGTAAACAAGAAAGACAGGAAGCTATTTCAAAAAGGGGCCGATTGCAAATGAACTGACTTTGCTAAAAGAACAAGACTACCTAACATGTTAAACTCTCATGCAATTTCTTAAGAAATCAGAAACTAGCTAGCGGTGAAATTAAAATAATTTTATAGCTGGAAGGAGGATATTACAAGGCAAAATGTCTTTAAAGCAATGGGGTTGAGTACCTTGTGCTAAATCTAGACTAGCACAGTCAGATGAAATCACATTCTCACATGTTGGCTTGAAACTTTTGTTTTAGACGACTCTTTAAGTGACCTGCATGCTACGTTTATAGATGAAATGGCTGAAGACCAAAAGAGTCTACTTCACGCTGTAGGAGTGGACGGCCACGATCAACATTCTAGCCCTCAGGAAGAAGATGGCGTATTGAGTTCATTCGTGCAGCTTCAAGAACTTGCTCTGAACAATAGAGAGCAATGGCTTCCTGAATACGTGCCTGAAAAAATCTCTTCTGAAAAGCTGAAGAGTTCTTTAAATGGAAATGAACAGGTGGTAGGAACAGACTATCTGTCGAGTGGGACAGCAGTGCAGCTGGAGGACTTTCTGAACATCTGTGGACCTGGTAAAAATATCGAGGCTAGAGAAAATTCATTTTTCACCGTAGATTTTGCAACGGAGGTAATGAGTGAAAGCAACGAGGTGAACTTTGAAAGGAAGCCAAGAAACAGCAGAAAATCGAGGGGAGACTTTCTGAACACGGAGGGCGCCCAGTCAAACAATCCTGGGAACAGCACTGGCGGTCCTGGAGGAAACCTAAGAGGCTTGCCACCTTGTTCCTGGACAGCAGATGATATTGCAGCTTTAAACCATTTTGGGGGAAACAGGAACGTAATCAAAAAAGTAAGACGCAGCATGAGGGGTCAGAAAGATGCAGAAGCTGAAGGCCTTGCCTGGGTTGAGGTCCCTGCTGCTGATTTAAGTCAAATCCCTCTACAGTCCGCTTGCAAGGTCCCCAAAAGGCTGTCACCTGCTGGCCCTCAAGAATCAAAGCATGCTGCAAGTAGCCCTTGTGGACCAAGAAGAAGACGAAGGAGCTTTTGCGCCTTGGATGCTGAAAAAGATCAACGTGTCGCCTTCCGCATTCAGAGGAATAGAAGAGCCAGTCTGGGTTACAAAAGTGACCACGGCTATCGAAAAACCTTTGAAATGAGAAAACTATTGAAGGATCAACCTATTCTTTGAATTAAGATTGATGCCTAAATGTCCTGTATTTTTTTTAAGCAAGGCATAGACCTTTGACTTCTTCCCTTTCCATTTTCCCCCCAAAAGGCAGTAAAGAGAAAGAGTGGGTGAACTCAAAACAAACAAACAAAAAAAAAAACAGAGAAAGGAATGCCAATCAAATTGGTTCTACTCTGAAGTCATTGGAAATTTAAGATTGCACCTAGCTGTCAAGGCTGATCCGTTGTAGGACGCATGGTTCTCATTACCGACTGTTGAATGGAGTTAAAACCAAGCAGGTGTCACTGGAAAGGGGTCTCCAAACATTTTGAACTGGACCTCTTTAAGAGTACTAAAAGAACATCTTGGGTGCTACAGGGCAACGCCAAATGTTTCTGTCTTCTTCCTTTCTCAAGACGTGTAGCTGTGCATGAGTTTTATGCAGCTGTAGTGACGGGTGTTTCTAAACACTTGTTTTTTAAAAGTGATTGGACCTTTAACTATATCGCCACACTGGGAATTTTGATTTTGCTTTAAAAAAAAAAATACTAATGAAATGATAAGATTCAGGTAAATACAGGCGTATTTTAATCCTTCCAAGCAGGGCTGGTCTGTGGCAATCAAAGCGGACATTGTCCTAATTGTCTTTAGCATCAGTTTCAGACATTAAACCCCCCGTTTAATGCTACTCTTGACCTAGCAGACACCCAAGAAGGCATCGTTTGGATTGAATTGCAACCAGACTGAAGTACAGTAACAAGCTAAAGTGTGATGAAGTATTTACTGGCTAAAATAGAATGAAGCAAGGGCATGTTTAGTGGAGAAATTAACTTACACTTTCTGAGCTGATCGTTCGTTGTAGATGAATTTAGCTATGCTTGGCCCATTTCCCCCCACTATTTTGGTGTATTCTTGTTTCTTTTCTTTCTTTCTTTCTTTTTTTTGCATCATCTAGAATCCTGAAGGCGATTTCTAGAAGAAGAATCTTGATTATGCAGACATGAGATGCATTGAGAAATAAAATAGCAGGGGTCAGGTTGGCATTGAGCCTCAATTGAGCAAGATCTGCACGCAGCTCACTCTGGGTTTAAAGAGTAATAAAGAGACCTTTACTAGATCCGAGGTACTTTTTGCCTGACTTGCTATTATCAATGAGTCTTTCTCTTTTAACACCTACCATTTAATAGGAAGAAATAAAAACAAAATCCACATAATCCTTATTTCTTTGGGGGACAGTGGCTAGAGGAGATTTCTGCTGGAATGTCTAAGAATATTTTTCTAGGTTTAGAACCATGTATATGCGAAAGTACATTAAAAAGTTATGTCGTATACACAGAATTTTTGTATGGCATTCATAATGTCGCTGCATATGGCTACAGTGTAACAGAAGAGTAGGCAACTTATAATCGCCTGAGGTTTTGGATCACTACTTCTCAACCGTAGCCATTTTAAGATGTGTGGACTTCAGTTCCCAGAATTCTTCAGCCAGCATGCTGGCTGGAGAATTCTGGGAGTTAAAGTCCACACATCTTAAAGTGGCTAAAGTTGAGAAATACTGCTTTTGATTATATTGCCTTAAATTATTTATTTATTTATTTCGATTTCTATGCCGCCCTATTCCGAAAATTCAGGGCGGCTTACAACATAATCAGTAGCATATAGAAATCAAATACATTATAAAACCCCTAAATTAAAACCAATCATAAATAGCATACCCACTGGGGTAGACGCATGTTGCTTTGTATATAAGGTTAACAAAGATATAGCTCCACAATTGTCTGTATAGATCAGTGTTTCTCAACCTTGACAATTTTAAGGCATGTGGACTTCAACTCCCAGAATTCCACAGCCAGCTTTGCTGGCTGTGGAATTCTGGGAGTTGAAGTCCACATGCCTTAAAATTGTCAAGGTTGAGAAACACTGGTATAGATAGAGTACGTCTTTCCCTTGCTCTTCTAGAGGTGATATAAGGCCATTCTTGTGGCACTTATGATCAAAGTTCTTCCATCTGCTACTTTCTCATCTCCACGCTGGTTCACTGCAATTGTACACACAGCTGAATGGGCTACTGTTTTTATTTACCAGTCCAGGAAGTTGGGTAGTGCTTGTAGCCGCCTTTAGAATAGTAAAACCTATTAGTAAAACCTCTCGATTTGTAATTTCTAGGTTGGGGGGGAGGAATCTAGTTTTGCTATTACCAATTCGGAAGACTTGGGAGGGATATTTGTATAAAAAAATAGCTTCTGTATATTTTAGTGTTGTAGGTTAAGCAGTCAATGACCCAGAGCCCTTTATTGCTGCCAGAAGACACAAAATAAATACGTTTCATTTCAAAGTGTGGTGTAACATTCCAGTTTGGATGGTCTGAAATGTGCATTACCTTAAATCATTTCACCTTTTGCATTTCGGTTTTATGGATGCTGTGAAACGCTCTTGACTGTTTTTGTGCTGAGGAGCAGTAGGTAAAACCTGGGTGGGTGGGGGAGAGAGGTTCACGCTGGGTATACATGATTGAATGATAGATTGGGATCCATCTATCAGTCTTGATTTGCTTCTGCGGGTACACCCACCTTTGGCATCCAAAGACAGCCTGCTAATACATCAAGAAAGGTTGAGAGTAAATAACAAAGCAACGAACCCAAGATGATTTAGGGGTGGTTAAGATCTATTGAAAGCTAGAGGCAAAATTAGGGCTTGAAGCATAAATTAAAAGAGTAAAGTAAATTTCACTGAACACTTAGCAACTTTTGGATCCCTTTGGTTTTAAAGTGGGCAAGAGGTCATTCATTTCTGAACTGTGTAAGTAAAACACCATCCAATGACCGTAAGCCCCTGCATCTTTGAGAAAGGAACAATAGCATGCTGGTTGGGGAATTCTGGGAGCTGAAGTCTACCCATTTTAAAGTTGCTAAAGTTGAGAAACTGCTTTACAGCTTCTGAAGGCTCTCCGCTCCCTATTGTGGGCTTGGAGTCAAAAACATCTGCCTCCCATTTGGAAAATCTGGATGAGTGCCAGAAGGGCAACATGAATTTTGAACATTAACTGTTTCAAGCACAGTTTCATTTTTCCTCTACTGGGAGAGAGATTTATACGCAGGAAAACTTGCACTGTACTGCCAAGGAAAAGTTGCTAACCTCAGGGTCACCAAGGCTACATTCAGCTAACAATGCACAGTTGAAACTCATAACATGTATATGTTTGCATATCAGCATGTTGACATGCAACCTTGCTTCCTTAGAGTTGATCAAAAGCTTTCCTGGAATTTATAGGCGGCCTCTGGTTTTATTATTAGTATCTCCAGTTAAACAGATTTGGATAGAGATTGGACTTTATCTGCTATTGGATATCTGGATTGGAAGCAATTCATCAGAGCATTAAGGCAGAATTTTCCCATTCCCTTCTGCCCGTTGCCTTGTATCCTTTCAGATGCCAGTGCAATTAGAATTGAACAGAATATGATGTCTATATATTGACTTTAGTATAGCATGCTTAACCAGCCAGCTTTTTAGAAAGTAGTTGGACTTTATTAGTCCAAATAATGAAAGATAGATAGATAGATAGATAGATAGATAGATAGATAGATAGATAGATAGATAGATAGATAGATAGATAGATAGATGTGTTCAGATTAACTTATAAAAATGTGTAGAAAAGAAATTCCATTGAATGCATAAACCTGTAATATAATGACAAATCTGACTCTTTAATGCATCATTAAACTGTTTTTATCAGTTCGGAAATGATGTCATCCTGATTAGAGGGTTGAGGGGCTGACCAGACAACTATCAAGGTAATTTCAAAACAAGAGTGGGCTGAATCTTATTGTTGCTTTTGAAATTCTGAGATACAGCCTAGTACAGAAAAAAACCTAGTACAGTATAACTTAGTATAAACCTAGTACAGAATAGTCCACATGCAGAGTTCTGTGCAAAGGACAACACTGATCAAGTGCAAGACTTATGTAATATGTTACACAAAACAAAACTAGCATATAAATTCTATTTTCCCCAAGCATTGTTATTTAGCAAGCCAATTTAGCATAACCAGAGCCCAGCTTTTTAGGAGGTGCTGCTTCAAGTCTCTCTTGATACCTGCAATTGTTAAACAGGCCAGCAGCAGAGAAACCTAAGACCATCTTCCACTCAGCTCCTAAACAGTTGTAGTGACTTTAGGTCAGTCCCTTTCTCTCAACCCTAACCCTATCCAACAAGACTCTTGGTTCTAAAATGAGTTGGAAACCTTTGTGTATCTGCTTGAGTACCCCAAGAGAATGCAGGAAAGAAATGTCATAATGATTAAATAATTCTAACGTTCTTTCTCTCCCTCCACGCTCTGTGCAGACCTCTTGTCTTTTCCAATGTCAGAATTCGCACTCAAGCTGATGTCTGAAGACTGCTTTAACTGCCCCACAGGGCTTAGGGGAAGGCATAACTTTGCCTTTGACACTTAGACCAGAAGGTTAATGTATTAGTTTTGTAATTAAACCTTGTAAATTGTGCATAACAGAGCAATTAACTACTTGCGCTAGTCTTGGGAGAACTCGAGGGAAATCTAGTATGTGAGAGAAATAAAAATATGAAACATATTCCCTAACCGAGACCGAGAAAGGGGGGGAACTCTCAGTGTTGGTCTATTTCCAGTGACCTCTTGCCTCCTCACTTCCTGCCCCCTGCACAGATTTGAAACTGGTCAGCCTTTTTCTGTTTTGTTTTCTTTTTTTTTTCGGAAAGCCAAAAAAGACAGTTGTAATGAATGACTTTTATTGTGCAATATTTCAATAGCGTTTGACTGCTTTCGGATGGAATGGAAACCGTTTCTACCCTACGAGGCTGCCAAAACAAACAAAACGGAGGGTCCCCAGCCCTCGATGTGTCCTTCACTCAAACTGGCAGGAATTGCAGTTCTGCGCTCAGGCTAGATTTGGTGTTGGACATTTTCAGCCCCAAACGTTAGCAGCCAAAGAAAATATAGGGCAGGGGGAGAGATTATATTTATCCTCTGCAGGTGAAACTCAGATAAGATCAAGACCCATAAAGTGCTTTTTGGAACACTTTCAATTGGTAGGGTTTATTGAAACGAGCCCCAGCTTAGAAGATCCATCTTTTCTAAAACACAGTTTGAACGTCACTCCTTGATGGCCTATAAAGCCAAGCAGAGAATCAAAGTTCTAATTTTTAGGGAGTCCTTATGCAGCCAAAATTTCCATAAACGTTTAAGTTGGGCAGATTTCACAGTTAAACACTCTGACGGCAATCAGATCCCCTGATAGATGCTAGTTTCCAAGTTTGACTTTGTTTTAAATGCCCTCCTTGTGAATAGTCGTTAAGGATCTTTCTGCCAGCATAAATCACTTTGGTGAAGAACGTCTACGGTTCAATAATCATAAAAAGGTATCACGCAATGCAACATCGGCTTTTATGGCATAACAACTGTATTTATTAATAAAAACTTATACGCTTTTGGCAGGGAGCCTACAAGGGCATTTAGGCACTGTAAAAAAAGGATGCCAAAAAACTATCCACGATTTAGGTAAATGTGTTTCTGAGACGAATAGCTCACCTTCCCAATACAATCTCCTTGGGAAAATAGAAAGTTCAGCAACTTAAATGATTTTAACCAAAAGGAAAAAAAATCTTAATTTCATTTAATAATTTAATCTCCAAATTTGTTGGCTTTGTTCCACTGTATGATGGAAGGTACTGTAGTGTAGGAGATGACCGGGCTGAGCTGAGGGAGGGGTCAAATGCATCATCAGTCATGAGTCCCTTCACGCCCACAAGAGATCAAAGTCCAGCCCACCTTGAATTCCTTTGTATTCTTAACTCCTGCTAATTTCCTTTGGCTGTTAGTAGTTCAGATTCTTGTAGAGAGTTTCATCTTACAATAAATCTTCATATTCATTTGAACTGTCTGGATTTCCTGATTTCACTGGTCTTTGATAGGCAGTGCAAGCAAGTATTGGCATGTGCTCAGAACCTAGCCTCATCTGAATGCTTGGGAATTCCTCTTTAAGTTTAATTTCCATGGCCAATTTGGAAAGGAGGAATTATTATGGCAAGGTAATAAATCAGAGTGTATTTCTCTAAATGCTCATTGGTACCTATATTTATAAGTAGATGAATTCAATCTATGTATAAAGACAAACGCATGGACATGTGGGGAGCTTATGCAGGCATGTCCAATGCAGGCAATCTTTGTTTAGCAACTGCCTTTAGCAACCATTTGCAGGTAGGATGGTGATGGAAAAGTAACTTTGCAGTCAGTTTTTGCATTTACGACCTTCACAGGTTTTTAAAAACCAAGGAAAGTTGAAGCAAGACCGGAAGCACAGCCACGATTTCACATAACTATTTTGCTTAGTGACCAAATTGTCACTCCCGATTGTGGTCATTAAACAAGGACTACCTATATGAGCACGTACATGTCATTCTAAGTCACAATTTCTCTCACAACCCTGGCACTTTTATAATTGCATGTAGATAAGTTGCCCAAACAATTACCTGCAAAATTATATTCTGCGACTTAAAACCCAGCCAAGATTCTTGATTGCAATTAATAATTACTATCAAGACCATTAGTTGGGTTTAGCTGACAGAATATAATTTTGTTTATTTAGTAGAAGTTCGTTATACTCGCTGCTCTTCGTGGTAGGTATTTCCAGCAGTGTCAAAACGACCTCTGCTGAAATTTTCATTTGTGCCTCTTTTGATATTCTCACCATTTTGATGGGAAGGGAAAGAATGTCTCTTCCTCCCCCTAACGCCCCCCCCCCAGAAAAGATCTGCAGTGAAATTTTTATGGTTGGCATGTTATAATTTTGTACTTATTTCATCAAGCATGGGAGGACACAAGGGTAAAATATCCTGTTATTCAATGTTTAATCTTCTCTCTCAATAAAGGAGAATATTTGAAGCTCAGGGTTGAAATGAGGGCTCCCTAATGCTCTCTGAGCTTGCTTGCTTTCTTGCAGATGCTTCATTACCCAACTACAGTAGGTAACATCAGCAGCACTAGTTTGAGTAATGAAACACCTGCAAGAAAACAAGCAAGCTGACCCCTCAGTCTTCTCTCTGGTGTGCAGACCCCCTGACTTCTCATGGTTTCAGTGGAAAAATTGGGAAGAAACCCCTTTCCCTTCCCCCTAGTTTCCATCCTTACCCTCTCCAACCTTCTCATCTTCCCTGCCATGGAATCAAGAGATATAAGAAACCAAGGAAGCTGTTGAGTGCTACAATGATGGGCAATTGGACAACACTTTTTGTTGCCACACAACAAGTCAGCCAGAGCAGCGCCGTCAGGAAAAAAAAGAAAGTCTTAATCCCTAGAGAATGAGTATGAAAAACAGATCACTTTGGTACACTGCCTTAAACTGAAACAATGCTTTCATTCAACTAGTAACTTCAAAATTTGTATCTCTGCTGGATATGTCTGGACATCTTGCAGACTCTCAGAAAGTTCTCTCTCTTTTTTTTAAAATAAGCTTCCTTTCCTGGACTGCAGCCCCCTTTTTTCCTTTTACTAATATCATAATGTTGGTGATCTGTCAGCAGATGCTACTTGAATTCTGTTGATGGTCAGAGAAGTGCAAACATAGGCTGGTCAGTTGGAAGGAAAAGGGCTCTTAGAAATATAATTCTTGACCAAGAGTCTCTCTTCTGCTAGGTAAACATTATTATTATTATTATTATTATTATTATTATTATTATTATTATTATTTTCATTTTATATCACAAGGTTATTAGCAGTAGCACCATTTGTTTATACATCAGAAAACTGAAAAGCTAGCAGTCATCATAATTCTTGGCTTAGGCTACATCTTGACTGTATAAACAGTTGTATATGTGTGTATGCACACACAGGGAGGCTGAGCATTTTTTTTTGCTAGTGTTCATATCTTTAGATTGCAAAACTATGATTCAACTCTATAAATCAAAGTCCTTATCAGAATCAAAGATCTTTTTTATAAGCACATCTGTTTTTTTCCATAAAAGTATTCAGTTTTGTAATAATAATAATATTAACAATAAACTGAAGATACAATGGATTACCTACTTAGCTGCTGCAAGAAGATCACACTGACTGATTACAAACAGCGGCATGATAAAGCAGCAACAATACTGCATTGGAAGATCTGCAAGAAATACCATTTGCCTGCAAGCAAGAACAGGCCTGGTGGGACCCACAAATAGACAAAATAACAGAAAATAAAGAAGCTAAAGTGCTATAGAATTTTAGAATTCAAACAGACAAGTACCTGCCACTTAACACCCTAAACTTAATAACTATTGACATGTATGGATACTGGACTTAGCACTACCTGGAGACCACAGAAGAGAAGAGAAAGAAATGGAGACGGTAACAAAATATAAAGACCTGCAAGTAGAAGTACAATGACTATGGCCAAAAAAAAAAAAGCAAAGATTGTACCAATAGTAATAGTAATAGGTGCCTTGGATGCAATCCTAAAACAACTGGAGCATCACTTGAACATCTTTGGCATTGACAAGACCAGTCAATTGCAAAAGGTAGCTTTACTTGGGATAGCTTATTATTTAACACCATCAAACAACATCTGCTTGTCCTGGTCCTTGGGAAGGACTCAATAGGTGGATACAAATGCCAAATCTAATCTAAACATCTGTCTGACTGCGACCAACAATAATAATAGTAACGCACAAGCATTCAAATACATTTTCTCTTGCACTTCCGACATATTCTTCTGTATTGCTTTTCCATGCACACATTTTACAAACAGGTTTTTAATTGGCAAATAGATTGTCCTTATGTTAGTTCTCCCCTCCCCTTGCAAATCTTTATTATTTTTCTCATATCACCCCAGCTGGCAGCTGGTGATAAACAAAAAAGGCAGCTGAGAATCCAAGACCATTGTTTAAAACTTTCAACTACCTAAGTAAAATCAAGAATAAGATTTTAAGAAGGTTTCTTGTCTATGATATACAATGTAATTGATATAGCCAACAAAGGTAAAAATGTTTTCACAACAGAACAGTTATATTTCCTTTTGCAGTGGCAACTCTAGTAATTTAAAAAAAATGTATACAACACAGACTACAATATGTCATATATGAAACTAAATATAATGCAGGATTAAAGCAAAATTATTTCTCAACACAAAACTGCAACTAGTCGGGTTTTACAAGCAAAAAGCTAACTGGGTCAGTGCTCAATTATGTATCATATACAATCATATATATGCAAATAGGATTAATAGCTATCATAATACGGATTAAAAGAACTTCATTCTTCATTAGCTTCCACAGTATTGTTAGAAATGCTTCACAAAGTTTCCCTGCTCACAGATTGGACAAGGTGTTCAAGCACATAAGAGATTAATAGCAATAGTAATAAAGTTGGAAGGGACCTTGGAGGTCATCTAGTCCAACCCCCTGCTCAGGTAGGAAACTCTATACCATTTCAGATAAATGGTTGTCCAGTCTCTTCTTAAAAACTTCCAGTATTGGAGCACTCACGGCTTCTGGAGGCAGGTTGTTCCACTGATTAATTGTTCTAACTGTCAGGAAGTTTCTTCTTAGTTCCAAGTTGCTTCTCTCTTTGATTAGTTTCCATCCGTTGCTTCTTGTCCTGCCTTCAGGGAGGAAATTACCTTCCTCCCATGAATATTCCTATTGATCTTAAAATGGTGAGTCAAGCAGTACAGTCCAAGAAATAGGTTTGGTCATGACAAAAAACAAATTTGACTTAATTCATTTGTATTTGAAAAATATTTGAGGACATCTTTGTTAGGATTCAATAGTTCCCATTCTGTTACATCTGGCTGAAAATGACACTTTAGTGACAGCATTTAGAAAGATTGCAGGGGTCACACCCAAGGTTTTTGGGACCCACAAATAGTCTAGACTGCATACTTGGATTGCACAAGGTGCTTGCCCTGAGCATTTAGGAACTCCTTTTCAGCTTTTTCAGGTCTCACAATTTGAAGCCACCAGCTAGCAAACACCCAGAGCGATTTAAAGCAACATTAAGATGTTTACTCCAATCTTCTCCCTAGAAATGCACACTTTTCAGAGGAATGTCTTCCCCTGGGCATTACATCATGAACTGGTTCAGTTCTCAGAGTAAGAAATTGGACCAAATGGTGGAGGAGATCTCCTGGGGAAGCATACTTCTGCCGTTAAGTATTCCCATCAGAAAACTTTAGAAACTGCTTACATATTACTATTCTGTCCACATTTAGCCTTTCACATTATTGCAGCTGAAGATGCATTTTTCTTTTTCTTCTCCTTTTCCAAAAGAAACCCAAATTCTTTGCTGCCCTTGCCTTTCTCACCCCTTTTCATATCTTGACAGTTAAGTTGAAATGAAACTAGAATCTTAAGAGGGACATCATTAAATGGGTTCCGTTGGACGGGCTGATAGTTAATGAAATTACAATTACAAAACATTCCTTGGGAATAGGGAACTGCCTGAGCTAAGTGTGTTCTTTCCCAAACTTTCTGCCTAGGGTGAGGGAGAGGTATGGGGTTAGAGCAGCAGAAGAGGGGTAGGTTGAAGTGGATTTATGGAACAGCCAATATATAAAAATAAACTTAAACTTGCTTACGCCATCCCCATCCAGAGGAAACAGATGGGGGTTTTTTTCCACCTTTCTCATTAATTTGAGAAATTGCACTGTATATCTTACCCAGATGAACTCGTATTTTAACATGAAAACTTCCAACTGGGAGCATGATGTAGTGATGGGCAGACCAAAGACTGGACTCACCCAATCAATGAATAGTTTGCAACTGGCTTTTATTTAAAAAAAGAATAGTCCTAAAGTTGCTTGCTCCTTGCTTCTCTGAGCACTGCAAAATTCCAGAGGCAGCACTAACAAAACTTGGCTTCCTTTGGGCAGAGAGCTCTCTTGAGACTAGTGGCATGTTTTTTTTTAATATTTAATCTTAGATCAGCTTCCCTTTTTAGCTGGGATTGGAGTAGATGAGTCACCTTCTCAAATGAATGGCTTTCTGAGTCACATTCCATGGTGATCCCTGTATTTCTCCCATTAGTGAGCTGCCATCCATAATCCATCTGGAGATGTTAATTCAAATTTTCTGCTAAATAATGATCATCTCCCTGCCAATAGAGAGCTGCTTTCAGTAATAACTCTGTTATTACTTTCATTCTCTCTCTGTTAATTCATTGGATTCCTTGATCAGATACAGATTTGTTTCAACTATTGTGATAGTTAAATAAACCGTAATTAGTTGGATTGGCACAATAGGCTCAGTCTGGCTTGTAAAATATAGTGGTAGAGCCCATTCCTTTTCTAATATTTCAACCAGGAATGGCTATTCTTGGACCTCAGGAAGTAACAGTCAATTTTTGGAGGAACTGTTTTTTTCCCCCAACTAGACTCCTTGAGGATTTTTGAAACTACAATTTCCAGAAATCCCAGCTGGCGGGGAACTCTAGGCATTATGGTCCATACTCATTCAGGAGGGGGGTCAAATAAGGGAAAATTTGATTTATTTAATTTAGGATTGCATGTCATACAACATGTTTGACTGATGGACTAGGAATAGGATTTTTTTTGCATATAAATGAAGAGAAGGATGAAAAAATAATGCAGAAAAGAAGGAAGATCAAGGAAGAGAAGAAAACATCAGGGTTTCTGTTGTTGTTTAGCAATGAAAAAGCAGGATGGATATTTTATAAGTAGATGTATTAATAGTAAAAGCTCAGGTGAGGGTTTCCTTCTCAGTCTTGTCCTACTCTAGGGCACGGTGCTGATCTCTGTTACTTGGCCAGGGGAGCCAGCATTGTCCAAAGACAATTTCTGTGGTCATGTGGTCAGCAAGACCATACTCCAAAGACACACAGAATGCTGTTACCTTCACACCAAAGTGGTACCTATTTTTTATCTACTCACATTTACATGCTTTTGAACTGCTAGATAGGCAGGAGCTGGGCAAGTAACAGGAGCTCACCCTGTCGAAAGCTCTGGGGTCTCAAACACAGGCTGTCAGCTGGCAAGCTCAGAGTCTTGAACCGCTGAGCCATTGCACTCAGTGGTTAAAGATGCTGAGGTTAATATTAATAACAATAGGCAATAGATAAATAGGAATTGCTTTGCTCAGTTGGGTCGGATAGGAAAATGGAGACTTTACTTGATAGTACAAGATTTGAAAGAGCGATCGAAAATTTCTCCTTGACTTCTTTTCCCCTTTTCGCCTGCTCTTTCTGAGGAACACCGGGGGGCACCAAATGAAAGTTTATAGGCAAAACCTCACCCACCCACCCACCCATGTATTTGGCTACGTTACCAAAACGGATATAAAATTCGGATCTTGCTTTTTTTTTTAAATAAAACATATTGTTTTATTGAAATAAAAAATTCTGGACCAATGAGCAAACTCTGAGCTTTAGCAATAACTCGGCAATAGTTAATAGAACAGGAAAGGCAACAGACATCTCCATTGGATGTGGCTTTTGGTGGCCTTTTCTAGGGGGAAGAGTGGAGGTTCTAAGGATTAAAATGGGGGAAATAAGCTGCTAATCTCCTGGGAATGCAAATAAAGATGCTGGGAATCATCTCTAATTATGGACTGGTCACTTTTGTCTTGAAAAATGGACTCGTAGAAATCCCGGATCTTGCTTTTTGAAAGATTACAAAATATCTGAAGGGCTCAGCTGCCTCTCAAGGGTGACAGTTCTCCTGTTTCGCACACAGATTTTAATTTATGGAACGGCGCCTTGCCTGCAAAGCATGTCCTTTAATGGTTACAAGAACCCTTTCCTATCTGAGATGATGAACAGCTTCACCCTGACTAAGTTTTAACAGGACAAGGTGGTGGTGGTGGTGGGGAAATCTCTTGCCATTGCAGGAAGTAGTATGTATGGGTGGTGGGTCATTATTGGAGAGCTGGCATCGGGATCGTTTCTGCATGGTCCTCCCAGGAAAAAAAGCTTCTCCCCCTTGAAGTTTAAGAGGCAGGGAGTGCTATTGAGGAGCAGATCCTCCTCCCCCCCCCACAAAAAAAAACGCCTCTTGCAGCTCTGATTGATTTATTTGATCATGGCCGCAGTTGGCAGCAGGGTCTGAAATATAACATAAGCACTTCCTGAGATGTCAGGACTCCAGCATTCGTGGTCTGAACAAGGATGTAATTCATATCTGCAGGTGCTTATTCTGGTATCAAAACATTTCAGTAACATCATGCTTGTGGAATTCAGAGCTCCCTGTGGCCTCATTTGTATTCCAGGTTGCCCAAGCCTATGTGTGTTTGCCTTTCTTAAGGAGCTCTCATTTCCTTCAATAGGATATGTTTTATTTCATCCTCTTTCCTGCATTCACTCATATTAATGTCACCGCATGCCCTAGTAATGACTGGGTTTGGAAATAGCCCGTAGATCCCTAAAAACACAGAGTCTGAAATGTAATGTGGGCCGGGGTGGGGTGGGGGAAGGGGGCGAGGAAGATCATTAAGAAAGAATGGCTTGGGCAATAGGGAGAGGCAATCCGTTTTTCTTAGGGTTGTAAGCAGCTCGAGCAAGTTGGAAGTCATCCCTGACAAGTATTTTTTTTTTTTCTGCTCCTTCGCATTGTTGCGCTTTGCCGGTTTGCAGAATTTGCACAGTATGGCAGGAAACAAAAAGGTTTCTCTGGTCTTCTGTATTCTCAGGCTGCTTGGGAAGGTCTTTGGAAGTTCTTGGGGGTTGCTGTTGAGTTGACTTTACAGTCAGGAACATTTTCCATTACCTATTATTTTTCCTTGGTTTGGAAGCTCCCCGAATGCGTACATTGCTCAACCTGCCCAGAGGAGACATTTTTAAAGAGGCTCCCTCCTGAGATTTAATGGGAATGTGTGAAGGTTGGGAAGTTGAAGTCCCTTGCAGAAAGGAAGTGGCCCTAACCAGCCATATATATATGTACTGTATATATGTTTGCCATTTTTCTTTCATTAAACTGAGTGGAGAATAGGTAGGTTATTATTTTTTTTTCCTCCAGTACAACACTAATCTTTGAGGGAGAAAACATAATATTCAAAAGTTTCCTTGCTTTTTTTTTTTGTAAACTAGTAATGTATGGATGTGAAAATTGGACCATAAGAAAGGCTGAGGGCCAAAGAATGGAGGCCTTTGAACTCTGGTGCTGGAGAAGATTCCTATGAGTCCCCTGGACTGCAAGGCGATCCAACTGGTCAGTCCTAGAGGAGATCAACCCTGACTGCTCTTTAGAAGGCCAGATCCTGAAGTTGAAACTCAAGTACTTTGGCCACCTAATGAGAAGGAAGGACTCACTGGAGAAGAGCCTGATGCTGGGAAAGATGGAGGGCAAGAGAAGAAGGGGACGACAGAGAAGGAGGTGGCTGGATGGAGTCACTGAAGCAGTAGGCGTGAGCTTAAAGGGACTCCAGAAGATGGTAGAGGACAGGAAGACCTGGAGGAACGTTGTCCATGGGGTCGCGATGGGTCGGACATGACTTTGCAACTAACGACAACAATGTTAGCAATATTGTGAATGGTGTTGCTGGGTGTAGGATTTCTATTTAAAGTTCCAAGCCCATTTCAAGTGGATCCCATTGTAGTTCTTGCTCTAATGTTTTGTCCAGTTTACTGTAGCGTTCACTCAAGCATTACTGAGTGAGCATATATGCTCCAGGGAGCATATTCACTCTTTTTTTATGCTGCTCTCGGTTCTCTCACCTTGCCTTAACTGTTCATGCGTTTATGCTAAGGGATGGCTTGTTTTCTTACGCATAGATAATCCAGTTTTCTCATGATCATAGGCTTATTGCATGTAATATGAAATAGAAGGAGGGAAGGCTTTGAAATCTGAGGTGCAAATATATAGATGGCCATTAGAGGACAGCAAAGGGCTAGAGTGTTTTGTGTCCTTTGGGTGCCATCTATCGATTTTTGGAGAGCTGGTATGGTAGCCCTAAATAATTGCACTATTTGCAAGTAGCTCACTTTGTGCTTTCTAATCTAAAAATAAGGCCTAAAGATCGGAGATGTAAAAAAAGAGAGACAAGGAGAGCAAACTGAGGACAAACAAGAGATATACTATGCATTATGTAAATGAAGTATATGTGGCTGTACAATATGCAAATGAGGGGATCTTTTTTTCTGCAAGTGGATGCATTTCTTTTAGAATATAATACATCTAACATCAGCACTACAAAAAGTTTGATTTAGAGATAACACCAGTTTGGGAATAGCAAGTATGCATTTCTTCCTAAATTTAAACTCTCTGTAGACAATTAATTGAAGTTCCTGAAATCAGTGGGGTGTAAGGAATAGAAAGGTTGATTAAAAAGAGAAAGTTTTTCTGTTTGGGGCTTTAACTCCTCCAACAGCTTCTCACTATTGTATTGCTTCAGATATTTGATCTAACGTAACCTTTAGCAGCCATTCCCTCAATATGCATCAGCAAAATAAAAGTAATATACTGTATGATTTTCTTGAAGTTCTGATCAATCTTTACCTTGTTTGTTATGGACCAGAAATATTAAGCAATATATTTAATTCTACCTTAAATTAAACTTCTGATAGAGAGTATGGAATTTATGCATACATAGAGAACAAATTCCATGTCGTTCTGTTTCTGAAAACAACTTCTAAGCAATTTTGAAAATGATCTTATACCTGAACACTCAAAGGGCTTTTTTGAACATGCCATGTCTTTCACTTCTGGTTCTGCTTTTGATGCATCTCTCAGGTTCCAACAAACGCCAGCAAGCAAACATCCTTAAATAACTCTCATTAGTATGACATCTATACACATCCCTGACATGTAATGCAATGATTTGTTGAAACTGTATGAGTTCTATCATAGGAATTTGGTGGGTGCTTAACTCTGCATTGATCCTGGACACAAAATAAACCTTAGCTGGTTCTCTGATTTCTTTTTCCCAAGAGTAACTAAGCATCAAGAGAAGCTACTTGGATAAACGGTGAAAGGCTTCGAAATAACAAGGAAAGAAGTCCAGTAACCATGACTCAACTTCCAGGTTCTTTTATTGAAGTATTGTTTACTTCTTGATTGTTGGTGGCAACTCCCAGAATTCCTGAGCCAGCATGGCTCAGCTTGGAAACCTCTCCCTTTCCCCTCAGCATGGCTGGCTCAGGAATTCTGGGAGTTGAAGTCCACGAGTCATAAAAGAGCCAAGGTTGCCTACCCCGGGCCTAGACCCATGCAGGAGTGGGAGGAAGGGGATTCATATGGAAACATGGAGACCAGTTGGGGATTGTTGCAAACATCGGACATTCTATTTCCCCCACCACTAAGCAAATACTAAAGGATGAAAAAAGACCAAAGAACTAGGGAATCCCAATGGATGGGCAGGAATTGAAATACCCAGTCGGTCCATTTTTAAAACTATGCACGAGGGAGCGGATTTTACTTTATGGTTCTTTCAGTTTGTTCATTTCTTGCTAGGGTTCTCAGGAGTAAAAACTAATTATGAAAGCTCTTGATTTAATTTGAGATGGAAAATTGGATAAAAATCCCCCCTCCCATCTTTCCCCTGTTTCCTCTCATCCTTATTTCTTTTCTTCTAGTTTCTGCCTTTCTACTCCACTTCCTCTGTTTCATCATGTGGTGCCTCCAATTATCTTCCTTTGATGGTTTCTCATGCAGTGAAAAAAACGACTCCTTAAAATCCAGGCAAATTAAATGTCTGCATTTGTATGTATAAAAAAAAATAACTACCAAGGGAAAAATACAATTATAAACATAATTTAATGGTCAAAGAAACATAAAACTGTTGGCTATAAAAAGGCCAAGTCCAAAATTCATCCATTCCTCCCCCTCATTTTTACTTGCTGAAGAGAACCTATGTTCTCTTTAAAGCTGATAAGAGTTCTGAGTAAAAGCTAGATTTATTCTTAAAAAATCAGAAATCAGCTACCGATTGATTTGTTTTGTCACCCCAGCCGGAGTTGTAGAGAGAATCCTGAATGTAACCTAAAGCCATCCCATCCCCAAGTTCAGCCTGATTTGCATGCCTCCATTCTTCTTCCATTTTTCATCTCAAGATAAACTAAATGCAGGTGGACCCTTTTTCTCCATTTCCCCTTTCTAATATTCATAACAGAATATTCTAATATTCTATGATTATCTTGTCCAAGGATGATATTTGGAAATGTCAAAAGCCTATCTAAAAAGAAACATTTGGAGCCCTGTATAATTCAAAAACAAGCCACTGCCAGCTGATGCAGTGATTTTCATCAACCTGGAGAGCTTTAAAAGAGGGGTATATAATTTTGTGAGGGGGGGACTTCCGGTTTCCGGCCGCGCGGATCGGACGCAGCCAGAGAAAGCTCCGAAACGGGGCTTTCTCTTTTGGGCCAAAAATCCGATCCGACGGGAGAGCTAGGCGCCTAGAAAGGAGGCGCAGGAGGAGAAGACAAGCGGACGGACCCGGCGAGGCGGAACTCGCCGCCAAGAGACCGGGTAAAGCCGCGGACGAGGCCGAAGAAGCCGGCGGCGGCCGGCTGGCCGGCCGACAGGCCCAAGGAAGGGGCCGCACGGCCGCCGCTGCGCTGCAGAACGGACCCGGCCGGAGCGGAGAGAAGAGGACAGAGGAAGGCATCGGCGACAGCAGCAGCGGCCACCGGGAGAGTCAGCTGACCGAGAGAAGACCCCCGGACGAGCCAACGGGGGAGAAGAAAGCCGGAGAAGCGAAAGGGAAAGGAAAAAGTAAGAGCCAGACGCAGAGAACAAAGGGAGACGCGAGCTGAGCCAGCAGGAAGACAGAAAGCAGCTGAGGAGCAGACGGTGGGGGAAGGCTCAAACAGAGAGACTGGTGAGTGTTATCCCACATGCTGCGCCCCAGACACAGCAGAACAGGACCCCCAGAGACCCAAAAGAGGGCAGGACCTACCAGGGAAGAAGGTGGGAGGAAGAAGACAGCTGGAAAGCACCCTGGAACGCAATAAGGGAAAGGCAGAGGGGATCTGTAAACACAGGGGGATAGAAGACAGGAGGAAGTGACCTGGGCAAGAAGGCAGAGATAGAGGGGTAAGAAGGAGCCATAAAAGAACAAAGAGAAGAAACAGGCTGGCAGAGGGGAGTGAAGAGGAACCCAAGGCAAAGGTACTGAACTGGCTCCCTGAACGTAGAGCTGCCAGAATACAGGCTCCTACTCCTACTCCTACCCCTACACTGCCTAAACCCTGAAGGCACCCCTCCCCCTTTTTGGAAGGACCAGATTTATGGATCTTCACCAGACCACAACCTAGTGTTGTACTGCATTGTGAGAAAAAGGCCATCATCAAAAATCCCAAACCTCAGATCCTCCCATCTTTGTATCACCCCTGCCAGTACAGAAAAGCTTAATTGAAAACAAGCTACACCCCCTAGTGATCTACCACTTTGCTGTTAAAATACAAACTGGAAGACATGAACACTTGCTAACTTGTAACAGAAAAATTTGACTCAACCCACCCTAGCAACCTGACAATCTTACACAGGAACAACTCCCCCACAACTCATTGCATCAAGGGGTGGCTTTAAGGGTGGACAGGCCAACAGGAGGAGAAGCTCAAAATGGCTGCCAGATGGACAAAACAAATCAAACTGCGAGACCTGAAGGGAGCTGCACCCTCCCCGGCCCAGCCCTCCAATCTGATAGGGAACACCCCACCCAACCACACACACCCCCTCCCAACTGCATGCCCTCAGACCCACACGCCAACCCACGACTCCGCAACAGCACGCATGATCCAAGAACTAAAAGAGACGATTGAGAAACTAAATGAGACGATTGCGACGATGGTGGTACGGATGGATGGCATGGATAGAAAATTGGCGGAAATGGGCGTGAAGACGGAGAAAGGACGCCTAGAAACAGAACGGAAGACGGAGGAAAGATACAAAGACATGAAGAGGATGCTGGCGGACCAAGGTGGAGACCTGGAGAAAAAGTGGGAAGAACAGCGCAAAGCGATGGCCACTGATTTGGAACAGATGAAGGAGGCATTGCAAACACATGACAAAAACCTCCAAGAAACAAGGGAGAATACGGAAAAGATGATGAAGGAAGTGGAAAACTGCGTAGAGGGTCAGCTTGCAGAGGTGAAAAGAGAAGTTCAAGACCAGTCCACCATGATACAATTCTGGCAAATGGCATTTGCAATCAGGATCAGAGGGTGGAACGAGACAACATACGAACCCCAGGGAAGACTGCGCAGGACCTTTGTAGAGGCCCTGGCAACATTCCTGGGCACGAGCGCCAATGCGATTGAGTGGCATGTCGAAAAAATCCAGAGAGTGGGCGCCTGGAGGGAAGTGAACAAACACCAACCAAGGGATGTGGTCATCCACTTCACAACACAGAAGTTCCGGAACCACGTCTCTGCCACTTCCTATAACAAGGCATTCTACATAGAGGAGCAGGAGGTGAAGGTTCTGAAAGAGATCCCACAGGCGATGCTGAGAGACAGAAAGAACTACAAATTCCTGACCACAGAACTGAGATCGCGTGCACTGCAATACCGGTGGGAAACCCCAACAGGAGTGTCACTTTCTTATAAGAACAAGAGACATTACTTAACCTCGGTCCAGAAAGCCAAAGACTTCCTCGAAAAGGAACTGAAGTCGGGAGGCCCTCAACCCACCGCGAGAGAAGAAGCAGATAGACCACTGGAAAGCGGGAGGGATAGAGGCCAACGAGCAAGCCGAGCAGAAGCACAGATCGGGGCAGAGGCAGAGGAAATGAATGGACCACCTCTAGGGGCGAAGGCGCAGAGAGCAGAGAGCAACAAAAACAAGGAGACAGGACAGTCTACAGAGGGCAGGCTACCAGGCTTCACTACCAAACGTACAGACCAGCAAGGCAAGACCTCACAAACCAAAATGAGCACCAATCCGGATATCGTGGGAACGAGACCAAAGGAGACAACAGGAGAAACAACAGAAATGGTCTCGCAAAAATATCCTGCAACATATGATGGCTACTAATTATTTGACTTGGAATGTGAACGGACTGAACTCCCCCCAGAAAAGAAGAAAAATTCTCCACTACCTAAACCAAAGTAAAAGCGATATAATCTGCCTACAAGAAACACACATCAGAGCAGCAGACCAGAAATATCTGATCAACTACAAACTAGGCACGCACTTTGTGGCAGCGGCGCCAAGAAAAAAGAATGGGATTGTTATATACGTAAAGAAACATGTAATGGCTAAGCTAATAGAGTCCGACCCCCAAGGTAGATACCTGGCAATTGAAATAACACAAGAAGACAAGAAGATTCTAGTACTGGGCGTATATGCACCACATCAGCAACAAGGCAAATTCTACAAAAAGCTACACAAGAAAATAACACAACTTAACTACAGATCTCACATCATCATGGGCGACTGGAACGGGGTCATAGAGACTGCTCTAGACAAAAAAAGAACTGCACCGAACCCGCAAAAACACTCCAAGTTGCCTAAATCCTTCTTCGACATGAAGGAAGACCTCGAACTGACAGACGTATGGCGGAAAAGGCACGGCAAAGAACTAGAATTCACCTTCTTCTCCGGCAGACACCAATCATTCTCCAGAATCGACTTTATACTAACTTCTAGTGACTTGCTAACGTGTCTAAACGCGGTGAAAATCCTACCCAAGACACTGACAGACCACAACCCTGTGAGGATGGAATTAAGACATGGCCCGAAACAGAGGAGGTCCTGGACAATCAATGAAAACTTGTTTAGACATGAAAACAATGTGGCGGAATGCAAAAAAGCTATGAAGGAATTCTTCGACACACATATGAACAACGGAACACCGATAGAACAGATCTGGGAAGGCAGCAAGGTGTACATGCGAGGGATCCTCATATCCATGAATAGCTGGCACCGTCGCCAACAAGAACAAAAAAGAAAAGAGTTAGAAAATGAGATAAGCAAAATGGAGCGGCTACTAATAAAAAGACCAGAGGACAAAGTCACCAAAGAAGGACTCAAGATCTTAAGAAAGCAATTCGACATGTTGATGGCTGACCAAGTTGCAAGGAATATACAATATGCAAAACATAAGACATTCTGCAAGGCCAACAAACCGGGCCGCTGGCTAGCCTACACTATAAGAAAGAAACAGAAGTCCCGCATACTTGAAAAGATAGAATACAAAGGCAAGGAAGAATTCCGACAAAAAACCATCAAGAAAGCCTTCACGGAGTTCTACTCGAAACTATATACCGAGGATAAGATACAAGACAAAGAGATAGATGAGTTCCTACAAAACGAAAAGATACAGGCGATTACCGACACACAAAGAGAAGCCCTGAACGCCTTAATCACAAAGGAGGAAATACACTCAGCGATCACACAGCTGAAAGCAGGAAAATCGCCCGGGACGGATGGGATAACAGCGACCTACTACAAACACCTCCAAGAGGAGATGCTAGAACGCCTCAGAAAACTATTTGCCAACATTCAAGAAGGAGGTCAGGTCCCACCATCCTGGAGAACAGCCTACATCTCATTAATCCAAAAGGAGGGGAAAGACAACACACAGCCCGCAAACTACAGGCCCATCTCACTACTAAACACAGACTACAAAATCTTCACAAAAATTTTGGCCAATAGACTAATGACTGTACTACAAAAAACAATACACCCGGACCAAAGGGGATTTATACAAGGACGCCAGATGAAAACCAACGTGAGACAGCTGCTGAACATAATAGAGTTACCTGCAAAAGCACAACCAGATACCCGCCGCTCTTATGTTTGTGGATGCAGAAAAAGCTTTTGACAGACTGCACTGGCCGTTCCTGACGAACTTGGTCCGGAAGATGAAAATGGGAGTACAGTTTCTCAACTCCATAACGGCAATTTACCAGAAACAAACAGGACAGATCATTGTCAATGGAGACTTAACGGACTCATTTAATATAGAGAGAGGCACGAGACAGGGCTGCCCGCTGTCCCCCCTGCTATTTGTCCTAACACTGGAAATTTTACTGAACAGAATAAGAGCGGCAGAGGAGGTACAGGGCATACAGATTAAACAGCAAGAATACAAACTATGTGCCTTTGCGGATGACCTGCTGGTGACAATGTCGCAACCAGCACAATCAGCAAGGAAATTGATGGAGATAATGGAGGACTATGGTAGGGTGTCAGGCTTCAAAGTAAATATATCAAAAACAAAGATGCTAGTCAAAAACCTCGACAACAAAGCAAAACGGAACCTGGAAAGAATAACGGGGTGTGAAATAGTCAAGAAAGTCAAATACTTAGGAGTAGAGATAGAATCAACAAATGCGAAATTATACAAGAATAATTACGAGGTCCTGTGGAATAAGATACAAACAGACCTGGAAAGGTGGAAATCACTACGTCTGTCCCTGCTCGGCAGGATAGCGACAGTAAAGATGAATGTATTACCCAGATTTTTATTTCTCTTCCAAATGCTACCCATACTCAAGAAGGAAGCGGACTTAGACAATTGGCAGAAAGGCATCAACAGATTTATTTGGGATGACAAGAGACCGAGGGTGAAACTAAAAATCATCCAAGACGCAAGGGAGAGAGGGGGACTCAAAATGCCTAATCTAAAGCTATATTACTATGCAGCAACGTTGGTGGCGGTTAGTGACTGGATCAACATGACAAATGATAGAATTCTGAATGTTGAGGGGCATGGTCTACGATTCGGCTGGCACGCATACCTAGTATACGACAAAAAGGCAGATAGGAACTTCAAGGAGAACCCATTACGAATCCCATTGCTATGGGTCTGGAAGAAATATAAGCACCTCCTACATGACAAGATTCCCATCTGGACGATCCCTGGACACGCAACAGGGGATATGAACACATCCCAAGGGCAAGAAGTGGTGCCCTACAGTGAACTTGTACTGGGAGAAGAAAACGGGTTCCTCTTGAAATCTCAAGCAACGCTAGCAAACAGAGGAATAGGAAGTAACTGGCTATCATATATACAACTACAATCAAGGTGGCGTAAAGACAAGAAGAAGGGCTTCTCCCAGACAGACGAGAATCTAATTAAACAGATTAGAGAACAGGGGATCAAGCACATCAAACGAGTGTACAGCATTCTGATAGAAATGGACTCTGAAACCGAGCTAGTCAAGAACTGTATGATAAAGTGGGCACAAGACTTCAGACACCCTATCACCATGGACACGTGGGAGAAAATCTGGGTGAGGAATGTAGAATTCACGAAATTGCAACACTTAAGGGAAAACTTCTACAAGATGTTCTATAGATGGCACCTAGACCCGAAAAAAATATCACTCATCTACCCGGGCTCCCAGCCCAAATGCTGGAGGTGCGGGGACGGAGAGGCTACTTACTTTCATATATGGTGGACATGCAGAAAAATCAAAGCATTCTGGAGGAAGATATGGTGGACACTCCAAACTATTTTCAAAAAGCGTATAGAATTTCTACCTCAGGCTTTTCTGTTAGGGATCACAAAGGATATCACTACCTCAGAGACAAATTTATTTTTGAACTTAATTACAGCAGCAAGATTGTTGGTGGGACAGTACTGGAAGAATCCGGAAATACCGCCTATTGAAGAATGGACTGTGAAAGTAACAAATTTGGCGGAAATGGCAAAAATATCAGCATACTTGAAAAACCGCTCCAATGAACAATTTGTGACTGACTGGAAACAGTGGATAGACTATATCCAAGAGAGACACCAATCAAACAGAATGCAGCTGGCGTTCAGCTAAGGATCGATGGGAGGAGGGATGAAGGGCTAACAAATCAGATGTTTACAAAAACTAACACCCAACGTTGAATGTATATGTTCTATAACTAATGCCTCTTAACATAACCTTATGACTAACGTTGTTTGCCTTAATATTGTTAAAGTAGACTGAATCTCTACCTCAGGATATGAAACTTTTACCTCAGGATCTCGGGTTGGGGACCGTGGAGGATTGCACTAGTAATGGGATGAAGTCAACTCAGAGGCGCAAACACACAGTGTGCGATAGACTAGATACAGTAGATAGACCATATATAGGAGAAACACCAATCAAACAAAATGTATTCGGAGTATACTTGAAGATGTAAGGGAGGAGGGAAGAACGTTTACTAAAACAGATGTTTACAAAGATTAATACCTAATGTTGTATGCTATGTTCTAGGATGATTGCTTAGCAATAGGATCTTATGTTTAATGTTGATCACATTAATATTGAAACGGATAGGGGAAACACCAATCAAAATAAAATGTAACAGGAGTATAGTTGAGGCTAGACACGGGGAGTGGGGGGAAAAAGGCTTACTAACTCAGACGTTTTCAAGGACTAATACTTAGTATTGTATACCAGGAGTCATGATGATTGCTGCATAATATGTTTTTATGTTCAATGTTAATGGTTTTAATAAAAGAATTTTTAAAATTAAAAAAAAAAAAGATCAAAAAAAAAAAATTTGTGAGGGATGAGACTATGGTGGCCAAAGATTATATCCATGGGAAATGGAAGGTGGGACTGCTCTTGGCAATTAGACTGGGCTTAGAATTAGCCACCCTGAGGACAGAAAACTGTACTTGATGGCCTTTAATCTAGTTCAGCAGAATTTTGCTCCTCCTGCATTCCATGAATTTTTCTTTTCCCCTCTCAAATCTTTAAAATTGGTCCCCACCAGCAAAGTTTTGTCATAACTGTCCCAAAATATTGCTCAAAGGTAACATAGTTCCTGAGGAACCTTATCGTAAAAATCAGACCTATGAAATAGTAGCAGAAATGACATATGTGTATATTTAGAAATCTATTAGGTAATACGTTTGAATTCAAGTATCTAACATCTTTCCAAATATTGAATCTCTTTCTATGTCAAGAAAGGTAATTGTTTCATCACCAGAATTCAGAAGCTCTTCTTTTATTCCCTCCACCTTCAATGAGAAGATCCATAGATCACTTTTTAATTAGCCCCCCAACCCTTGGATTTGGGGCTAAGTTACTCACATGCTATTTTTCCCAGACAGGTGTATCCCTACCACTTAGGAATGCAGTCCAGGAGGCTAAAATCAGAGGACCAAGAGGGATGAAGGCATTCTGTGACTCTTTTTTCTGGTTTTCTGATGTCCCTAAGGGTGGAAGGAAAGAAGGATATTTCTATTTCCTTCTGAAGAAAAAAAAAAACAGCTTCCATGATGAGATAGAAGTGGGTCCCTATTTAACTGGCTGTAAGAGAACAATCTCTATTTTGAATGCATCTTGTGTTTGAAGGACGACCTTATCCAAATCCAGTTTCAATAGCTGGAATCATATTCTTTTATTTTAGACTTGGACAACTGATAGAAACAGCAGCCACAGAGGCCACCTGCTTTTGCATTTCTGAGTGAGCATCCCTGCGTTATCCTATGCAATCTTCATGTAAATATTCATCTTTCTGGATTTGTTTTGGTACAAATGTCCTCTCCAATAATTCACCACACTACTGGTTAGGAGGGAGCAATTGTGAGTAGATCAGTAGTTACCTGACAGTAAATACAACAGATCATTTCCTCCTTCATCTCAACGACTCCAGGAAATGTCACTCTTCAAATATAGATAATTGCATTGTTTGGCCCTGATTATAACTTGTTCTCGCACAACCCCCATGCATTTTTTAACAAAGAAATCAGCTTCTCATCTTTTTTTTTTTAATTCCTGTCTATCTTGGGCTGATATCTTTAAAAGAACTTGGAGATAAGTTTGGAAAAAGACAACCAAAACTCTCCAAAACTCCTACGCTTTGTTATTATCATCTTTCCCTGCAGCAGCCTTTTTTTCCCCCCTGGTTTATATCACTGAAAAAAACTAACAGTACTGAACGGAGATCAGCCAGCCACCCATATATACTGCAATTTCTCAGGCAAACACTCTGCAAAAAAAAAAAGAAAAAAAAGCAAACCATATATTGCAGCGAGGGAATATGTAACTGACATTCTCTGGGCCATACAAAACATCTGTGACCTTTTCACAGAGGTCATCTCCGTAATCACTCTTTACTTTTAGAGAAATGTCAGGCCATTTTTTTTTTTACACAAGACGTATGACAGGGTGCTGTTTATTGTATCACAAAGCCGCTATAACTCCACCGTAAGGAAACTACCATTATTTGGAGAATATATATCTTTCTGACTAGCCATAAAGATGAAAATTAAGAAGAGGTTTTTCCACGGAGGTCAAGAGTGTCTCCTTTAATAATTCTGACATCTTCTGCAAAGCTGAAACCGGAGAGAGTTTGCTCAGGGCCCCTGGTCAAACCAATTAAAACTTCAGCACTTTTAACAGCAAAGAACAGGTCTCAAACAAAGCCTATATTAAACACTGACCCGTTCGAGCTTTGGGAAGGTGGAAATCAGAATTCAGATATGGGTTTACTCACTGATCTTAGGCAGTTGGACATTTAGGGACAAAAAACAGGTATCCGGACTCCTTGAGATGTGAAAGATGAAGGTGATGTGTGGTATGAACTCAGCTCTAAGGATTTTAAAGTTCACACAACCACCAGACCTGTATCAAATGGGGCTGCAGCCGAACGGGGAGATGACAGAAGTTAAGGTGACCAACTTTTTTACAATGAAAAGGAGGACACAAATAAATAAATAAAAGAAACATTTTATTCTTTGCAACAATAATACAGAATACACTATAATATGATAAATGCATAATAAAAAACATTTGTAACAACAATATTTTATATTGTAATTATGCTTACATGCCTATTAATTATTACTTAAATGAGTATTTTTCCATTGAATGAATATTTTTTGTCAATGTATCATCTTTTAACAATATATTGGAAATATCTGAACAAGAAATATCCTTCATATTGAATTTTACGGCAAGTGCTGCAGCTAGAGTATCAACATTATTGCCCTAGCAGGGCTGAAGATCAAGAGAAACTTACCGTGGTGTCACCGCTCCAGTCTCCTCCAGGTACCTTCGGGACTAACTAGGAGATGGTGTAGTTGGGTAGCAGGGAGGGGTGCAAAGTTCCTGCCAATTCGCCTTCGCTGCAGACAACTTGCATGTGCAAAGTTTGCCAGCCGGGTGTTTTGGCGCGTTCAGCAGCAATTCCTATTGGCTTTCGAAAGCCAATAGCGGGAGTAGCACAGCTCATGCAAAAATTGGAAACAAAACCCATCAAAAAAAGGTGCCGGAACACCGTTCTGAGCGTTCTATGAGGGAAAAAAAAGCCCTGCAGATTAGTCTTCAAATACCGAAAAGGAGGACATGAAGGAGGACACTTTTTGAGGGAGGACAGAACTTACAAAAGGGGGACTGTCCTCCCTAAAGGAGGACGGTTGGTCACCTTACAGAAGTGAAATCTGGATCCTTTGGGTGGAACGGGATCAGTCTAACTCTGCCAAAGAGGCTGAAGAACGAACCCTGAGCTCAAAACACATCTATGAAATCATTACACAAGCTTCTTGTCCAAAAGGCCAGTCTTTCAAGTCCAGACAAAGAGTGCAAACTGTGAGGGCTAATGCTATTTTTATTGTAAGATTACATTAACAGAATCTTGCCGTGTTGAAAGCACTTCCTCCTTCTTTTATTTTTTTTTTACTCTACAGAAAACTAGGGAGGGTCTCCTCATGCTCCTTCCACTTCTTTTGAGCCCTTCTGCATGATGGCTGCCTATTTTGCGGCTCTTCTCCTGTCTCCCAAGTTCATTCCCATAGGCCGCCACATCCATCATGTTTTTAATTTTAGTTTTATTGATTCATTTACATTTATTTGCTGGCGGTCTCACCTAACAATCCTTTTAAAAAAGAAGAAAATACGTTGCCGTATTTGCAGAGCTGTTTCATTCCCAGTCTGTGTATTCATTCTGAGAGGGGCTGCTTCGGATTCTCACCTCAAATGAGATTTGGCAAGGTGGGACTCTAGAAGGAGGCCTTCTCAACGGCAGCCCAGATATTACGGGACATTTCGCTCCCGGAGGTAAGAGAAACCTCCCAGTTTGCTTACATTTCGCAAAACGGTGAAAATTATCTCGTTCTAGTGGGACATTGGGAAGACTGAGCCGTCATTTGTAATTTTAATTTGCATGTTCTTTTAAACTGCAAGTGTTATAAGATGCAGAGTGGTATAGAAATGGTTTAACTAAATAATGCAATTTCCATTGATATTTATAAAGGAGAATATTTGTAGCTCAGGGTTGAAATGAAGGGTCCTTGGTGCTCTCTGAGCTCGGTTGTTTTATTGCAGACATTTCATTACCCAAACTAGGTGACATCATCAGTGCTAGAAGGGAGTGGGGTTTGCGAGGAGGAGGAGGAGGAGGAGGAGGAGGAGGAGGAGGAGGAAGAAGAAGACTATAGGGTCCTTGGTACTCTCTGAGCTTGGTTGTTTTTTTGCAGATGTTTCATTACCCAAACTAGGTGACATCATCAGTGTTGGTCCTTCTCAGTCCAAGCACTGATGATGTTATCTAGTTTGGGTAATGAAACGTCTGCAAGAAAACAACCAAGCTTAGAGGGCACCAAGGACCCCACAGCTGTCCTCCTCCTCCTCCTCCTCCTCCTCCTCCTCCTCCTCCTCCTCCTCCTCCTCCTCCTCCAACCCCACTCCCTTCTAACACTGATGATGTTACCTAGTTTGGGTAATAAAACATCTGCAAGAAAACAACCAAGCTCAGAGGGCACTAAGGACTCCACCCCTTGATATCTGTAATGGCGAGAAAGTATAATCTTGTGGAACAAGAGGAAGAACTCCAGCAATTCAGCTGTCAGATAAAAGAAATCTGAGTCCCATGTAGAAATGTAATTAAAGAAAGTGCCTCAGACATGACCTTTCCTAGTTTTCATGAAGATAAAGAAATGGAGGAGCATATTCAGACTTGCAAGCTTCTGCTCCTGTAATCGTAAGATAAAAAAAATATTTTTAGCATTCATAACTTTGGCTTCCTAATCTGGTCAGATTTGAAGGGTTGACAATATCCTACATTCCTTCTTTCATCTTGAAACACAGTATAGGACAGGGGTGTCAAACTCAATTTCACTGAGGGCCGCATCAGCATTGCGGTTGCCCTGGGGGGGGTGTGGCCAGAGTGGGTGCAGCCTACTGGGTGGGCGTGGATGGAGTGGGTGTGGCCAGTTCTACATCACTCACATCAAGGGTGCCTATGGGGGTCCTGGGCAGGAGTGGAACAGATCTGAGGGTCTCTGGCAGAAGAGGGTGGGACCGGGGCAAGTGCCA
Source organism: Bothrops alternatus (assembly GCA_034064705.1). Classification (NCBI taxonomy): domain Eukaryota; kingdom Metazoa; phylum Chordata; class Lepidosauria; order Squamata; family Viperidae; genus Bothrops; species Bothrops alternatus. The sequence goes on from JARGCV010000435.1 coordinate 1,959,350, forward strand.
AGACATGGTCCACCAGGGCAAGTACCAAGATGGCCACCACAAAATTGTACATTGGCTCCCGATCGGCCTGGGTCAGGGCCAAGGCAGCAGGGGCCGTTCCCTCACTGTTTCCAGGATGGCTTTGTGGGCCACATGAAACCACTTTGTGGGCCACATCCGGCCCCCGGGCCTTGTGTTTGACATGTCTGGTATAGGAGAATCCTTATTTACATTCCATTTTTCTTCTTCCATAATGACAACTAGATCAGAAGGGAGAGGGATCCTGAGAACTGGTTCAACTTTCTTCAGTTCATCTTTTAGAAGACAAGCCTTCTCTAGCTTCTCTGGCTAGAACTGTTGCCTTGTATCCGAGGTCTTAGTCTACAAGAGCTTTAGAAAAAAGGGGCAGCTTTCTTTGGCAACCAATGGGCTAGGTCAACCGCTGGTCCTTACTCAGATGTAGGATTCCACTAGGGCTAATAATGCCAGCACATTTCTATAATTTAGCATTGACAATTGAGTGTATGATGAAGGAAGCTGAGAACACAGTTAACATATGCTGTGCTCTCTGTTGAGGGCAACACTTAATTTCCCAAAGGATACCTTTTTATTTTTATTTTTTTAATGTTAAGCGACAGAATGTGGGTTTCTTTATTTGGAGATGGAGTGGGGAAGGAACTAGTTATTGCCCCTTCTTTTTATTTAAAGCACCCATTGATGTCTCTATCAAAACACATCTGCTGTTTGACAGATTGCCCAATGCCTGGCAGAACATCAGCTCTGAGCTGGCTGGCAGGAGGAGAGATATGCTGTTGCTATTCTGAGTCATCTCCATTTTTGTGCCCTTCTGCATTCCTTCTCAGCAGGACCAAACTTATAATCCAGGCTGGTGAAGCATATGCTCTCCTGCCATTGTTTAACAGGACTAGGGACATTCTCTGACATAATAACCATACCCAATGAAGGAACTACCAATCCAGACAAGCAATCACAGTAAACAATAGCCTAGTCAAGGAATTATCAAGTAGAAAACAACAATGACAGGGCAAATCACTTGTCTATAAAAAGCAAACCCCACTCCCTTCTAGCATTGATGATGTTATCTAGTTGGGTAATCAAACATCCGGAAGAAAACAACTATATTTCAGAGTGCACCTCTGGAAGAAAACAACTATTTCAGAGTGCACCAATGACTCCATAATAGTTGTTGCTATTATCCCCCAAGTGTATCATCTTTTAGGGATGAAGATTACCAAAGAGTGCAGAAACTGTCCACCAATTTGCTAAAGTCACAGGAAATTAAGGAGAAGAATTGGCCACTGATCGGGGTAGAATTGTCTGATCTTTCTCTCTTTGACGTTGCAATCCAGAGCAAAAGATCATGAACAGATGTGTTTGACCAATGCATTGTCTACTCTTTTTCTCCTCCTCTTCCTCCTGGCTACTGAGCTCAGCTATAGGGATGCACGTCTTTTAACATATTTATTAAAAGACAAAAATCTTATCTATATTTGAAAACAGAGGATTTGCTCCAAGTCCCTTGATCATTCGAATTGCACCTTTCTACATCTTTCCTACTTCTACCAAATTATTTATATTCAGACTGGGTGGCTAAGCTACAAGTTATTTTCAGAGGTAGTAGTTCTTATTCCCCTCTACTCTACCTTGGTCCGACCTCACCTGGAGTACTGTGTCCAGTTCTGGTCACCCCAGTTCAAGGAAGACACTGACAAACTGGAGCAGGTTCAAAGGAGAGCTACCAAGATGGTGAACGGTCTACAAACCATGTCCTATGAGGAACGGTTAAAGGAATTAGGAATGTTTAGTCTACAGAAAAGAAGACTGAGAGGAGACATGATAGCTGTCTACAAATACCTGAAGGGCTGTCACAGAGCAGAGGGATCAGCCCTGTTCTCACTTGCTCAAGGAAGGACTAGAAACAATGGGATGAAACTGCAGGGGAAAAGATTCAGATTAGATGTTAGAAAAAAATTTATAACAGTAAGGGTGATCAACCAGTGGAACAGGTTGCCACAGGAGGTGGTGAGCTCCCCTTCGATGGAGGTCTTCAAGCAGAGACTGGACGGCCATCTGTCTGGGATGGTTTAAGGAATCCTGCCTCGAGCAGGGGGTTGGACTCGATGACCCGGGAGGTCCCCTCCAACTCTACGATTCTATGATTCTATGATCACCCCCCCAAACAACCGGGACTTGGTTGTTTTTAAACATGCTTATATTTTTCTGGAAATGCTGTGAAAATCCAATGTGTCTGATTCCCAATAAGTGATGTAAATCTGAAGAACTAGATTTAGCGTGCTGTGTGAATGCAGTAGGATGTCTTTGAGTACATGTTGTTGGAAGGACAAATCAAAACGTACTGGTTTGTACCTTGCTGGAGGACTTTCCTGAAACATCTACCTTATATCAGGTATATATTTAGCATTAAATTCTTCTACAATTAAATTGCAATGCTCCAACATCAATGTTCAACGGCGTAGTAGAAATGGACTTGCTCAAGCGAGATGTTTTGGGTTCTATACCAAATGGAACAAAACAATTTAGATATGTTTTTATTTGTTCTTATACTCAAGTGTTGTAAAAACCTATTTTTCCCCACTACAACCATGTGAGGAAAGTTGTTCAGAGAGAGACAGACTTACTCCAGGTCAGCCAGGGACAATCTGTTGCTAGAGGTGGATTAGAATCTGGTATTCCCCATTTAATATCTAATATTTCAGTAACTTCCTTACTGGGACTCTCGTGTTTCTCATTGGGTTTGAACTAGTCACATTACAGTCACTATGGTATTGAGACGCCTATATCTGAGGAATGTGAAATCTGTCATCATCTGGCTTAGACCAATTCCAGTCTCATTCAGAGTTTCAATTGGAAAATTTGAAATATTGAATTGGAAAGCAAAGAAAGAGAGCGTGATCTGGAGTCAGATGTTATTTTACTACTGCATGCATATACTTATTTCTATAATATTAATGCTTCCTCTTTTGTATGCATCCACTCCTTCTAATTTAATCTTTCAAATACGATACTCTCTCAGTCAGCGTTTCTCAGTTTTGGCAACTTTAAGATATATGAACTTTAAACTCCCCAAATTCCCAAGCCAGCCAGCTCACTGGAGAATTCTGGGAGTTGAACTCCACACATCTTAAAATTGCCAAGATTGAGAATTGGTGCTCTGGATGATTGTTTTCCCATGATAAACAATCACCAGCCATATCACCTGCAATGAAATTGCAAATATTATTTGCTTTCAAATAGATTTTTCTGTTTCTGAGTTAGTGCAATAGGATTGCCATACGATGGCAACAGAGAGCTATCTACTCATGTTCTCATTCTTATAATTAAGGGTGAACTTCAACAGGGGAAAAGTTGACTTGTATTTAAAGGTGCAATCCTATCACTGACACTTTGAAGTGATATTAGTCAATAATAGGATTCTGCTGCTGCCAAACATGTTCTCTTTTATGTTAAATTAAACTGAAGGATGTAAATAGACTGAAAGTTTATATCTTGGATAATTTTTGGTAGGTCCTTACCTTGCTTCAGTCCCAGAATTGTATGAGGTTCTACATAGCTTGGGTGTGGGCTTCAGAGACCTCCAAAATTTATTACAGGTTCTACATTTTAATGTACATGAAAGAAGGCTTTGTGAATTTCATGGCTGAAAAATGTTCATATGAGCTGGATTTAATTAAATGCAAAAGTGAATTAAATTTAGGTTTTGTCCCCAGTTGATAATATTAGTTTTAAGAGTACAGCTTCAGGATGTCATTCAAAAGCCAAGTGTTGTGCATCTCCACTTTGGAGCCAACAGTAGGCAATGTTTCTCGGGGGAAAACCCTGAATTTTCTACCCCTATTTAGATCCTGCATTATTTCCTGGATCCCAAGGAGCCATTCATTTGAGTCCTAGGACTCAAAGCAAAAAATAAGCTTACGTTATGCCATGATTCACCCTGTGCCTTAGATAGTTATGTCTGATGTCAGAATGCAATAAGAAAAGCCAGGGTTTGCATCAAGATGTCATAGTGTACGATTTATGATTTTTTTTCACCACTTTGCTTTTTAGTTGGTGTGTTCTAAGCCACGTTTTTTCCAATTTGGCCATGGGTTCCCCCCCATTTCTTGCCATTTTGTTAGGATTTTCAAGATCTTGGATGTCTAAAAGATACAAAATATTATGCCTTCAACTTCTCAGTATAATGAACTGTAATGGAATCTGCCCTCTGACATAAATGCACAGAAAGGCACCTGCAAAAATAGGAAAGTTCCATGTTGATTTTGATTAAGTGGTTTGTTATATTATTTTCTATGATATAATTCATTTTTTTTAAAGCAATGCCTCGGCTGTGTGCAATGGAAGAATCTGTCCCATTGAATAGTTTCTGAAGCCAACTGCTAGTTTGGCACGTAGTTCTATTTTATTTATTCTACCAAATAAATTACCAAAATAAATTTGTGGGTGGTCCAATGCTGGAGGTTTGTAAGAATAGACTGGACAACCATTTGTCTGAAATGGTATAGGTTTTCTTCTTGAGTAGGGGGTTGGACTAGAAGACCTCCAAAGTCCCTTTCAACACTGTTCTTCTGTTAAATTTATTAAGGCTGCCCACTCCAGTGGACTCTTGAGTAGCTTCATCTCAGAAAATATGTAACCTGAATAAGATTTTTTTCATCTATATTGGATTGGGTCCAGATATATTAGTTCATTTAAGACGTACTAGAATCAGTAACCTTTTATGGAATTCTGACCAGTTCAACGGGGCACTGTTTTGTTTAGGCTATAATCTTGTATCAATCCATCCATTTCCCCAGCATAGAATTTGATCCAGCAGGAAAGAATCTTAAAAGGAAAGTTTTAAGATTCACAAGAGTAGAATAAGAAGCTGCAGCTTTATCAATCATGGGAGTTATTCTTCTGAATCACTTAAGGTCTGTATCATTCTTACTATCATTGTCTAATCTGTGAGGTTCTCCTTCATATTTCCTGAAGTCCTTCAGAATCTAACTTGTGTGATCATTCAGAGGCCCTTGGTGTGCTTGTGTTCGTCTTAGAGCTTTTCTGAACATTGCATTGGAGAATATAAATAGATACCCAATGTGTTATATTCATATTAATTACAATTTAGGGTTTTAAAATGTTGCGCCCAGCTACCCCTTTCTTCTGGATTCACTTACTTCTTACCCTCTGGCAAGTTACTTAAGAACAGACCTCAGTCTAAACAAGGTTGGAAATCTGGATTCTACTTACAGAGAAAACTAACTGATTGACTTTTCTACTTAGAATATTTTCTTAGTTGGTAATGAATTTTAAACCCAGAGCCAAATTTAGCTACTGATACTGTCTTCTGTAGGTTCAACAGCTGGCTTTGTTGAAAGTGGACGCAACTTGGGGAATCGCAGCATGGAGGACAAATGGCTAGGAAAGACATCCATGAGCACAGGGAAGAGGGCCTACAGTTTGTGTGTGGGTGCGTGTGTGTACTTGTACGTATGTGCGATTTACAGCTAAGCGGAGCAGGACGTGCAGTTTATAAGCAACAGAAAATTACGCAGATTTTCTGGGCACATGCTGTATTGTCTACATGACAGAAGGAGGGGTTGCTAGCATCACCATTTACTTAGGTGCCGATGAAAAGTGTGAGGCTGTGGACCATATGCACTGCAATAGCACATCAGAATTGCTTGTCTTGCTGGTGGCATGATTGGGAAATGTGTAGCTTCTTCTCTGTTTACAACAACACTGTTAACTGACTGCAAGCCAAACACTTCAGATTCCGTCTTTCTTGGGGATTGGCGAAGAGATGCCAAGAGACATTTTCTCATTTGGTTTCTTCAATATCTCATACCATTATATTTCTCTAGGTGTTGTGCAGGATACCTAAGGCGGGGGGAAGCAAGCGATAGCAATCCAATCCATTTTTAAAAAATGGACAAAAAGTCCCAAATACTGGACTGTAATGAGAAGAGTTCATTTTAAATGACAGATTTTAATATTACTCGCAAGGATAAAATAGTAAAAAAAAAAAGCCAGGAAAAAATGAAAATGTTTCTCTCGGAACCGAAAAAACCAGCATTGTGATAGTGGAGAAGATTTTTTTTATTAAAAGATGTTTTAAAAAAAAAAAAGAAAGAAAGAAAGAAAAGAAGAAAGAAGATAAGAATGATGGGTGGCAGGGAGGATCCTGTTGGGAAATCATTTTGGTACCATAAAAAAAGTATCTCTCTATTTTTTTGTCGTCCCCTTTTTGAACATCAGAAGAAGAAGGCATTTCAGAAAGGGCTTTGGTAGATGATCTTAAGAAGAGAAAGAATTCACAAATCTATGTCTACCATATAAACTGGCTTAAATCAACGAGAAATCACTGCTTGTATACAGAATAGCATGAGTGGGCTTCAGGTGAAGCTAGGTTTAATTGTGTTTGTGGAACAGAAACCAAAATAGGACAGAATAGAATGGGTAGTATTCTTATAGTTAGCAAGGAATGGTGACTATAGCACTGGAATAACTAAAATGGCTAATCTAGTCTATTGTTTCTATTATTTAATGGACAAAATTATATAACAGCCTTGCTTGACTAAAGCCACAATAGGTAGTGGAGGCTAATATTTATTGGGCCCATCTTGAAGTTATCATGATATAAGGAATATATACAACCAAAGACCTATATACAAACACCCGTGAAAACCTCAGAAAACACACACACACACACACACACACATATACAAGAACACACAAGAACCAAAGATCTACATATATATATATATATGTATGTCAAGTGTTTTTATTTTTTAGATTGCACCCTGTAAACCCAAATATGGGAGGAAGGAACTTGTGGCTCAATAGGTTAAAGCATCTGCTTAGCATGCAGACTGCCCAGGTTCGAATCCCGGAAGGGTGAGTTCTGACTGAAGAGAGTTAAGAAACTCGAAATGGCTATATCAGAAATCCCTTATTTCTTTGTCAACAATTTTAAACAACATATATATATTTGTGCTTGCAAGATGGCTCTGGGTTGAACTGAAACAAGCAAAAGGAAAGAATGATTCCTTCCTCCCATATTTGGGTTTACAGGGTGCAATCTAAAAAATAAAAACACTTGACACATATCCTTACTCCCTGACTACTGACAAAGCGGGAGAGAACTTGTGGCTCAATAGGTTAAAGCATCTGCTTAGCATGCAGACTGCCCAGGTTCGAATCCTGGAAGGGTGAGTTCTGACTGAAGAGAGTTAAGAAACTCGAAATGGCTATATCAGAAATCCCTTATTTCTTTGTCAACAATTTTAAACAATATATATATATATATGTTTTCTGAGGTTTTCGCGGGTGTTTGTATGCAGGTCCTTGGTTCTTCGGGTTTTCTCCCACGTAGAATTTGAAGTGTCTTGGTGACGTTTCGACGAAGTCTCATTCGTCATCTTCAGGCTGGTGCTTTCAGCTTCTGCTTCTAGGAGCAATGTGAGATTTTAGCTGTTTCTTCCTTTTAACTGCCAGTGGGGGTTTGAACTGATTGGCTGGGAGCTCGGCTGTGTTCTGATTGGGTGGAGGTGTGTTCTGATTGGTTAGGGGTTATATATGTCAAGTGTTTATTTTTTTAGATTGCACCCTGTAAACCCAAATATGGGAGGAAGGAATCATTCTTTCCCTTTGCTTGTTTCAGCTCAACCCAGAGCCATCTTGCAAGCACAAATATATATATATATGTTGTTTAAAATTGTTGACAAAGAACTAAGGGATTTCTGATATAGCTATTTCGAGTTTCTTAACTCTCTTCAGTCAGAACTCACCCTTCCGGGATTCGAACCTGGGCAGTCTGCATGCTAAGCAGATGCTTTTAACCTATTGAGCCACAAGTTCTCTTCCGCTTTGTCAGTAGTCAGGGAGTAAGGATATGTGTCAAGTGTTTATTTTTTAGATTGCACCATGTAAACCCAAATATGGGAGGAAGGAATCATTCTTTCCTTTTGCTTGTTTCAGCTCAACCCAGAGCCATCTTGCAAGCACAAATATATATATATATGTTGTTTAAAATTGTTGACAAAGAAATAAGGGATTTCTGATATAGCTATTTCGAGTTTCTTAACTCTCTTCAGTCAGAACTCACCCTTCCGGGATTCGAACCTGGGCAGTCTGCATGCTAAGCAGATGCTTTTAACCTATTGAGCCACAAGTTCTCTTCCGCTTTGTCAGTAGTCAGGGAGTAAGGATATGTGTCAAGTGTTTATTTTTTAGATTGCACCATGTAAACCCAAATATGGGAGGAAGGAATCATTCTTTCCTTTTGCTTGTTTCAGCTCAACCCAGAGCCATCTTGCAAGCACAAATATATATATGTTGTTTAAAATTGTTGACAAAGAAATAAGGGATTTCTGATATAGCTATTTCGAGTTTCTTGTGGCTCAATAGGTTAAAAGCATCTGCTTAGCATGCAGACTGCCCAGGTTCGAATCCCGGAAGGGTGAGTTCTGACTGAAGAGATCCCTTATTTCTTTGTCAACAATTTTAAATATATATATATATATATATATATATATATATATATATATATATATATATATATATATATATATATATATATATATATATATATATATATATATATATATATATATATATATATATATATATATATATATATATATATATATATATATATATATATATATATATGCCTACACACTGTCGTATTCTTATAAATAACTCAAGGTAGTGAACAAACCTATTATGACTAGGAATGTAGGAGACATAAATGGTAAATTGACAATAAGATGAATGAAAGAAAAATAAATACGTTATTACCTGTTATGTGCTTATGAAACTAAAAGAACGTGGAAGAATATAATACATTTGAATGATGGTGGTAAGATATTGTGAAGAGGGTTAATGGATACATAAGGGAAAGTGCATGAAAATATAAGTTAGTTAGGGCTATGTGTATATTGAAAAGTACAAATTGGCATCATCTACTGTAGGTCGCCATGAATGTGTCTTAAAGTAGGAATTTATAGCTAGATGATAGTTGCCTGTTATGCTCTAATGAACGATGATAATTGGAGAACTAGATCATTTTGAGTAAAAATTGCATGTTAATTTAAACAAAGGTGATCTCGGGGAAAAAAATCTTTGGTCACACGACATGAGATGAGACAGGACAGAAAAAGCATATGAAACATTCAGAAACCCAAGAATGACCAAGATGAGGATTTCCTTAGAAAAAATCCTGTTTGTTTTAAGCACCATTTCAACATAAATCCACTCATGTGCGCATAGCGTAGGGTTGAATACAAATCTAAAACCTGATTGATTTGGCCCTTTCTGATAAACAGTGGCAGGTAAGTGAGGGGTGCAAAAGTAATGCAAAATTCTGAATGTGAGACAGATATTTTTTTTTATAGTTTCAAGAATCGAACTTTTAAAAAAATGTACATGGAAGAAAAAGAATAAAGTGAAACTAAAATGATGGCAGAAAAAATTGCATGGGGCCTATAGGGAAGAAATGGAAATAATTTAATTTCCTTATTGGATAAATGGAAAGGGGACCTAAGGAAAGAGGATAGAGAAGAGTGAAAAGAATTGTGTTATAGAATGCCACCAAAGAATGGAGTCTAACCTAATGGGAAGTCTGAATAAGAGTGCTTGGTGGAAGGATGAATTGAATCAGGCTATGGATGAGAAATGAATGAATATAGAAAATGGCCAATAGAAGAAAATATTTGTAGCTCTTGTGGGATTCTTGGTGCTCTCTGAGCTTGATTAATTCATTATTCAATTGGTAATATTATCAGTGCACTGCGATGTTACCTAGTTGAGTAATGAAATGTCTGCAAGAAAACCATCCAGCTCGGAGAACACCAAGGACCCCACAATAGAGAAGAACATTGCAGAAAGGCTGAAAAGTATCATGTTTAGAAAAAAAGATAGCTTCCAAGAATATCATGAATAATAACAAGACACTATTCAGATTTAAAAAGTCAGATAAAAGAATCATTTTCAATTTTTTGATGGAAATAAAAACATATTTTGGGAGTGTGAGAAGAAAGCAAACAAGAAATCAAGTGAGGAATGAGTGGAACTAAAAATCAAAGTGATGAAATAATTTAGGGAGAAGCTGAGATGAGACAAAGTTGGAAGGAATTTTTTGGGAGATTGATATGGGAGTGATTGTGTATGCTAAAGAGAGGAACAGAAAAAAATGCTATAAAGGCAATCATCCAGAACAATATGAAGAATACGAAATCATAAATGCTGTGAGAAAGTTGACAAACAGTAGGTTTTCAGGAAAAGATGATGTAACCAGAGAAAGATTAAACTATGGATGTAGTTTCCTTACGGATTGGCTGCACAACTTGTTCAACACAATGTGTGAAGGCTGTATTGTGCCTGACAGTTGGAAGAATGCTGTTATTGTTGCACTAAAGTAAAAGATAGCAACAGTGAAGACCAAGTATGAGAAGACTATCCTTTTAAAAGACGCTGGGAATGTATTTGACAGAATTTTGATTGAAAGGCCCGAAGTGACATTAAGCAAACTTTGGGACATGGTTTTATGTGAAGCAAGAGATTTTTGCTCTTCAGTAGTCCATTGAGAAATGCACGAATATGAGAAAGTTTATTGTATATTTGTTCATTTTTTAAAAAAGCAGACGGTAAGTATGGAATTAAAGGCAGGTTACTGAATGTGACATATGCAGTATAGACTGCAAAGGAAATGAAGATGTGGGAGCGTAAATTAAATGCTTAACAAATGTTGCAAAAGTGAGCAGGGACTAAGACAAGGATGTATGATGTTCTCTTTGTTGCTTAATATGTTCATAGATAAATGTGTAAGGGATAGCTGTGGTTATTTATTTATTTGTTTCTTTATTTCTTTATTAAATTTGTTTGCTGGCCATCTCACTGCAAGGTGACTCTGGTTATTAGCGATTAGAGAGGTTTGTTGCTTGGGGATGTGAATGTGTTTGTATGTTTATAGGCAGACAATGCCGTGAGGTCAGCTGAGATCCCAAATGAGTATCAGCCAGTATTGCACGTGCAGTGGAGTATATATATCTCAAACGTAAAGTATATATATAAAAAAACAGGTAATTGTGCTGGACAGTGAATATTGACTGGGTAATTGCAAGTTATACATAAAGTAAATGATAAAAACTTAGAAGAAGAGGATGAATGTTGTATAAAAATGGGAAAATGGAATAATTTAAGGTATGCCGATGTTGATAAAAAGGTAGTGCATGTTCTGCAATGAGGCATGGCTGTTTGTCAAAAGGACATGTCACAAGACCATGTTTCCGTCTACACTGTTATATGAAAGTGAGAATGGGCTATGTCAGGAGAAACACAAAAATAAGTTGACTGTTTGAAGAATGAGGGACTTAAATTCTGTAAGGTAAGAGAGGGTTAAAAATTAAAGGTTGCTGAAGTGATGCAAAAGTAACTGACAGGAAAGAAGAACAGGGATATAGTTTAATCATTTAGGCAGAATGAATGAGGATCAAATTGAAAAACAAAAAAATCTTTTTAGTTTTGAGTTGTTCTATGATTATAATTCTCTATTTGTTGTCTGTGTTTGTCTGGCTCTTTCTTTCTTTCTTTCTTTCTTTCTTTCTTTCTTTCTTTCTTTCTTTCTTTCTTTCTTTCTTTCTTTCTTTCTTTCTTTCTTTCTTTCTTTCTTTCTTTCTTTCTTTCTGCCTACCTACCTACCTACCTACCTATCTATCTATCTATCTATCTATCTATCTATCTATCTATCTATCTATCTATCTATCTATCAAGCAATCATCTATCTATCTATATCTATTGAGTGATGGTTCATCTTTTTGATCATGTCAATATTACTATGCCCAACGCAAAAATAAATCCCATTTATTTAAAATTGTTCAGAAGTTCAATTTCATCCACAGGAAAAATATTTTCTGCAGAATGGATTGCCCACAACATCGGGTTGCGTCTTTTCACCTTTCTACTCTCCTTGTCCCCCTTTCCTCTTCTTTAGCAAGCCGTGACACTGTGGTGGAACTCAACCAACTCTAAGGCTTGTCACGTCTTCAGAAAAGTGTTGTTTTTTCCATGCCTTTTGCATTATTGCAACTGACGAGTCGAAGACACTGTCTGATGTTAATTCTGCGCCTGGCTGCCAATTATAATCAGAGCTAGTCAAAATAAACAAATTAAACAAATAAACATGTCAAAACAGCTCAGACGTAGCAAAGAAAGAAGCCAAGACTGCAATTGGTGTGGCAGGAGAAATGATAGGGCTGCATAGTGTAAAACAATCTGTTGCATTCTTCACCTTTGTCAAGGAAAAGAGAAGGAAAGTGCAAGAGTTGAGTTTCCTTCTTTTGCTGCTCCTTTCCCTCATGTGTATATTATATTGCCAAAGATGGAAAGAAGATTATATACCTACAATAGAAGAATGGATCTTGAAAAGAATGTATTGGCAGAGATAGCAAAATTGGCTGCTTTGCTTAGAGATAATAACTGGTTAAATTTCTTGCAACTTCAAGATCATTGTTGGATTTTATTGGTATCATATTATGATTATTATTCTGTTGGATTGCATATACATTGAGAGCTTCTGCACTGGAGACAAATTTCTTGTGTATCTAATCACAGCAAATAATATTCTATTCTATTCTATTCTATTCTATTCTATTCTATTCTATTCTATTCTATTCTATTCTATTCTATTCTATTCTATTATTCTATTCTATTCTATTCTATTCTATTCTATTCTATTCTATTCTATTCTATTCTATTCTATTCTATTCTATTCTATTCTATTCTATTCTATTCTTAGAATTAATAAGTGGGAGGGTACAACTAACCCTAATCTTGCTTTGGTGAACCTCCTGTGATTATCTTGTGCCCACTCTTGGAACAGAATACTGGATTCATAGAATATAGAATAGGATAATAGGGAGACCCTATATCATTCTGGGCAAATTGGATAGTCTCTTCTTGAAAATCTCTAGTGATGGAGCATCCACAGCTTCCAGAGATAAGCCATTTCACTCAGTCAATAAGTCTTTGGCTTATTAATACTGATTAATATCCATATTCATAAGTAATAAATAAAAGAAAATAAACTGAATAAAATAAATTAATAAACATTTATTATAAGCCAAATAAGTATTTGGTTTACTTCACTGAGTCAATAAGTCTTCGGCTGAAGTATCACAGTACTTATCTCCTTGCTTTCAGTTAAAAAAAAAACAAAAGCAAAAATCTTACGGTTTGCTAACTCCTTGACTTCACACTGTCTGTCCAAAATGAGAGAAGGACAATATTGTATCCTGCTTTTCCTTATTATTTTGGGCCTCTCACTCACTACTGGATAATCATGAAGCCTGATCCATCTGATCCAGTCCACCCTACTGGACGAACGGTTTGATACCTAGTGTGAAAAATCTTGGTATGACTCAAACCTCTGCCACAAACAAAGGCAATGGAAACATTATCCAGTCTCAGCTGATCAAGGAAATAAAAATGTATACAGAGTATACTACCAATAAGGGCTAGGATTACTTGAAACAGGCAGAACACTTGAGGCTGAGGGGGGCAATCTTAATTTTTTACTGTTAAAATCTGGGGAAGGGAAACCCCACTGCCCTCCTGCTTTTTTTTTTTAAAAAATGGTAAATTAACTTTAAAAATATGTTCTGAAGTTAAAGGAACTAGCTGTCATCTTGGACAGGTGGTTCTTATAAAGAGGCAGTCTTTTACAGGAGAGTCTCAAAATGCCAAAAACTGCATGTCTCAGTGGAGATAAAGCTATAACGCAGGTTCAATGCACCATTTCTTCTGTTCTTTCTCAGATGCTTTCAAACTCTCCAATTCAAGAGTAGGATTTAGGAGGACCAAAGGATTAAGAGGTCCAGTACCTACTTAAGTATTGTTTTACAGAGCTAGAATGCCTGCGCAAACTCAGTTTTACAAAGGTGCCCCTTTCCCATGGAAAGATCATGTGGAATTCAGCATCACACTAATCCAAGAGTCCATTTTGCTGTCCAAGAACAAGACTCCTGAACATTTTTATTTTAAACTTTACACAAATCCCAAAGCTTTAATTTTGCTCTCTGAGATTAGTTTTTCATGGTCAAGGTTCAGGGATTTAACTTTCCATTTAAAAGAGAAAAAAATATCTGCAATTAATGACATATTTTTGCTTAAGAAACTAATATTTATTGTGCAGAAGGACCTTAATGGGTCTAAGCAAGTCTATATATGACTAGTGTATATATAAGTAAACAATGGATTTGAAATGTAATTGTAGGAGGTGACCAGGCTGAGCCCAAGAAAGGGGTCAAATGTGTCATCAGTCATAAGTTCTTTCGTGCCCACAAGAAATCTAAGACCAACCCACCTTGAATTTTTTTCACTGTTACCTCCCACCAATTCCTCTTAACCATTAGTAGTTCAGATTCTTGTAGAGAGCTTAAGCTTGCAATAAATCTTTATGCTCATACCTGGATTTCCTGATTTTTCTGGCATTTGACAGTAACCAAGTCATAATAAATAATATAAACACATGAAACTTCCTTCTCCAATATTTGGATGGAGTCCCGGACTGTCCATTTTGATAATCAAAATCTTTTTCAAAATTGTTGTCCATTTAATTCAAAGGACAGTGATCTTTGGGGGCTAATGATTTTTTTGAATTTGTCACGGGTGCTCTAACATCCATGACTTATAATAGCTACTACCTTATAAGCCTAGCAAGTTACAGAAGATGTACTTACTGGAAGTCAAATGGAGGACTTCATTCCTCATTCTCTCTAGCCCAGGTTCTGTTCTTGTTTCTATCCAAGTGCCTTTTCTCCTTCTGGGGAAATGTTTAATGGTCAATATTATTTTTTAAAGAAGTGCACCTCATTAACTCTTTCCAATTAGTTAGTGTTTCACTTGGGATGTTTTTCAACCATGTTGGTGATCAAGGGTGAGAACTGAAGATCAAGGAGTGGAGAGAGAAGCAACAGTGAGTGTCCCACATTAATTTTAGCAATAGATTTTTGATTCCACCACTGCCTGAGACTCTGACACCCTGAACCCAGTTGGAGAAAGTGCCTGTAAGGCAGCCACAGAAACCCAAGGCTGAAGGAATGCAGAACCTCTAGGATGCTGGAAGCAGGCAAGTACTCAATCTATCTGCACTTGTTTTTTCAGGGGTCATTTAAACCCATCAGTGCTTATCCCTCCATGCAAGATGCTGTAAGTGAACCTAAGAAGTTGAATCCCCCAACATGACAACAGGAGAGAGGCAAAAGCTCCTTCAGATCAAGCTTGATTCTTGGTAACTACACATCCACGCAATCCATCCATCTTGGCAACAATAAGCTTTCTTCTGCAAAGGCTTTCCAATTTCCCAATCTAGTTTATAATCCAAGATTTCTTGGCAGTTTGCCATTCATGTGCTAATCCTAACCTCTTTTTTTTTAAATAGATTGTCACATGCTGCCACCTGCTGTGATTTTCTAAATAAAGAGGATGCTAATGGCTGATGCAGTTTCCTTTTCATACATTATAAGTTACAGTCAGACAGAGCAATAGCCTGGCAAATGGTAACAGAGATATTCCTAGGTACTCTGGTTGACCATCTATTTCTAATTGGAGATATTTAGATGCAATCACTAAAAGTTATCACTGCCCAGACATAGAGATGTCCCAGGACTTAATTTCGTAAGTGCCATTTAAAAAAAAAAGGATCTTGAAAGTTGATTTGAACTCTTGGTTGAAAGGCCTTGAAACTTTTGACTTTTTCTCTGTTTTTGTTCACATTCTTTGCAGTTTAAATTATTTTCTCAGCATAGGCTTTGAGCTGGGATCACACAGGCAGCGGTTATGTGTATTGTTACCTTGATTTTCAGATGCAAAGGACAATGCCTGAATAATACTGCCAGTTCTTCTGTTCCTTGCAGTTCTGTGGTTGTTCAGAAAATCCCGTGAAAACATTTGGTGTGAATTAGCCCCAACCTGCTATTGATTTATGTCAGGAGTTGTCTTACAATTTGCTTTGGGAAGGTGATGCTGAGTTCCATCTACCAAGACCCTCTTGGGTTATTACTATTGTTGATGACTTTCCAAATAGAGATCACTGACAAATGAGCCAGGAAAATCTTTCAACCAACGTAACAGCCTCTTCTCGTTACAAATCACATTTCCTCCAAGCATATACTCAGTTCAAGTAATTTTAACCAATTAGTCCATACTAATCAATTAATTGTAGGAGGTTCTCTTAAATCTGCATAAATTGGCCATGAGTGAAATACCGGTTCTAATCAGTTGTTGTTGTTTTTTTAAAAAAAAATTGCAATCAGTGTCCCCACCTACTTTTTTTCCAGTTCACAGACAAATCTGGATAAATTTTTCACACAGGCGTTCCCGTGAGATAGACCTCTTTGTGTGCAGTTCGCTCCACATATTTTCCCACAATTTCTCCTAAGACATACATTTCTGCATATATTTGTAATAGGTACTCTACTTTCCAAATTTCAGAGAAATATGGATTTCATCATACATTTGTATGTCATTTCAGCTCTAGGGTTTGGGAAGTGACATAGATTGCAAGACCAGGATAATGATTGTAGGAACTGGGTATATCTAGTCTAATGAAAAACAGAACTAGGGGTCACACAATAGCAGTCTTCCAATATTTAAGGGGTTGCCAGAAAGAAGAGGGGGTCAACCTATTGTCCAAAGCACCTGAAGGCAGGACAAGAAGCAATGGATGGAAACTAATCATGGAGAGAACCAACCTAAAACTAAGGAGGAACTTCCTGACAGTGAGAACAATTAATCTGCTTGCCTCCAGAAAACCTCAGTGGAGGTTTTAAAGAAGAGATTGGACAGTCAATTTGTAGCAATGAATTATTGTAATCAATTGTGAATTATTCCAAATAAGACCCTGTCAACTACAAAGTGAAATTAATAACTGTCAATTACAAAATGAAATCACTAACTGATGGAAACTTTTTACTTCTGACAGTTGAAACACCTGTCAAGATTCCTTCTAGTTTCTGAGATATTAATGCACAATGACCACCAGGACCTCCAATGCATTTATGAGGGCTAGAAACTTTAGAACAAGGAATTCTTGTTTTGCCCGGGAATATAAGAGCTCCCAGCCCATGAGGCCTACGACACAAAGGATTGTTTGTGTTTTCTCTAAGCACATACCCTCCTCTTCAAAAATACACAGAATTCTTAAATGAAGCTCCGTCTTTCTCCCTTGCTTCTCCATTCTTGGGGAGAAAAGCAAGAATTTCAGTTTTGCCGAACACCATCTATATAATCTACATTATTAACAGGGTCTCACAAGACAATTATTTTTGGCGCGGCCTCTGCGGACGCAACCTCTTCGAGTCAAGCTCATTTATTCTGTGTTTCACTGTCCTGCCATTTCCTGCAGGGAGACAGGAAAAGTGAAACCACATGTTTGGAGGAGCAATATAGGAAATCCCACCGAAGACAAACGGCTGCTCCTTTCCCCTGGCAATTAGTCAAAACCTGGGCTGTATGCCAGCCCAGGTGTTTCTGACTGTGTATAAATTTGCCCAGAAACAATGAAAATAGCAGTTGATTGTGCCGACAGACTTTTGGACTAATTTCCGGGTGTTTGGCATTGTTTGGTGACTTCCTCACAAATCGCCATTCCGGACCCACTCCGAGACCTTGAAACTGAGCTGCTTGACCTGGAAGTCAAGGCACTGTGTATGAGCGCCAGTGTGTGGGTGTGCATATAAATGTGCATGTGTGTCTCCTGTCCACTTCTGCAACGTGCTTCCATCCCCAAAGCCCAGAAACCCAGATGTTCAAACTGAATCCTCTTTTGCAAAATTCATATTGTAATGAGCCAGAATTGGAAAAAGTATTTGCACCTGCATGGGCTAAAGTTTCTTGGCAATGCGTGGAACATGATTATTATTGTTGTTTGCCAGAATGCACGCTCATACATACTTGGTCTGCAAATCCTGGAACTTGGAGACCTTTCCTCACATATCTCCCCTTGTCTTTGGAATTGAATCTGGCCAACTGGCTGCTTGTAGAGAGCATCTGGAGTTTCTCTCTCTCTTTCTCTCTTCCCGCGTTTCTTTTTCTCCTGTGCTTCCAAACCCATCCCTGTGTAAAATGTCAGACTGGCTACAAAACTCCAAATGCTTATAAGTGCAGAACACAAAAGAAATAGGTTCAATGTTCTTTTTAATGCAAATGTACAACACTTCGTACCACATTTGTAGCAGTGCACAAACAGCTGCTTTTAAAAGGTAGACTTTACCCAAATATTTTGAAGGATTTTTGAGGCCAAACAGACCCACATAATGTAACAATGAGGGAAAAATATGGATATATGTATGAGCAAAGCATCAGGAAATTCAAAACAGAAATGCAGTTCCCCAATGCAAACAGGTTAATAAAATCAGTTAAAGTGCACCTAAGCTTAATGTTGTGAAGTCAACTGGATAAACAACTGCAATTTTAATGGCTGGTCGATAAAGCCAGAGGGGAAGTATCTAAGGTAAGTTATTACAAATGTGCATAATCCTAAAAATAATCTACAAATTTGTGAGGTAAAGGAAAATTAATATGCTGAAAACTGATATATATTATAAAGTGAGTAGACACATGCATCAATTTTCTTATAATTGTAAAAGACATATTCTCTGATTGGGGTGTGTGTAGAAAGGAGGGGAAGCAAATGTTTAAAATCTGGGAAAAAAAGGGAAATTTGATACTGACCAATTCATCTTTCACTGCTGACAAACTCTTACTTTCACTTGGCAAACATACAGCAAACTCAAGTTTTTTCAAATGTTTTCTGACTTATTCTTTTAAATTCCTAACAGTCAATAAGGAGCACACTTGAAGCAGATTTTCCCTTGCTGATTGCTAATCTCTTGATTGTTGTTTTTTCTTCATTTCAATAGCATAATACCTCCTTCCTCACAAATAACTTTCAAATTCAGTTAAACCTAAAATACACAAAAATGCATGATATCTATTTAATATGCAACTTGACCTGTACCTTGACCCTCACTATATATTAATTGGCTGGGATTTTCTTACTTTAAAGCATAGCCATTATAGATGTCAATAACAGAGCAGTTCACCACCTGTGTGTTATGATGTCACCTGTCAAACGCCAAGGAAGTCAGAAGGTCCAGGCAGTTCAAATGGGCATGGAGATTTATTACCAGTGTAAGCTCTCTACAAGAATCTGAACTACTAATGGTCCAAGCAAATTAACTGTAGGTAAAGGAATTCAAGGTGGGCTGGACTTAGACCTCTTGTGAGCGCAAAGGGATTCATGACTGATGATGCATTTGACCCTTCCCTTGGGCTCAACCTGGTCATCTCCTACATCACCATGCAAATGATGAGACTCATATAGTTACATCAGACATCATGATATAATTGCATAATCACATTTGCACAATGACGCCAGGATGTACATGTTGTTTTTCTCGTGACATTGTGGCTTATTATGGACTGCTATGGCAACCAACTGGACACTTTAAGAAAGCCATTTCCAAGTCACAAAGGCAACCACACCTTCAAGTTAAACTTGGTTGCTGGTGATTACATTCATCTTCCAGCCCTGGAATTTCCATCAGGTCCTCCATCTGAATACTAGTTGGGCCTGATCTAAGTCTTGCCATGGTTAGTGGCCACCTCTGAATAGTCCTCCCATTGCTTCTCAGAAACAGACAGCCCAATTCTCACCCATCCTCTTACTGAGACAGATTGTTCTACTTCTTTCCTTATCATTGTTTTTCTGTGTTACCTTTTTGGGGGAACTTTTTTTCTTCTGTTTTCCATATTCGCACCTCCTGTTTATCATGGCAACATCTGGTAATGTGATTTACATGCAGGGTTTTTTATAGTTTAAAAAAACCCTAAGGTATATTCAATTTCTGAGAAACTTAATATCTCTATTTCATTTCTTTAAGAAAAAAAGGGCAATTTTTTTTCAGCTTGCCTTCATTGGGTAACTTTAGTGGATCACTGCTATAGCTCCTAAAATCTTCAGAGGCTATTAAGAAAACAGCTTCCCTTGAAAATTGCTGCCCATTCCTGATTTATTATTCACTTTTTTAAAAAAGGTATTTGTGATGGCACACTTAGTTCCTTTCATTGTATTCTGTAAACCAGCAAATGGTTTTAAATCACTTAAAATGTGTTGTGAGACCATTGTCAATGAATTATTATAATCAGTTGTGCATTATCTGAATAAGACCTTCCTTCCTTCCTTCCTTCCTTCCTTCCTTCCTTCCTTCCTTCCTTCCTTCCTTCCTTCCTTCCTTCCTTCCTTCCTTCCTTCCTTCCTTCTCTTGGCATTTTTAGTGAAAACAGAACTTGAATTAAAACCAAACATACATAAACCAGGAAACAATTGCGATTTTTCTTTACCGGATGTGTTTAAAAGGCTTACTTGAAAATTAATTTAAATGTTAATTTGCTCAACTCAGGAAGACATTTATTCCATATTGGGTTCCAACTGTCCAACCAGTTCCACTGAGTGAACTGGGAACTTGGGAGAAACAAACATACTATCAGACTATCTTCCTTGCAATTTAGTCCAGAAAGAGTTAATCCAAGCAATAAGGTTTCTGATTACTTGTATTTATTAGTAAGAAGGTTAAGGTTGCAACATAAGAATTCCAGCAAGTGCCCTACCTTCCAATGAGACAAGTTTATATAAGCAATTTATGGAGGCAAAACTCTTGTCTGTTTCCTCCCACATTTTCTATGAAAGAGGGCTGGGAACTTGTCTCTTTTGTGAAGGAGGGCAGTCTACATCAGTTCACTGTTTTGATAACTGTTATTTCAATCAACGTGAATGGTAACTCTCCCACCAACGTTTTCAATTTACTTTCTCCAGAGAATGCATAATTTCATAAACTTCTGTCTGTGGCAGACAGCTCTTGGTTCCTGGAGGTCTTCCGAATGAGGTTGGTTGGGCAGTGATTTGGGCCTTCTCTAATTTTGGGTTTTCTGCATCAAGCAGGAGATTGATTAAATAGCTTTTCAGAATCCTTCTGGAATTCTGTACCTACTATCAAAATTCCATGAAGAACCCAAGTTGAATAAGTAAAAATTAAAAAGCCAATTGCAGAATCCAGTCTGGGGCAGTCACCTCAGAGTTGGAGGGAAATTCTCTCTCACCTAGATAGCATTTTTATTTTATATACAATTATGATTTGTAAAACCTTTTTTAAAAAATAGTTATTGGCCACTCTTCTCTGAATCACCACCCTATTTAAAGGTTCAAGGCAGGGGAAAAGATGGCCAGAACTGGAATGAAGGCACTTATCCTGCATTTATAAATCGATAAAATATGGCAACTGTTCGTTTAGAAAAAAATGAACAGATTTTTCTCTGAAATGTGTGTTCTTGCAAGCAAGTTCCCCCCCCCTTGCCTTCTGTAACTTGAAGCAGATGTGTGTAGGAGGCATTCTACTAAAAATGTTCATGCATTTTTCTGCCCTTTCTCCTTTTGGAGATAGGCAAGAAACAAACAAGTTCATAGGCCAATGATCAAAATCTCAGGTAGGTCAACCCAATATTATGGATTTCTAGAGATCTGAGAGATTATTCATAGATCATCGGGAACATGAGATCACTTTCTGCAGTTTATATAGCTCAAGTTGCTATTACTGTAGCACAGTAAGAGAGTTTTGTGTGTGCTGCTTTGAAAGAGAATCCAACTGATTGATTAAGCTTCCAATAAAAGCTTGGGAACAGCCCTTGTTCATTGAAAAGTTGGCATTAATTTGGAATATAAGACGATATTAGAGTACTGTGTGAAAAACAAGAAAAAGAACATATTTGTGAAAATTATGGTGAAAAACTCAGAAGCAAGGGAGCTGTGCTACTTCAGCAAAAATCTTTGGAATTATGTTCAATTCTAACCTTTGCTGGAGCAGACCATGTCATTGAAAGTTTCCACAGCCTTAGTGTAAACCTAGTCATTGATTGCATAGCAGATTTTGCAACACATTAAAGGTAAAGGTTTTCCTGTCCATTGTGCCTGACTCTATAGGGCATGGTATTCATTTCCATTTCTTGGCCAAGGAAGCCACCATTGTCCAAAGACATTTCCATGGTCATGTGGCCAACAGGGCTATATACACCAAAGGAGCACGGAATGCTGTCACCTTCCCACCAAAGTGGTACCTATTAATCTGCTCACATTTGCATGCTTTCAAAGTGCTAGATGGTAATGTTTTTAACTGCTGAGCCATCATGCCCCGTAATTTGATATCTTGATATCAACACATTACTGGTTGATAAAAAGCCATTCTTGTAACTATCAATGTTCATATTAATAATAGTCAGGCAAATTCTCAACTCTATTAATAGTGTGTTGCTTATAGTTCAACCTTCTATATTCATTTACTTTATAAAAGAGACAAAGAATTTCAGGCCCTCCACATGTTGCTGCATTTTCAGTTCCTAACATCCTTCAACACTGGCCATGCTGACTTGAGATTGCTGGGAACGTCAGCTCAACTCCAACATTTGGAGTACTAAATGTTCCACACCACTGCTTGAAAAACACCTATTTTGGGTCAATTGTTTGATTAATAATGCATTAGGACATCTTGTTTATTTTTTCTCAGCAAGACTGTGGTCCTCCAACAGGAAGAACTGTGATAGATTATCTCTGACTATATACCATTACTGCAGCATCATACAAGTTGGTGGATGATACTTAGGGTTTACCCATACTTTTAGATAGTTAGGCAATAGAGACAAAATACACCCATTACTAGCCCTAATTTTTAATTTCTAAATGCCCTGGGGAGATACTGGATCCTGAAGACTCATTCATGACTATAATATATTAACAAAATATTTCATAAAAGGTAAGTCCAGGAACAAAATAAGAATAGTTTGGACTTGATGCAAGAATTAGGACCTAACTAGTTGGAAGTCATAATTAAGGTGAGGTGCTTAGAATAATCTCTTTGGAGATTATTTAGTCTGTTTCCACCTGTTACTTCTTGTCTTCCCTTGGGTCCTTTGGAGAACTTGTCCCCCTTTTCTCTTTGAGAACCCCCCAAATATTGGAAAAGTGCTCAGATTTGGACCATAATAATCCATAATTTCCACAAACAATCCATTGCTTCCATCTCATTCTGGAAACAAGGTGTAAGTCCTGCATACAGGAGTTGGCATGGGGCAGGTCAAGGGGCAATTTCCATAACTTAATCGGTGTAATTTTTAGGATTTTTGTAATTTTTAGGATTTTAGGATTTGTATATATTGGGTTTTATAGATTTTATGGCCTAATTTGTTTAATTTATTTTTAAATATTTTAATTTTGTACATTTATATGTTTTTTAAATTTTAAGGCTGTAAACCGCCCCGAGTCCTTCGGGAGAGGGGCGGTATAGAAATTTAATAAATAATAATAATAATAATAATAATAATAATAATAGTAATAATATAGAGTTTTTTCTACAGAAATTCTGGAAACTAGCTGTCTCAGAAGAGAGGAATAAATTGTGCTTGGCAGCATCATAATGCGGGTCCTAATTACTTTCTCACTGAAAGGGTAAGAAAGACGTCCAAACACAATTGAATTTTTGTTTTGTTTTTATAAAAAAAGATATTGTATTAAAGATTACTAACCCTCCTGGACATTACAGAACACCACCATCACTTTCCATCCCCCACATAATGCTCCAGAACTAGGAGTGAATCAAGACAAGTTGTCATCAAGCTGAGTTGATGATAAATTGGTTACTGCTGGAACACTGGATCTGATCCTTAAAGTGGGTCAAACATTCTTTAAGTCATACAGTCTATTCAATCTAGGCACACTGCCTAGAGACCATCTGGCCTAAGGAAGTAGAAAAATTGTATTAATAAAATAAGTTCACAAATACACGTGAATGGGACCTTCGGGGACAACGGCTCTTAGGTTGTGTACTTCTACCTCTTTAAACAAAACAAGAAAGTCAATTAGCTTTGTAAATCAGGTGGACAAGCTGCTGCAAAACAAATAAATACAGTGTGCAAGTTAGACACTGCAGAATTTTCAGTGACTTATCACACCGATGCTTGCAAGTTTGCAAAAGCATTTTTGATGGGGAATACCAAGGTTTTTTTTTCAAGTATGCTTTTTTTTTTTTTGCTACCTCTTCAAGGGTGTAAGTTTTGGTGATCAGTAAAATTGCAGCTTTTGTTCTTTTTTAAAAAAAGAAAACACAGAAAAGTGATGAATAGATAAGTGTAAAAAAAGTAATGCAACCCCTTTCTGGATGTTAGGCCTGTACTCAACAAGAAAACCACAATGAATGTGATGGGAAGCCATACATACCTTCTAGCAACTCATAGGAATGCCTCTATGTTTGTTCCCAAAGGCTCTCATATAAGCAACATGGCTTGACCTGGCCTTATCCTCTCCTCTCCTTGACTGAAAACTGTATTCTCTTTCCCTCCAGGAATCTGTTTTTCCGTAAGATCCTTTTTGAAAAGTGGTTTACTTTTCCAGCCAAAGGGTGATTCAGCCAAAGTTTCATCTGTCCAAATCTCCTTGAAATAGCAAACTCAGGAGTAAGTATGGAGAAGGTTGTTATCCCAATTGTACCACCACTGCAATAAAAAAAGGGAGAGGTTTATAGCAGGCTTGATGGAGATACGAAATTTGCAGCAGTACTAAAAATTATGCAACCCACGTACAGAAAGAGAGAAAAAAAGTAGAAGGATCTGAGGAAAGACTCCATAGAAAGAACCATTGACTGAAACTGTTGATAAGGTAGAGTACTGAAGTTAGAATTATAAGTCTAGCAAGTCACCATTTTAGACAGGCACAAGAGGTCAGAAGACTTAAGAGTTCCTGTTATCTCTCTGTTGCAATCTAAAGATTGCTGGGATGTTTGCAGCGTTTTTTATCTTTGCATTTTGAATAAAAAATATTTTTTACCTCTTTTGACATATTTCCCCCCCCCCCCAGTGATTCTTAGGTATTGAGCTCATGTTTTGTTTTGACTGGAATATTAGGTAATTCTCAGAAGGTGAGGCTCTGCTAGAGGTCCCAGTTGCCTATGTAATTCCTTCAGTGCAAATATATCCAACACTTTGAATTTTCCAAAGGAGAGACTTACAGGATGCATTTACAAAATAGAAATAGTGGTCTGAGAATATCTCTCCCTATCTCTCTATTCTCTATCTCTCTATCTCTCATTTATCTCTCTATCATACTGAGAAACTGACTGAGTTCACTCATTATACTGTGCCACCTTGTCTTGATTTGACAGAATATGTTGCCTGAATTCAACATGTAATGTTGATTTAATATGATATGATAGACAGGTCAATTCTGTATATGCTGAGTGTCTCAGATGATAATAATGATGATAATTTAGGGATGATTTCACTTTGATTGGTGCTATTCTGTTTTCTTTTAATTCTTTTGTAAAGACATTGGTATGGGTGTAGGCAGAGTAATTGATTCAGATGGTTAAAAAAAGGGGGTGATCACTACTGCATGATTGAATCCATATCTCCTTTTAACAAGAAAAAAACGGCAGGGTTTCCACTATGTGGTTGCAGATATCATGTTGACATTTTAACAGCAGATGCTACTTTTTAGTTGGGTACTTTTATACAAAATAAGAAATTCAGTGGTAGAGCATCTTTGATGCCATGGAAATTTTGGGGTTCTACTCTCAGGAGCTAGATTTGAAAAAAAAACAACCTCCTGCATCACTGTTAAGCCACAATCATTGACAATGGACCCATTCAGTTTTAAGAGAAGGGGGGGAAGCTGGACTTTTAGCAGCTGATCAAGGATGATGTATGTCAACATAGACCTGGTTAAGGTGGACCAGGGGACTGACACAATATAATATTCTTTGCTTGAATTTATATCACATATGGACAGCCATAAGCATATGCATGACGGATGTCGCCAAATGACAACCATGGAAATTGCTGGGCTGTGAGTTAGATCACATGCTGCTCAAGAGATAGAAGATATTTATAAGCTGGGAGTGGGGTGGGGGAAGAGTCAGAAATGTGGCAGAAGTGGAAAACTGGTGATTATCTTCAGGTCCCTGACAATAGACATAATTCTTGATCAGCTGCCAAAGCTCCAGGACCACATTGATTTCATTCTAAAACCTGAATTGGGTTAAAATATGACCAAGACTGGGAGTCACCAACAATTATTTTCCAGGAGTGATATAGGCAAACCAAAAAACTTATGGGATATTAAATTGGTGCCCCCCACAGTCCAGTGCTGAATCAGAATAATGCATCTGTCAAATTTAGAAGTGGCTTTTTTGAACTCTTGAAGACCATCTTGAACAACTGGCTCTTGAAATGTTCCTGGATTGATAAATACTCTACAATGTTTTTCTAGAATTTGGTGTTCCATCTTGCTTACTTGCAGAGTATACTGTAAAAACAAAATTCTGCAGCAAGTATATTTGCAAGAAGAGACATCTGGATCTGCCCCAGTTCTTTCCATAAAGATTTTTGCCTTCTTGAAAAGCGACATATTGGGGACATTTCTTAAGCACAGAAACAGGTTTACTATTTTTGGCATGGATGTTACATTTTAAAACTGGGGGTTTGCATGCTACTTCCAGCATAAATATTTTCCAGGTAGAAATTCAGTAGCAAAGCAAGCAAAGGATTGTCAGTCTGAGAACCAGAACTCTTTAGAGTAATACCCTACTCCCAAGTAGAAACACTCCAAAGAAATCTCAGATATTCTACCAGCTTATCTGGATAGATATTGGTGAACCTTGGGTATGTCTAGTTTAATGAAGAGAAGGACGAAGTGTGATATGATAGCAGTGTACCAATATCTCAGGGGTTGCCCCAGAGAAGAGGGAGTCAAGCTATTCTCCAAAACACCTGAGGGCAGGACAAGAAGCAATGGATGGAAACTAATCAAAGAGAGAAGCAACCTAGAACTAAGGAGAAATTTCCTGACAGTGAGAACAATTAATCAGTGGAACAACCTGCCTCCCGAAGCTGTGAATGCTCCAACACTGGAAGTTTTTAAGAAGAGACTGGGCAGCCATTTGTCTGAAATGGTATAGGGTTTCCTGCCTGAGCAGGGGGTTGGACTAGATGATCTCCAAGGTCCCTTCCAACTTGATGATGATGATGATGATGATGATGATGACGACGACGATGATGATGATGGGCGAACCTGAGGATAAAGTGTCTGGAGGCTAAACCATATAATGGACATTGAGGGAACTAGATAGGTCTAGTTGAAGAGAAGACTATGGGTGATATGAGTACTGGACGATCATTAAAGAGAGATCCAGCCTAGAACTAAGGAGGAATTTCCTGACTGTAAGAACAATTCATTAGTGGAATTGCTCACCTCTAGAAGTCATATCTGCTCCATCACTGGAGGTTTGCAACAAGACATTGGACAGCCATTTGTCCAGAACGGTATAGAGCAGAGATTCTAGATATTCTAGCCCAGATCAAGGCATGGATCTACCATAAGGATTTGGTCCAGATTCTCTTCAAAGAGAAGATGTTTTCAAAAGGAGAAGATACATAAAATTTATGGGCTATAGGTTCTCTCTGTAAACATGTTGGATTAGAATTAAGAATTTGCTATATGAATTTCATGTGCTCAAGTGCTGCCTGTTCAGCTAGTCACATATTATGTATAACCATGTGTATCTATTATCTCAGTAAGCCTTCTAATAATGGTACAATGTAGACTCAGCATTGTTATTCTAGCATTAGGCTGTTCCAGACATCATTTTGAAGGGAGTTTGAGCAGCTTCCAAACATTGTGATTTAAGCTAACTTTGAAAAGAAAGCTCTCTGGCAGTCTATTCCAGCTTTTACCTTGTTCTCTAGTCCTTAGAAAATATATTTTACAGATGATCTGATCCAATCTAACAGAAATCTTGGTATGATTTTGAAGGTTGCATCTCCTGGAAAACTCAAAATGCATCTGGAATCTGGCCTCCAAGTTTAGACTGATGTTTTTAGCAGACACATTTTTGTATTTGTTTTTTTTCCCACCGGTTACTTATCATCCCCTATTATAATAGGAATTGGGATTGAGAGAAACTTGTCATAAGACAGCTGTGCCCAGTTATGAACACCTAAACTGGATACAATTCCCTAGATGCTTTTGTCTACAAAGCTTGTCACTTTGACCCTTTATGTGCTCTGATACTGAGGATACATGGAATGTAACACCTTCATCGGATGCCAGGCTGCTGGTCAAAATTTTATCAGCATAGAATTGCTACTAGTAGAATTTCTTCCCATGATATGTGAGGCACTCTGAAGATTGGTGTCATGACTATGTCAAAGATGATTTTGAATCTACTGAATCTCACTCCATTAACAGGTTCTGCAGCTGAGCCAATGCATTTCAGAGTCAACACTCTTACCTTATAGAAGCAATCCTTAAGGGCTGATTTGCATGAAAATGGTGGCTGAAGCATTGATTGATTGATGATTGATTGATTGATTGATTGATTGATTGATTGAAGTTTGGGTCACACAAATCAAAAGAGTGTATTCTGCCAAACTAATTTTTACCCCCTTTCAATATTTCTAATACCGTCTTCTCTCGTTTGTCCTTCCTAACAACAAACATCAAGGGTAAAGGCTAGATTACTTGCAAATTGAAATTAGACAGAAGTTTACATTCCATAAGACTGAGCTGCATGTGGCCCTAATGCTGAAGGCTGCTCTGAGTGAAATCAATCAAGAGTTGATTCACCCTAACAGAATTCCATGGGCACAAGAAATTTTTTGAAGATCATTGAAAGAATGAAGATCTGCAATGAACATCTTCAGTGAAGATCTTCGATGCATTTTGGTACAAGAAAATAGAATTCAATAATCTGTCAGAAGTGTCTGTCAAATCTGTGAGAAGAAAACGTGATTGGATGACTTTTCTGATTTTTTTTTCAGAGGGACTGTGGGAAGCAACAGACAGAATTTTTTCAAAGAGAGAAGCAACCTAGAACTAAGGAGAAATTTCCTGACACTGAGAACAATAAATCAGTGGAACAACTTGCCTCCAGAAGCGGTAAATGCTCCAACACTGGAAGTTTTTAAGAAGAGACTGGACAGCCATTTGTCTGAAATGGTATAGGGTTTCCTGCCTGAGCAGGGGGTTGGACTAGATGACCTCCAAGGTCCTTCCAACTCTGTTATTCTATTATTCCATTAAATAATTCTCCTGTAATTTCATAAGCCAACAAAATTGCTGTGGAAGGCAACCAGTATCAGGATTTTTTTTCCTGATACTTTTTCTTAAACTTTAATTAAAATGTGGGAAGCCATGTGGGCTGAAGACCATTGGAGAATGTATGATACAGGGAAAGAAGACAGGATAATAGCTCACCAGAAGATTAGACTCCACCAGTGGAATTTCTCCACTGTCTTCTGTCTTCTTTGAATACATTCTCTTTTTTTTTTCAAACTGAACTAGTGGAGAAAAAAAATAAATAAAAGCAGGATAGGTTGTCTGTCATGCATTTTAAAAACATCCTTCTCTGGCTTCATACGTGAGCTTATAATACTTTGTAATTTTGTCTGGCACTTTATTTCATTCAACTTGGCTTGGATTTCTCATGCCTTTGGAAAGCATGCACATTAACTAACATGGGGCTCCCCTTGAAGTGCACGCGGAGGCTTCAACTGGCGCAGAATGCGGCCGCGAGGGTGGTAGTGGGGGCACCCTGGCGGGTACGAATGGCCCCCATCCTGCGCGAGCTGCACTGGTTGCCACTGGCTTTCCGGGTGCGTTTCAAGGTATTGGTTACCACCTTTAAAGCGCTCCATGGCATAGGACCCAGTTATTTACAAGACCGCCTTCTGCCAGTAAATACCTCCCATCGACTAGCCGCTCCCACAGAGAGAGCCTCCTCAGGGTGCCATTGGCTAAGCAGTGTTGGCTGGTGGCGCCCAGGGGGAGAGCCTTTTCTGTGGGGGCACCGACGATGTGGAACGAGCTCCCCCCGGAACTCCGGATGTGTTATGATCTCCGCACCTTCAGAAGAGAACTGAAGACTCATCTCTTCAATCAAGCCGGCCTGGCCTAGACCTCCTCGGGTTTTATGTAAATCTCTATGTAAATTTTTTAAACAAGGTTGTTCGGGTTTTAGAATTGGGATTTTAACAGGTTTTAGTAACAGCCATGTATTAATTTAATTTATTTTTAAATATTTATTATTATTATCTGTTTTAATTGGGCTGTAAACCGCCCCGAGTCCTACGGGAGAGGGGCGGTATAGAAATTTAATAAATAAATAAATAAACTGAGAAATCTGGAGAATGATCATCTTAACAAGGCAGTATTTCTAATAATATTGAAGTGACAAAGCCCTGACTTTTGTCACACGTTCTCAATAAGCTCCATTCTATAACATAATAATAAAGTTGGAAGGGACCTTGGAGATCTTCTAGTCCAAGTCCCTGCTCAAGCAGGAGACCCTATGCCATTCCAGACAAGTGGCTGTCTAGTCTCTTCTTAAAAACCTCCAGTGATGGATCCACTGGTTAATTGTTCTCACTCTTAGGAAATTTCTCCTTAGTTCAGGTTGCTTCTCTCCTTGATTAGTTTCCATCTATTGTTTCTTACCTTGCCTTCTGGTGCCAGATAAAAAGAATCTTTTCTCTAGAAAATAGGTTGAACCCCCCCCATTCTTTGTGTCAGTCCCTGAAATATTGGAACACTGCTATCAAGTCACCCTTAGACCTCCTTTTCACTAGACTAGACATATCCAATTCCTGCAACTCTTTTTCATTTATTTTAGCCTCCAGCCCCCTAATCATCTTTGTTGCTCTTTTCTGAGCTCTTTCTCAACATATTTTTTCTAACATGGTGACCAAAACCAGATGCAATATTCCAAGTGTGGTCGTACTAAGTCTTTATAAAGTGGTACTTGTACTTCATGTGATCTTTTACTTTTATATTCTTTATTTATGTTCTTTGGTTTATGTGTTGGTAGGACAGCTGGGCTGATAATGTAAGGAGTTTTTCTACTCTCTTTATGCCTTGCTTGTTGATTCTGTTTCATTGGTGGATGAAGTGACAATGTGGGACTCAGAGGACAATCTGTTTTCCCTGATGGAATGGAGATTCTTGTTTTTCGTGAGAGTTCCTCCTGCTGCTTCTGAAATAGTGACTCTTGATGGATTGAGCTGGATAAATTGCTATGCTTCTCCAGATGCTTCTGCTCAGGGAATTGATTTGGACTCTCAACAACACCCAGCCCTCACCAGCCATACACAACGCTTCTCAACATCTGCTCAGATGGTGCTGAGGTTTTTCCCAAGTTAGGATTGGAAAGCTATTCTTTAGATTAAGGAAAGTGTCAGAAATAATAAAAAAAAAAGATAAAGTTGAATCCATTCTTCTAATGTCTGACATGAAAACTGGAATGGAAAATTAATTTCTGGCTTCTTTTGACAGTTCACTCAGCTTTCACTTTCCTTACCAATTCACCAGCTCCCAGGTAGATTGTTGTTATTGTTTTTATTTTCACCAAACCAAACCCAGAAGTGATAATGTTGCAGATAATTGTACTTTTATTATAATTTCTTGGTGCTTGGTGGTCAAAGATGGCATAATTAGAAGAGCAGAATAACAGTCCAATCCCCTGCTCAGGCAGGAAACCCTAAACCACAGGTGTCAAACTCGCCACATCAGGTGATGTGTCGTGATGTATCACAACTTTTTTTGCATTGCCGGAGCTGGGGTGGATGCGGCCTCTGCATGATGCAACTGGCTCGTGGGCCGGCAGTTTGACACCCCTGCCCTATACCATTTCAGACAAAACCTCCAGTATTGAAGCATTCACAATATTCTGGAGGCAAATTGTTCCACTGGTTATTTCTTCTGTCAGGAAACATCTCCTTAGTTCTAGGTTGCTTCTCTCCTTGATTAGTTTTCATCCATTCCTTCT
Organism: Bothrops alternatus; assembly: GCA_034064705.1. Classification (NCBI taxonomy): domain Eukaryota; kingdom Metazoa; phylum Chordata; class Lepidosauria; order Squamata; family Viperidae; genus Bothrops; species Bothrops alternatus. The sequence continues at coordinate 1,991,269 of JARGCV010000435.1, forward strand.
TGTCAGGTGCTTTGGAGAATAGCTTGACTCCCTCTTCTTTGTGGCAACCCCTGAGATATTGGAACACTGCTATCATGTCATCCCTAGTCCAAAGGGATTGAGTCAAAATGCTCAGCCCTTTATTTCATCAGGTTTTTCTCTGGAGCTTAAATAGATGTGCTAAGTGTATCAGAAGATTAATATTCTTTCCAATGCACCTCCCATCTGGGCATGGTTTAGTCAAAAGGTTGTCAGTTTAGTTTACCGAAAATGTAATTTCTGATGTCTTCTGATGTTGTGCAAATCCGTTGCCAGTCCTAGGAAAGACTTTTCTTTCCAGGGACCGGCAACTGATTTGCACAAAATCAGAAGACTTCAAAAACTAGGTCTTTGTAAACCCAAACCAACTAATTTTTTTGTCCAACATTTCAAAATATAATTTTAATTAAACTCACCTCACATTTGACTTATAGGACATAAGTTAGGATAGACATAAGCTAGGATAGACAAAAGAAAGGGACAATGGGCCCGGAACAAATAACTTTCTAATTCAAAATTTTTCAAGGTCTGGCATGGCCCATCTTCCTAACCCCTCCTCAAAGGTATTCCAGGAAATTAGCAATACTTTTTTCTTGTTTTAAAATATGTCAAACCTTGCCAGTCAATTCTGGCAGTAACTATTTTAGCAGTGTATTAAGGAGAGGGCCTCCTGCATATCCCCTATAAATTGCCACCTCCACTTAAAAAAAGAAAACGCAGGGGGTTGGACTAGAGCACCTCCAATGTCCCTTCCAACATTATTATTATTGTTTGAAGAAGTCTCCAAGTTCTTACAAGGTAGTTTTCCTTTCCCTTTTCCTTCCTTGAAAGCCAACACATATTTTCACATTGCTGCTCTTTCAGAAACAAATAAGAGATGCAGCAATTTCCCATCTTTTCCAGAGTTTTTGAAGAATTGGCCAGCCACTTTAACAGGCATTCCTGGATTTTAGTTATGAAAAACAGCCTTGGACACTTAGGAAATGTTTAAACACACCCGCTTACACACTTCTTCTGTCTTTAGCTTTAATCCATTTCTCTCCAGTTAAGCCTGCTCCATCCAGCTGGTTTCAATCATTTCAAGGAGAGTGCTATTTATTATGTGTTTGTCTGGGTCAGTGTCAAAAGCTACAATGCCTAACCATTCTTTGCTGTTCATAGGCACATAAGAAATCCAGGTGGGCTTTAAAGAACTCCAGAGAATCAGCAAGAAAGAATCTATTTATTACTCGTTTGGAAATTGCCAATTAAGGACAGAAACTGACAATATTTGGCAACTTTTCACCAACTGCAAGAAGAGGAAATATCAGTATTAAGAGGAGAGAAAGATCAGAGTCAAGTAACCAAGGTTAAATTACCTTTTTAAAAAATTAAATAAAAAACGTCTGGAATAACTTACAAAACACTGGCTGCTCTGCTGACCTTATTCCTACATTCTTCCTGTTCTTCTCTACCCTGCTCCACCTTTTTGTTTGTTTAAAAGTCTGGGTAAAGTGAAAAACATTTTCTCAGATGTCTGAGATAACAGGTGTCCTGATATGTGGTCATTGGTGAGTCTCAAGTTTTATTTGGCAAGAGTAAAAGAAATCAGACTTCCCAAAGTGGATGAAAAATATGCATACATTCAAACAAGGGTCCAGGTTTTCTTTTGTCTTCCTCTCTGATACATTATTAGTTTGCAATTCCATTTGTGGAAGTTTAAAGGAATTCTGGAGGATGGAAATTATTTCAAATACAGGTGGGAGGGGGCAGCCAATTTCTCTCCCCCCCACCATGCATTTGATCCCATACCAAAACTCTTCCTATGGTTTTTACCTGCAGCTGGTCCATTGCAAGGAACCTTGGAGGATCCTGAGTAAGTTTTATTTATTTATTATTTAATTCGATTTCTATGCTGCCCTATTCCAAAAACTCAGGGCGGCTTACAACATAGATAATAACATATAGAAATCTGACATTAAATACATTTATAAAACCCCTAGATTAAAAACCAATCATCCGAAAACAAACTTACAACAAACATACACTGGCTGGGGCAAGGTGTTAACTGCCCCAGGCCTGTCGGCAAAGATGTGTCTTCAACAGTTTACGAAAGGCGGAGAGGGTGGGGGCGACACGGATCTCCGGGGGAAGTTGGTTCCAGAGGGCCGGGGCCGCAACACAGAAGGCTCTTCCCCTAGGCCCCGCCAGGCGACACTGTCTGGCTGAAGGGACCTGGAGAAGGCCGACTCTGTGGGCCCTAACTGGTCGCTGGGTTTCATGCGGCAGCAGACAGTCCCGTAAGTAACCTGGTCCGATGCCATGTAGGGCTTTATAGGTCATAACCAACACTTTGAATTGCGTTCGGAGACCAATTGGCAGCCAATGCAGCTCGTGGAGTGATGTTGAAATGTGGGCATTTCTGGGTAGGCCCAATACTGCTTGCGCGGCTGCATTCTGCATTACCTGAAGTCTCCGAACGTTTTTCAAAGGTAGCCCCATGTAGAGAGCATTGCAGTAGTCGAGCCTCAAGGTGATAAGGGCATGAGTGACTGTGAGAAGAGACTCCCGGTCCAAATAGGGCTGCAGCTGGTGCACTGATTAATTGTTTTCACTGTCAGAAAATTTCTCCTTAATTTTAGGATGGATCTCTTTGATAAGCTTCTACCCGTTACTTCTTGTCCTGCTGTCAGGTGCTTTGGGTAATAGGTAAACTCTCTCTTCTCTGTGACAGCACCTCAAGTATTGGAAGATTGCTATCATCTGAGCTCTAGTCCTTCTCTTCATCTCAGGCACGAGAAATTGGGAGCCAGGATTAGATCTGAAGTGAGTACAAATTTATTCAGTGGTGCCTCTAAACAAGAATCTGAACTACTAACAGTCAAGACAAATTGGTGGTAGATACCGGTAAGAGTCAAATGAATTCAAGAAAGGCTGGATTTAGATCTCTTGCAAGACTGATGATATTCTTTCTGTTTCTCTATTTCAAAGAGCCCCTTTCTGTCTTATCAGTGGCCATCTGAACTTTCAGCAACGAAAGGAAAACACTCTTTTAAGGTTGAATAAAGTTTTTAGGATCCAATCTGAGTCGGTCACTGGGACCAGGGAATGTCTCTCTGGTCCTAGTGATCAATCCAGGTTACATCCTGCAACATTATCCTGGAAATATATATAAATATATTTTCCTTTATTACTAAAGTTTTTAATTAAACAAATGTTAAATTTGATCTGACCTTTTGGATGAGTTGTGTCTATATGTTAATGTTACAGTACAGAATAAAGAAACAATACAGGAATGGGCAAATGATGGTTAATTCAGGCCCACACTAAATGATAATGGCTTGAACTATCCTGCAGAAGGAAATATTTCACTTTCTCCACTGCAGCTCATTGTAAAATCTCTGTTTGTTTTCTGCTCACCAGGTCAAAAATCTCTGGAATTGCCCGTTCTTTTCTCTTTTCCCACTGCGGCTCCCCACTGTAAAATGCTGTAGATCCACACTGCTTTCTGCTGCTATTATTCCCATCCTGCGCATTTCCTTGGATTACCCCAGAGACGTGTTGATCGCTCCAGTTTTCCAGAAAGGCTGTTGTTTCATTAATTATTTTAATCCTCTGTGTGGGCTTGTGCAAGGGCGCACAGGTTGTGTGGTCCAGAGAACAACTTCAACATGAGACTTCTGAAAAACAGAAAGCTGCATTGTTCAAGGGTTTGGCGCTTGTTTTCCATTCAGCCTTGTGTCTCCCATTTATATAATGCCACCAATTTCTCATTAGTCTATTTAAACAGGCTATTTTTTCCCCTTCCAAAGAAACAGGCAGAAAACATCTGCATATTGAGTCATAGTAGCCTAACTTTGAGTCTCAAGTGAGACTGGGCAATGCTCATTTATTACAACAGTGTCAGCTTAATTAGTTTGACATATGATTTGGACATGGGGGTGGGGTGGGGTGGGGTGGGGGGGTGGGGGGGTGGGGGTGATGGTAGCTTTGGGACCTTCAGGAGAGAAAAAAGAAAAGACTTTACAGGAGAAAGAAAGGGAAAGGGAAAAGGGAAGATAGGTAAGCTGTTGAGGTTATAAAGAACATAGAGCACCCAGTTTAATAGAGTTGTTTAAATGAGATATTAAGTATTAAGCCACATGGTTTATCTTTCTGTCCTCCTCTTCTGCTCCTACTTAGGCTGTCATGCTTTAAAATGATTGTTTTGATTCCTAATGCCTTAATGCATCACTCCTCTCTGTGCATTAGGCTAATAACTTGATTCCCTTTAAGGGCAGTGTGACAATCCATTACTCTCCATTGGACCGGATATATGGAAGCATATATTTCTTCCATATACAATTGGAAGAGGAAGAGGAAGAGGAAGAGGAAGAGGAAGAGGAAGAGGAAGAAGAAGAAGAAGAAGAAGAAGAAGAAGAAGAAGAAGAAGAAAGAAGAAGAAGAAGAAGAAGAAGAAGAAGAAGAAGAAGAAGAAGAAGAAGAAGAAGAAGAAGAAGAAGAAGAAGAAGAAGAAGAAGAAGAAGAAGAAGAAGAAGAAGAAGAAGAAGAAGAAGAAGAAGAAGAAGAAGAAGAAGAAGAAGAAGAAGAAGAAAAGAGTCTACCGAATGAAGTGTTTATGAAGTCAAAACAAGCTGAAATCACCGGCTAAAATCTCAAATAGCTGAACTGAAGTCTCCTGTGCATATGTGGAAATGACACCCATTGTTCATGCTTGGGAGGAAAATCAATTTACAGGCAATTTTAGGACACTACAAGTCACTGACAAATGGTAGCATCTGGCTGACCTTGATCGAACCTTTTACAAGGTTGGACCTGCTTAATATTTGGATAGGACACCACTAGGAAAGCTCAAGGCTGTGAATTAGAGTGAAAATGTCCTGGAAGAAAATGGTGGCAGATATTTCCAGCTTGCTACCAAGAAAAGTACACATATATGTATATAAAATCACTATGAGTAGAGTTCCCAGTGCAAAGAAGGTTTAGTTTTATGGTCTGCAATTTCTCCATAAATTACTAATTTTTATATTTTATTTTATTTATTTTATTATGTTTTCACAGAGCTGCCCAAATCAAACAATGTGATTCTGTGTAGGGTACATAAAAAAATAGTACATGTACCCTATCAACTATAGATTTGTTAGATCCCTTTTTCCCCCTCAAAAGCTCAAGATAGTTTTGTTGGTTATCTCCTTTCATTGTTATCCCCAAAACAGGAGTTTCATTCCATTTCAGTCCAAACTTATATTTCAGTTATAGACTTATTATAACATATATATAGCTCAACAAAGATTGATAGAAATAAGCACTTGTTGAATGATTGGAAATTTCACAAAAGTCTGGACCCTCATCCCCCTAGGATGGCAAAACATTGCAGGTACGAAGAGTCAACCAGCATTTAATTTGGTGCATGAAAAGTGAGATGTGAAGAGTTACCTTTTCTTGCTTTTTCAGCTAATACTCTGACTATAATGGCTTTGCAATTTTCAGAGATTCCCCCCCCCCCCCACTTCTCCAAACTTGTCTTGAGGTCTTCCCTTGAACTGCTCTTGGAGGCCACATTGAACTGAATTTACAATTAGAGCTGGTGGTGGGTCTTGCTGTTGATGCAGGTGTTTTATTTATGTATGTATTTTATTCAATATGGATGTTGCCCCATTCCAAGCAACTCTGGGCAATTGTTGTTGTTAGTTGCGAAGTCGTGTCTGACCCATTGTGACCCCATGGACCATCATCATCATCATCATCATCGTTGTTGTTGTGTTGTTGTTGTTATTGTTATTGTTATTGTTATTGTTATTGTTATTGTTATTGTTATTGTTATTGTTATTGTTATTGTTATTGTTATTGTTATTGTTATTGTTATTGTTATTGTTATTGTTATTGTTATTGTTATTGTTATTGTTATTGTTATTATTGTTGTTATTGTTATTATTGTTATTATTATTATTATTATCCCCAGCTCCTGCCAACCTAGCAGTTTGAAAGCATGCAAATGCCAGTAGATAAACAGGTACCACATTGGTGGGAGGGTAACAGAGTTCCATGTCCTTGGTGTATAGTCATGCTGGCCACGTGGCCATGGAGGTGTCTCTGGACAACCCCTTGGCTAACAAACAGAGATGAGCACCCCCCCCCCAGAGGCAGAAATAACTGGTCAGGGGAAACTTTTACTTTTCTACAAAGTCCCTCTTTAACCACCTTATCAGAGCAAAAATCCCACACTCCATTCTCCGTCATTCATGTTGGAATCCAATTAACATTCCTCAGAGTGTCCGAAAAGTTACACCATCTTTTGTAACATTCCCTATTTCCACAGCAAGAGGAAAGAAGTGCAAAATTTTGCCAGTCCTCCTGGGTTTTCAAGTGGGGTGGGAAAAACAAGATTATTGTTATTCTCCGATCACATCAAAAAAATTTTTCATGATCAAATCTGCAAGTTTATTATTAGCATCCCCAATTGTTCTTAGCAGAATGAAAATCCCTTCCCTGAAGGTTATGGACTGTAATTTACCACCTTTGTCCAATGCAGATTGGCAGATAAATGCTTGTTTGATTTCAACATGATAATGGTATTTTCATTACCACCCACCTCTTTCTTTGCAGTATTTCTAAGTTGGATAGATTTTAAATTCTTGCGTCACATCCCATTTTGTATTCAAGTCTTCTGGCTGGTCAAAAAGAATCATCTGAAGCAATACGTTTTATTTACTTAATGTCTGTGAGGAATTGAAATGTTGGTTTAAGCCACGCAGAGCCTTTCTGCGAGAGAATTTGCAAATGTTGCAGGAGCAGGTAAACACCACATCCCACGGAAATGGGTCAAGGATGCCTTGAAGCAGTTTCCCATCTCACCTTGAAGCTCTCCAAATGTTTCAGTCCATCGGTCCCCCATACGTTCAGGGAGGACTGTAGACCGTAAGCACTGCAGCTTGGTGGCACAAAGCTGAAAGGTGTGACGAGTCATTCACAACATTAAAATGACCAACAGTCCTCAGGGAGAAGGTATGTGTTTGGCATATACTGAAACAATTCAGACAAGATTGCAGTTGAGGAAGTGTCAATTCCAAATGGGTTTTGGAATATAATTTATCTTGAGATTTGCCTTTATGTAGGCTGGGTCTTAGAACATTGACGTCTCCTATGGGAAGAAGAAATTCTGAAGAAGCGATCTTGAGCATTTTTGCAAAGAGGTAAATCAATTGGGCTTATGAAATGCAGGGTGGTGTGTCTAAACATGCTTAGTTGAAACTACATACAGATCAATGGGATTTATTTCCATAGAGCATTGGGTAGAAAGAGCTAAGATCAGAGCTTAAGAAAGATTCTAAGCCATTGGGAAAAATTTCTGACAACTTTTATTGTTTGGGTTGATAGACTACCATTAATTTGCCTTCATTCCCCTCATTTTATCTGAAACACATTTCCCCCCCCCCCATCCAAAATAGCTTTCAGTGAGATAAGCTTCGCATGAACTCAACTGCCAATTAAAATAGGGATTTTTTTTTGCACTGGTTCAATTTCCAGTGCACTTATTTAAAATTTGCAAATATTAACTGAACATGAAAAAAGAAATGTTTTGATTATGTCAGTTACAAACAGAACACCATTTAAAAAAACAAAGCTGGTTATTCTGTGGAGTTGGAAGGGACCTTGGAGGTCTTCTAGTCCAATTCAAGCAGAAGACCCTATACTATTTCAGACAAATGGCTATCCGGACTCTTCTTAAAAGCTCCAGTGGTGAGGCACCCACAACTTCTGAAGGCAAGCTGTTCCACTGGTTAATTGTTCTCGGTGTTAGGAACTTTCTCCTTAGTTCTAGATTGGTTCTCTCCTTGTTTAGTTTCCATCCATTGCTTCTTGTCTTGCCTTCAGGTGCCTTGGAGAATGACCTCTTCTTCTTTGTGGCAGCCCCCTCAAATATTGGAATACTACTATCATATCTCCCCCAGTCTTTCTTTTCTTTAGATTAGACATATTTAATTCCTGCAACCATTATCCGTATAGTCTTCAAATAGATTCAGTCTGTAATGTCATAAAGGATGTGCTTCTTCTTTTGGATTGCAGCGCAAGTCTCTGATTTATATACCTGTGAACTAAAAACAACATCAACACTTTGTAGCAGGGGGAAAATGGCATTTTGTGACATAGAAATGAATCAATACAAATATGCAAATGAAATTAACTTGAATATTTAATGTATGGGGCTTAATTTAGCCAGCTTCTAGTATAATTTATGCAGCTTTCCTTTCTAGTTATATGGCCTGCCTTTGGCTTCTCTCCATGGCTTTCTCCTCTCCAGTTCATTCCCTGGCACTACAAAGAAGCTTATAAAAAGGCTTCTTTTTAAATGAATCAGGATCATTTTCTCCTTGTTATGTTTCAGGAAAATTATTGGGGGGGAAGGGCAAAGAAAGTAGGAAGAAAAGAGACCAAGAAAAGGAGGAAAATTTGAGTACAAAAAAGGGAGAAAAGGAGGGAGGGAGGGAGGGAGGGAGGGAGGAAGGAAGGAAGGAAGGAAGGAAGGAAGGAAGGAAGGAAGGAAGGAAGGAAGGAAGGAAGGAAGGAAGGAAGGAAAAATAACAGCACTGCTAGCACTCCATTTAGTTGTAGGTCCTAAGTACCAGCTCCAATCTTCTCTAACCTCTTTATGCAGCTCAGTTAATGTTGCCCCCAAGGGGATGTAGCTCTCAGCCAGGAAGATTTTCTGTCCCATGTCTCAGAGACGAGCATTCCTTTTTTTAAAAGTTTGGTGTATAAAGCACAAAAAATGTTCACATCACGTTTCACCAGGCAAGACGCTCCACTTGACATTGATTTGATTTCCATTCTCTCATGAATAAAATGGAAGAGATCTGTTAACCCTGACCTGGCTCGTAGAGAACTCACATTTTAAGAGCTTGAATAATACCCTGAAGCAAAGTATTTATAGGAAGAACATGGACAGTAGCTCCTGTATAACCTCTCAGGCTATGAAATATGCCAGCCTTCTCATCTAAGGCTCCATCTCTCCCTCCTTCCGCCATCTCTCCCAATTAATGTGTTGCTTCTCTCTCTCTCTCTCTCTCTCTCTCTCTCTCTCTCTCTCTCTCTCTCTCTCTCTCTCTCTCTCTCTCTCTCTCTCTCTCTCACACACACACACACACACACACACACACACACACACACACACACATCTATCTTTTTTGCTTAGCTTCAGACAGGAAGGCGGTGCAGAGAGTGGTGAGGATGGCCGAAAAGATCATTGGCAGTTCCCTCCCTCCCCATCCAGGACATAGTACAGAAGTGTTGCTTGAGCAGGGTCTGTAAGATTGTCTGGGACAGTACACATCCTCTTCACAACCTGTTTTCCTTGTTCCCTTCTGGGAGGAGGGGGCTTCATGGCATCCGAAGCAGAACATCCAGATTCAGCCAGAGTTTCATTCCATACAGCATTAACCTGGCGAACTCTCAAGCTTCCTCCTTCTGTTATATATTCAAGATGGACAATATTTAATATTTATTTGCTACATGTATGTAGAGATGTGGGTCTATACATATGTTATTCATAGTTGGTGTGTGTCATGTATGTGTTTTACTTTGAGACTGGGCAATTACATTTCATTTTTGATGTGTGCCATTGTGCCCACAGTATAAAAATGACAATAAAGGTTATCTTATCTTATCTTGTGAAGGATGGGGAGCGAAATGAAACAGAATAAAATAAAAGGGGAGGTTCAAATAGCTCGTTCCCAAATCTGCACTGGGGGAATAGGAAGAATGAGGCTTTCCTTACTAAACACACAAAGGTTGGTGGGTTATCTATCTGTTTCTCTTTTATACGAAAATTGCCCCGTGCAAACTTACAGGGTTGCGCAGCTCTTTCCTATGCTACGTTAGAAGCTCACAGTATTTTTACATATCTTGCAATCTTGTGTGGTCCAAACCAAGAGTTGTTCCACCAAGTTCCACAGGGAAAGAATGTTGTCTATGAATATCTGGTTTTCTCAGGGACTTCTCTCTTGCAAGATCAGTCAAAGAAGGTGTTTCAATCCCTTGTGATTTATTTAAAACTTTCTCTGAGGAAGACATTAAAAAATGCCCCTTTTGCAAAGGAACAAAGAGTGACTTTAAAGTAGGATGCAGGTTTCTGTAGAGCACAAATTCCAATGCCTGCTTTGATTGAATACCACAGAGTACTGCCTTCTTCCAGTGGGGCTCCCTGATACTTGAAGATAAAATCTGAAAGTTGGAAAAAAACCTCAAAAGTTTAGAATTCTTCTCAAATAAGATGGTAGGGACTGCCAAAACTTCTTTTCTCATACTCCCTAACTGTCTACAATTTCTTTTATTCTCTCTCGTTGGTTCTCTGCTTTATCTCTTCTGATCATTTCTCTTTCAAAGAGACTCAAGGCCTCCGTTCTCTCATTTCTTCCTCAGGGTTCCTAAACAAGGGCAAGTTGGCTCTATGTTCAACCTGGACACTGGTCCAACTAAATGCAACATAGTCAATCTTTTGAGACTCCCTTGATGCTTTCTGGGGAGTGAAGGCCATACTGGGGTTAGGGGAGAAGCAAAGATGCAATATAAGTCGGATTGCATCATGCATATGGCTAAGAACTGGGTTTTCTGTGCCCCCCCCCAATATTTAGAGTAGGCTGCAAACTATTCCTGGGCCAAGCTTACATTATGATTGCTGTAATACAACACAACTCTCAGAGCACCTTGTCAAAATTAGTCCTCATCAAACTTCCCATGTGTAACAAATTGATCCATTTAACCAGAGGAGGTTAAATATATTGTGTGAATGCAGCCAAGAGCTGTCCTGTGTTTCCTGGAAATCAATGACTGTATAGAAATTTAGTATAAAAAAAATTATGAAAGAAACAGAGGGGAAATGTATGCCACAATTTACAATCATTTTGCTGAATTGCCATGGTGCAGAAGGAAAGAAATTGCTAAAAGGAGTTATGAGAACTCCAGGTCTAAAGCAATTGGACAAGTTATCTTTCCGAAGTAACTCTTTTTATTTATTTATTTTTAACTTTCTTTAACCTGCAAAGTTTATGTATTTATTAAATATTTATGCTGCCCATCTTCTCTTTAAGGTGAAGAGTTGCAGAAGTTGTAGTTAATAATGGGGAGATGTAAATGGAAAAGGCAGGATCTCCTCCCTTTCCCTCCCCTTCCCCCTCCTCCTCCCCTTCCCCCTCCCCCCTCCCCCCTCCCTCCTCCCTCCTCCCCCCACCCCCCCCCCCCCTCCTCCTTCTTTTGGAGGGTTGCACCTTCTTTTAATGTAAAACATCCAAGTAAAACCTTCCAGAAATTTAACATTTCTACTTTACCATATAGGTAAATATTTGCTGCAAAACTTCAGCAGATTCTGTTTATTTATTGGATTCAGATCCCACTTTTGCTTTGGGAACTCAAAATGGCATATATATCCACAGCCCTCCAATTTTCCCCCCATAATAACCCTGAAAGAGAGGCTAGACCAGTGGTTCTCAACCTTTTTAATGCTGCAACCCCCAACCGGTCATAAGTCGAGGACTACCCAACCAGTCATAAGTCGAGGACTTCCCAACCAGTCGTAAGTCGAGGACTTCCCAACCGGTTGTAAGTCGAGGACTATTTCCCTGCCCGGGAGCACCGCCCCCTGCGCCGGCCGAGGCATAGCTGGCAAGGGGCAGCGATGGTGCAGGGCGACCACCGACTGGGCCACCAGCTGGCCCAGCCCAAGGGAGGTAAGGCACCTGCCGGGCCCCACGCGCGCCAGCAACCCTCCCTGCGCCCACCGGCCTCCCACCTCCCACCCCTGGCCCTCTTTTACTTACATTTTTAGTAGTTGCTCAGCAGGGAGGGGTGGAAACTTCTGGACAGCTCGCCTTCGCTGCAGACAACTTGCAGCCCCGTTTGCAGACTGGCACTTTTGGCGGACTCAGTAGGGCAGAGACAGCCTGGACAATTCCTATTGGCTTTTGAAAGCCAATAGAATTAGACTCTATTCAAGAGAGTCTATTCTATTGGCTTTCAAAAGCCAATAGAATAAGAGGGAATAGCACAGCTAAGGAAAGGGGGGAAAAGTATGGCGGACTGCGTTGTTTGGCAACCCCCGTGAAATGGTCATTCGACCCCAAATGGGGTCCCGACCCACAGGTTGAGAACCGCTGGGCTAGACTGACAATCTGGCCTCAAATTGTTCCAATGAATTTCTAGGGCTGTTGGGTGATCAAAATTGTTGTGTCCTGAGACCAATTGCATTGGTCCCAGGCATTCCAAAAGTTGCCCGGGACCAGACAGAGCGGCACTGGCCTTGCGTGCATGCGCAAGGCTTGAAAACGCTCTGTTCCTATTGGTTGACACTGTCCGGGTTTCTGGCCATATAAAAAGGCCTGCGTGCCTTTTGCTTTTGCTTTGGTTATTGTAGAAGGAGAATAAAGTGTTTGTTCAGCATCGCCATGTGTCTTCATCATTCGCATGCGAATGAAGTATAACAACAACAATGGTGAGCAAAACTGGGCAATCAAAGCCTCCTTTTTAATGCGTGTTGCCTGTTTGATTTCTTAGTTGTGCTGTTATTTTGATATTCATAAACACAGACAGAGGGTTGGTATAGGAAAGTTCAGAGACAGCCTTGAAAAGAGTATACTGGGTGGCAGCCATTGCGAAAACTATCACCTTGGAAAAGAAACTCAAGATTGACATTTTTTGACTCTCTAGCGCAGGGGTGTCAAACTCAATTTCACTGAGGGCCGCATCAACATTGCAGTTGCCCTCAGGGGGCCGGGTGGGTGTGGCCAGGGTGGGTGCGGCCTACTGGGTGGGCATGGCCAGCACTACATCATTTGCGTCAAGGGTGCCTGTGGGGGCCTGGGCAGGAGTGGGACAGATCTGAGAGTCTCTGGCAGAAGGGGGGTGGGACCGGGGCAAGCACCAAGGCATGGTCCATTTCTTCATTCCTCACAAAGGGTGACACCTCCCCAGCATGCACCCAGGGGGCGAGGCCGATGCAGCAGGGGCTGGTTCCTCACTGTTTCTGGACGGCCTTGTGGAGCTAAGACTGAATGCGTTTCAGCATAGATGGCCACCAAAAAATTGTACATTGGCTCCCGGCCGGCCTGGGCCATGGCCAAGGCAATGGGGGCCATTCCCTCACTGTTTCCAGGGTGGCTACGCGGGCCACATGAAACCACTTCACGGGCCGCATCCGGCCTCCGGGCCTTGTGTTTGACATGTCTGCTCTAGCGTATAAGAGGAAGGAGAGGAGGGGAGGAGGGAGAAAGAGAAGTAAAAACAAAAAGGAAGAGGGAGAGCGAGAGAGAGACCTATCAGGCATTCAAGATTCTTTTATTGGGTCAATAAAGTGAGTTCTAGTATATCTTGTTGGTATCTGTTTCCTGACTTGGTCTATTTCGCAGGTCTTTTGTCTGGCATTTAAGCAGTACAGCACTTTCCTATTTTTCAGCCTAAGAACGGGAGATCCCAGAAGCTGCAAAACTGCCAGCAAAATAAGGATATCTAACCTGTGACTTAGGCAGACAAATTCTAGCTATTCTTTTCTTTCACATTTCAACAATGCATATATGCACACCCTGCTTGTCCCTTCCTTCTAAGCAATCTACCTCTTATTTCATTTCGCTTTGGAATATAACTTGCTAAGGCACCATCCATTTACAGGGAGCACAAGACGGCACATCTAACAGTCCCTTATTTGGGGACAATGGTGAATTATTCCTTTCCTGTGGGAAGCACTTGATTCTTCCTCTAAAAAACGCAGCCTCTTCCTTTAAAAGCCTGCCTCTCTCTGCACTCTCGCCTTGCTGTCCTCGTGTGAACTTTTGAGCCTGACCAGATCTTTCCTCAACTGCTGTTAAGCGTTTGGCCTCTCCATCTATTGAAATTCTCCAGAGATATGACCATCAACAGCCCTCCCTATTATCCCTTTCCCTTTGAGCATCACCTTTAAAAACACACACACACACACACACACACACACACACACACACACACATTGAAGTTAGCCTAGGAAAGTTATCTTGGTTACCTGGGCTGTGGAAGACTCAGCTGGCAAGACGAGGCTTGTCACAATTTCCCATCAGGATAATTGTCACACTTTCCCAATTATGTTAGCAGAGAGATGCAGATGAGGCAATAGCATCCTTCTGGCTCCCGGCTCAGCTGCGTCGTCGTGGTCCTGGGTGACGGAATTCTCTCATCCCTAAACCTGAGCAGTCAGCAAGCTTTAGCTGCTCTCATTCTGTCACTCCTAGGGCACGACAATTTTTCGCATTCAGACATGCACAGCAACTAGCATTAAGAGATCTCCCGTGACTTGGTGTCACATATGGATGAGAGATCTGGGCTGGGGAAGACCCTCTCAGTCCCCTGGCGACAAAGGAATTAAGCAGCCAAAGATCCAGCTTGACTCTTTCTATTTTATTATTAATAGGTTTTGTGTCCTGGACTCCAAAGGGGATTGTCCTCGCTTTGAATTGCGATCGGAAAAGCATTCAAGCATTACTTGATATAAATGGCAGGAAACTTGGATGGAATGGCTAACGCTCCACTAGACAATGCGAGAGGCTTCTTTGCACTGCCTCTGCATAACAAGTTTAATGTCCTGCATGTCAAGATCCCTACAGAGGGATCAAATATTTGCACAGGATATCTTGAGGAGTTTAATATTGCTCCTATTAAGATCCAATAACAGAATAACAGAGTTGGAAAGGATCTTGGAGATCTTCTAGTCCTGCTCAGGCAAGAAACCCTTATGATTCCAGACAAATGATTGTCCAATCTCTTATTAAAAACCTCCAGTGTTGGAGCAGCCGCAACTTCTGGAGGCAACTTATTCCACTGAGTGATTGATCTAACGGTCAGGAAATTTCTCCTCTGTTCTAGGTTGGCTCTCTCCTTGATTAGTTTACACCCATTGCTTCCTGTCCTGCCTTCAGGTGCTTTGGAGAATAGCTTGACCCCCTTCTTCCTTCTGGCAGCCTCTTAGATATTGGAACCTTGCTATCGTGTCTCCCTTAGTCTTTTCATTAAGCTAGACATTGATCAAAGGATGGTTTACTAAGAATGAAATTCTTGCACACCGGATATCAGTGCCCTGTTGCCAGATCAATAACCTCCTCTTTGTAATTCTCCACTTCTCTTTTATCTGATTCACCAAAACTCAATTGTTCACAAGTCAGTTTTGTTTGAAATGTACCCTAATGGGAGGATGCTGGTGGGCTTTCTGAACATTTACTGGCCACATGGCATCTATTGTTTGGCTGAGTCCTTTGACAAGCCAACCTAATCCAACAAAGCAGGAGAGAGAAGGGGAAAATCCCAATGAGTTAATTAAGGGTGAATTGTCTATGATTTCCTTTTACCTTGCATGCTCTCCCTCTCTCCTACATCCGTCTATATGCAATCCAGCTGCCTTTTGCCCCTTGTGCCAAAATGATTAATGGGGGGAGCACAATGAGGTCAATTAGCTGGGGTCCATTGGAAGCTGAAAGGTGGAGCGTGTTGCTTTATTGAACACTCCGTTTGCACTCCAAACCCTGACCTGGGCTATGGTGATTTATTACCAGGGCCGCAGCCTGATCACTCTACCTTCAGCCCTCTTACCTTGGCTCCAGCAATCAGGGTCTTTCAGTCGATTTTGGGGGGGGGGCTGTGGCAGGAGAAATAGAACTCTGTGTCCAGCCTCAAGAGTAAAGAGAAAGAGACAAAAGCAGCTGATTATTTTACCTTGCAAAAGGACCCATTTTCCTTGGTCTTCCTAATTAGGAATTGGTGTGCACCTCCAGGAAAATGAGCCTACCTCTCATTTTGGTGTGCCAAAAGGAATAGGGATAGCAGGAATAGGAAAAGTAGTAGGATTAAAGGACAGATCTTGTGCCCAGGGCCTGCTGAATAATGAAAAGGAGGTGGGGGTGCACTGCTATAAATTTTAATACAGTGCTTCCAAGGCACTAATGCTGTGATCCTTTCACTGTTTCTAGTTCTCCAAAGAAAACCTTTACGTTTTATTTTATTTTTTTCTTAAAAAAAAAAAAACTTACTGGAAATCCAGTGGGCAGGTCCTCTTTATATACACAGAGTCTCGGGTTCAGGTTTTGCCTCCTTCAATTAAAAGAATCAGGGAAAAGACAGTTTGACATACTCTTAGTTGGAAACTATGCAGAGCATCTTCTAGCCAGGTTATACTGAGCTAAATGGAGCAAGGAAATAGCACAGAGGTGGTGCAGTGGTTAGAATGGGGTTTTGCAGGCTAATTCTGCCCAGATCAGGAGTTCGATCCTAACCGACTCAAAGTTGACTCAGCCTTCCATCCTTCTGAGGTCAGTAAAATGAAGATCCAGATTGCTGGGGGCAATATGCTGACTCTGCAAACTGCTCAGAGAGTGCTGTAAAGTGCTATGGAATGGTATATAAGACTAAGTGCTATTGCTTTTGCTATTGCTATGCCTCTAAACTTTTGCTTTTGCTATTGCTATGCCATGAAAACTGGGGGCAAGTCTATCAATTATGATCTCTCTTTGCTCCATGCATGCTGATTCTGTGCTCAACCATTATTCACTGATATCGCTCTAATCCCAAAGTTCTCATCGCCGGTAGCTGCAGCCTGAGGTCTTCATGCATTGAAGGGAAAGGTCTAAACAGAAAAGCTTCATAGAATTTGAACATGCTTTCACACCTTCATCCAAATGGACAGCACAACCACGGCAGCATTCTGCAGACTTGGCACATCAGTGCATGTCAGTGATGTTTAACTAAATGACATTCCATTTGCAGTATTTCATGTTCTCTGTTAAGATTAAAGCCAGCAAGAACACACTTACATTGCAAAGTCTTCTTAGAATCTTTGGACTTCACGCTATTGATGGAAGTGCCTTCTGATATACAGAAAGATCAGATTGTTTTCTTGAACATTTTACACGCCTTAAACCAGATTGTTTTAAGCTAAAACACTTGGCTGCTTTATATCTTAACTATTAACTTGTCTGCAGGCCATACAGTGCTATTGAATCACAGATATGCTCTAGTTTGTTGTTTAAATGACACAGAAACTAGGAATGGAAGCCCTTATTTTAGTTCATCCAAATCAGAATCACTTTCTGTTTGAGCAGTCCTTTTATATTCTTCTCCCAAGTACCTAAACGTTTTTTTTTCTCTAGCTACTTCTCCTAATTTCAGATTCCTTTTCATAGGAAACTGCTATTCTGTTTAGTTCTCTTCCTTTGAAGGGCTCATGGGTGTATTTTTACTATAGGGAAAAATCTCTCCAAGGCTAGATGTTAAGTGCAGAAGAAAATCTGTCAATATCAGTGCATCTCATTATTAGAACAGTTGCAGAGTCAAGCTGGATCCTGATGTCACTCTTATCCAGGGTCTTCAAACTTGGCCATTTTATGACTTATGGACTTCAATTTCCAGAATTCCTCAGTCAGGCATGCTGGCTGAGGAATTCTGGGAGTTGAAGTCCACAAGTCAGAAAAGGGCCAAGTTTGAAGATCCCTGCTCTAATCTTTATTGCAGCAAAATGATCTTGAACATTTCCTGGATGACAATCCATACAGCTCACAGCATCCTAATTCTCATTTAGGCAATTCTTCCAACCTTTTATGATGTGGTGCTGAAAACCAAACTTCTGATTCTTATTTTAAAATTGCATTACCAGCATTCCTGTTCTACCTTTTATAAAAAAATATGTAAGCAATAATGAAAGACACCCAGTAATGCAAATGAGAACAAACTTAAAAACAAATGAGAGTGGCACCAGAATGGAGAAGGAAGGGCAAATATTGCTAGCCAGTTGACTTTCCCTTGTTTACTCCCATTTCATATAATTCAAAATCTATTTAGAATTCTGATTTACAAATCTAATGTAGGGAACCAGATTCTCCATTCCACAATGTGCTCTTTCCATGCGCTGCTCCTCCCATCCCTCCACCCAAAATACTCTAAAATTGAGTTTTCTGATTTTTTTTATTGTAATGAACCTAAATAACCTTTGCTGTCCATCAAGCAACCAGTTAAAAAGATGAAAAGTTCTCCAAAACTTTCCAGCTGGGATCTCTCTACCATATTTGGGGAACTCAGGAAAGGCATTGGATGATGGTAATAAGAAGGCTACGATCCAGGCAGATTTACAAGGAAGCAAGCCCTATTGAAAATGAATTCCGAAACATTATTGCATAGGATGATATTATTGGGCTTTAGCCTTAATTACATACAGGTCTAGATATTAAGCCTATTGTACAGAAATGGGTTTCTGAGCAAACATGATCAGAGTAGTGCTATTAGTTGCTGGCTACTGAAGAGACTGAATCTTGCTTCAATGTCACTTAAATTCACTGACTCTGATGTAGTATGATCTCTACTAAATAAGATTTCCTTTGATATGATTTAAAGAAAGGGAGGAAGGAGGAGGAGGAGGAGGAAGAGGAAAAAGCAGAAGGAGAAAGAGAGGTCAACTTCCTTGATGTTATCTCAGTTCTGCTCTCAACACATACACCCTCCCAATTCAAGGATAAATGAAAGGGGAGAGTGCTTTGAGTAGGACCTGTCCAAGGGGTTTTTCTGCTGAAGGTGACAGCTGAGATGACATGCTATTCATTCTTTATTGCAGACTGTGGTGCAACTTTCACCACTACACTCAAAGATAAACAGGCTAACTTAGAGGGTGTAGAATAGGGTGTACAATCTACGCAACTCCCTCCTCCAGTCCCTTGCCTTTATGTCTGGTTTCTCCTTCAATGTCTGCTCCCTGCCCACCCACCCCCATAACTTTTCATGCTCAACTAATTGATAAGTGGAAAGTATGAAGGCATACACCAATATTTATGAAATCAAACTTAATTATCATAGTATGAAAAATAGAAGAAAATAGTCGCGGGGGTTTCTGGAAAATGATGTTATAAAGAGAATAGCTCCATGTCAGAACAAGTGAGAAGACCTTATTCTGCAGTATTCGACATGTTTGCAAAGAGCATATATCAGTGTCTGATGTCTGTAGACCAGGAATAGATTAACCCTCCCCCAGTGGTATGTAAGAATCCTTTAAGTCAAGCCACATACCCTAACATCTTCTGCTTCAGGTAACCCACATTTGAACCTAATGGTAAAGCTGGCTCTTAGATGGCTATTGGTCATCTAATTGTAGGAAATGACTAGGCTGAGCCTAAGAGTAGAGTCAGCGTAAGGTCCCTATAAAAGAGACCTAACATCAGCTCCCCTTGAAGTCCATTGACTCTTATCTGGAGCCAATTTTCACTGACCATTAGTAGATCAGATTTTGTGTATAGGTAGCATGCAATAAACTTACAGTGCTTTTGAATTCTGTCCTGGCTCCTAGTTTCTTGTGCTTGACACTAATATCTGTAGCAGATGCAACGTTGCAATGTTGATAGAACTATGATACCAAATGCAAATAGAGATGTTACACTTGCTGGGCTGAAATTTGTGAAGTTTGGGTCAAAGGGAGATGGAGACCTAACTAGAATCACCAAAGAACAATTCTTCTTATGTCTTGAAATTCGTCATCTTGTAGACAGTTATTAAACTACTATACTTTTATTTTTATTTTTTTTAAGCTGCTTTTCCATCTGGCAAGGATGGGGAAGAAGGGGGGGGCAGGAATCTGTTTCTTATTGGCATGATTTTTCTACTCATTATAATTCCGCACCCAAAGTGATAACATTATCACATCTTTTAAGTGGGTGACTTTTGTGCAAGTGTAAACATATTTCACGCTGCAAATATGTTTTGTGATATAAGGATATCACTCAGAAGAAAAGCAAGCTGTGATCGGGGACCAGAATATGTATTTTTTTCCCCTAGTAGGTATGCTCTACAGATCTTAGATGGCAATTAGCACTTCCTCTTATCACCCCAAATGATTTTGGTGGGAATCTTGGGGAGAAAAAAGAAAATCAAAACTATTTCCCCGTATCCCAAAGAAATATATTGGCTCCTCGAGAACAGCACATTTCTGCTGCTTAATGAAGTGTA
This sequence comes from Bothrops alternatus, assembly GCA_034064705.1. Taxonomy (NCBI): domain Eukaryota; kingdom Metazoa; phylum Chordata; class Lepidosauria; order Squamata; family Viperidae; genus Bothrops; species Bothrops alternatus. Next base: position 2,011,255 of record JARGCV010000435.1, read on the forward strand.
AGAAACTCAGCACAGCAGAAGGATTTGAAATAACATTTTTCTTTCCCATTTGGGGTTAAACTGCAATCCGATGGCAACTGAGAGATTATCCTAGGAGCTAAAGAATTGTTCAGATTCCTTCCCCCTCCCCCCCCAGAGAAAACAGAACTTGTAATTCATCTCTTGTCAAGGCCCAGTTCTTTCCAAGATTAAGACTCTTTTACCTCAAAGGTGAGGGAGGGAAGAATCATTCCTATGAAGACTTTGCTGGGCAGTCTCTGCCTCCATGTAGCGCTGTGACTTAACAGTCACACATGCCCTTGTCACCTCGAGGATCGACTACTACAATATTCTCTACATGGGGCTACCCTTGAAGAGCGCTCGGAGACTACAATTAGTGCAGAATGCAGCTGCACGAGTGGTTGTGGACCTGCCCCATCGTGCCCACATTTCGTCAACTCTCCGCATGCTGCATTGGCTGCCTATTGGTCTCTGAGCGCAATTCAAGGTGTTGGTTATTACCTATAAAGCCCTTTATGGCATGGGACCAGGATACTTATGGGACCGTCTTCTGCCACATACTTCCCTACGACCGGTGAGAGCACACAGGGTCGGCCTCCTCCAGGTCCCGTCAGCGAAACAATGTCGGCTGGCGGGCCCTAGGGGGAGGGCCTTCTCTGTTGTGGCGCCTGCCCTCTGGAACCTACTGCCCCTGGAAGTCCGTGTTTCTCCCACGCTCCTGGCCTTCCGTAAAAACCTTAAAACTTACATCTGCCAGCAGGCCTGGGGATGATTGTGGATTGAATGGTGAATATGAGTGGGTATTAGTTTGTTTTTTAGATATTTTTATTTGGACTTGTATTGAAATTTGATGTTTTATATACATGTTGTTAGCCGCTCTGAGTCTCCGGAGAGGAGCGGCATACAAGACCGAATAAAATAAATAAATAAATAAAATAAACTGTAGCTAGGTATAGAACAAGGTGGGAATTAAGCCTTTGTGGCTCAAGATTCCATAACTAATTATGTGCAAGGCTAAAGACAAGCCATTATAGCTTGTTTAACAAATGTTGGTTAACATTTGTCATGGCTCGGCACTTTCGCCCAGAAGACTATTGTGAAGATCTGAGTTAAGGTTTTCCCAAGAGAACTGATCACTGAGTCTCCTATCTAGGAAGGGCTAAAAATGCTAGAACAGGATTTCCCAACCTTAGCGACTTTAAGACACGTGGACTTCAGCTGGCTGGGGAATCCTGGAACCGGAAGTCCACATGTCTTAAAGTTGCCAAGGCTTGGGAGATCCTAGGCTAGAGTTAGGACTTTGCCTAAAAAGGTAGAAGCAGGGTACACCTCCCCTTTTCCTACTGTTGCATACTTCTGCATGTTCCTTAGTATTGACTCACTGTCTATTATTCTGAGCTTTAACTGGGTTTACCTCCTGCCTGAATGAAGCAACAAAGTTTGTTATTCTTTCCCTACCTTGAACATTTCTGAAAATGGTAGATGCCAATTTTGGATAATACAGATCCATACACATTTAGAAAGGGATGCTTGTTAAAAAAAAAAACCTAGGCTTTTCCACAAGGTTTTAGTGTGTGTGTGTGTGTGTGTGTGTGTGTGTGTGTGTGTGTGTGTGTGCTCAGCAGAGAATCACCAGCGCAATAAATAGTACTTATTAATAATTGATAAAAATAGTTCCAATTAATAGTTCTTTGTTTTATTATTGAACTGTATTGGTTTTTAAAATGAATGTGGATGTTGCACGTTGCCTCCGCTTCTGGCAGAGTGAGGCAATAAATAAATGTTGTGAGTAAACAAACAAACAAACAAATGTATTTTTATGCCTGCTAAATGTGTCAGACATAGGCAATAAGTTCTATAGTTCCCCACTGGTTTTCCCCATCTTAAAAGTCTCTAGCATGGTCTCAAAGGGTTACGCAAACATCTTCGGTTTTATAGTAGCAAGAGAATGCCGGGTATGATCACATGTTATATGGCATTACTTTTCAGTGTATTCATTATCTTGGGAACAAGCCCTCAGCTGGTGAAAAATAACAGGACCCATGGGGTTAGAGGAAAGGAAAAAAACAGAAGTATAGCTCCATTGGTTCTCCAAATTCAAGGCTTTCCTCCCCCCTTCTTCTTCTTCTTTTACTTGAAATTAAAATGAACTTTTTAAAAAGGGGGGAAATAGCATATGAATAAATAAAGTGGTTCTCTGATTTCTGGAAGGTTGAATTTTCAGGAATTTCAGCCAAGTTGGGATAATGAGAAAATGGAGTAACAGGTGCTTGGGTAACATGAAAAGAGTAAGTGTGCTTTCTGATGACAATTTTTTTTTCTGTCGCGCAAGTCTTCTGGTTCAAGGGGAACCAGGACTTTAGCTTCTGTTCTATTTCATTTTCCAGGCAATAGGGGTAGGCAACCTGGGCTCTTTTATGACTCGTGCACTTTAACTCCCAGAATTCCTGAGCCAGCATGGCTCAGCTTGGAAACCTCTCTCTTTCCCCTCAGGGTGGCTGGCTGAGGAATTCTGGGATTTGAAGTCCACAAGTCATAAAAGAGTCACAGTTGCTTACCCCTGCATTAGAAGAATCGACATGTTTACTTCTGAACAAGTTGAAAGCCAATAATCTGGTCAATAGAAGAAGCTGGAGATCTTGTAGCCAATTACAGCTCAGTTATTTGGCCAATAACTCTTTGCCCCACCCACTAAGCTGTGCGAAGAATCACTTCTTTCTCCCAAAGAAAATAGTGTGAGAAAGTAATTGTGTTTTCTCTACCCACTATGGTGACAAACTCCCTGGCATGACCTTTCTATATTTTGACCCCTTCTAGTCCAGAGGTGGGGAACCTTGGCTCTTTTATGACTTGTAGACTTCAACTCCCAGAAATAATAATAATAATAATAATAATAATAATAATAATAATAATAATAATAATAATAATAATAATAATAATAATAATAATAATAATAATAATAATATTGGAAGGGACCTTGGAGGTCATCTAGTTCAACCCCCTGCTCAGGCAGGAAACCCTATACCATTTCGGACAAATGGCTGTCCAGTCTCTTCTTTAAAATCTTCAGTGTTGGAGCATTCACCGCTTCTCATCCAAGAAGCTTCTTCAATTCTCAAGGATCAGTTAAAATCACTTTCTTATGGGAGGTTGGCTGTTATTTGATCCAATATCAGCAGTCTAAAATTGATCCGATGGCTGAATGTATCTGATGAATATCCCTATTTTTATAAAAACAGTAGCCGGGTTTAATTCAACAAACGGTTGGGTAAAGGGCTTTTGGTGATCAGAGTATTTTGAAAAAAAAAACCAAAATAGGAAGGTAATATCTTGCTTGTTCCGGTTTCCTGGCTATTGTCAACTTAATGGACACTCTGGAGGGCATTCATGGGATATTGATACATATTTGGTGTAGTGTGTCTGTGTCTGTGTGTGTGTGTGTGTGTGTGTGTGTGTGTGTGAGAGAGAGAGAGAGAGAGAGAGAGAGAGAGAGAGAGAGAGAGAGAGAGAGAGAGAGAGAGAGAGAGAGTACATATGTACTGTATCTTTTTCTATTATATTTCACGAATGTTTCTGAGAACTCTTCAATTTTGGGTGGTTGTCATCTGCTAACCGCCATATTCTGGCCATCTCCCAACACTATTTTTTTTTTTTTTTTTGCATGTCCAAATTGTTCTCTCTGCCAAAAGTGGTGAAGAAAGAACAAAACAAGTAATTAAGGAGATTGTTTAAAGGATTCAATTAGCATATCATAATTAAAGCCCAGTCAGGAGCATAACGGGCATAAAAAAAAAAAATACACACGCCACCTTTTTGGCCAAGCAGGGCCAGTATCCAAAATACCTTCCAATAAAGAACAGTCAGCTGAGTAGGTGGGTGCCTGAATGGAATAAACTGTCCATTTGCCCTGCCCCTGACCAGCAAAACTGGAGGTTGACTTTTGGCTCCTGATCTTGGGGCCAACAGTCAGAGATAGTTTGATATTATAATGATATGTTGGATTGACCTTGGGAGGCTGGGAAAAGAGCCACAGCCAAGGGTAAGGTGAGACCACAGGCAACTTGGTGCACAAAAGGAATGTGAACATGGGAAACGTCTAAAAAGAATATAATTTCTTGGCTTGTAAAAGGGATATATATTTTCAGACTTGGAAGATTCTATAAAGTAGTCTTACAATAAACTAGAATTAGTCCATCTGGTCGTGCTTCCTGTCTGGGCTACTATGCTAAGCTGACATCATTTCTCTCCTCAAATCTGACCCCTGTCCCTCTTTCTTCTAACAATGCTAATTTTCCCCTTTTCTCCTTCTTTTGGATTTATTGTAGAATCTTTGTGGTCACTGAGTCTCTTGCTCAATTCCTCTCCATTCCTTTCTTTAAAAAGCCAGTATCCGCAAATCCTCTTTTGCTAATTTATTTTTTTTCTCCGCAAAAAGAAGAAGAAAAAAATGACCCTATCTATTTTGATTTATATATTTTTTTTCTCAAGGAAAGAAGTAACAAGCAGGGGGGAAGAGGGGGGTGGGGTGGGGCAGCCAGTCTTCTGACATTATGGTTATAATTCAAAATTGCACAACCCACAAGCCCGCAAAAACAGAGCATGTAATTACACACTTACTAGAGGTAACAGCAGTGCCGATAATTATTCTTTACACAGGAGAATCCCTCTGATATCCCAGAGTTAGGAAGTGGGAGCTACAATATCTTTAATACCATCCTTGGAGACCTGTGCAAGCATAGGAGAAGTATGAGGATGCACACAGGGTCCATAGCAATAACTTTGCTCCATCTGAATGTCAGAGGCTTCAGTGCAGTGGAAATCAATAGTTTCAAGTACATTTTTTTTAAAGGTACAATATTTTTTTATGAGTCTAACCGGAGATAGCGCAGCTCAGGCAGAGGTATGAAAAATGTACAGAAATACAATTTTGGGCGTGAAGGGGGAGGAAAGGAAAGAGAGGGAAGCCTTTTTCCCCCCTCTCTTCTTTCCCCAACACATTTCCCAAGCTCCAGCAGCCCCTAACCCCATTCTGATCTCCAACTGGGTTTGGACGAAAGAGAAATCCCAGAATGTGCTAACTAAAGCAGAGCTTTCGAAATTTCTCCGTATTTATTTGGAAGAGCAACACCCATTGAGGCAGCCCTCAGCTGAGGAAGAGAAAATAAGACAACAGTAGGAAGAAGAAAAACAAAAAGAGGTTGGAAAGACGTACAGGGAGAGTGAATGAGAAAGCCAGAAGAATGGTTCACGGTGGAAACAATTAGTTATTGTTATTGCAAAGCACATGGGACATTTCAGAGGGCGTTGGCACTAATCTGGAATAGAGGTTCCTAAACTGATCACTTAAATATAGGGAGTTTCTCTGATGTGTTGAAATTATGTGTTGGAATCAGCTTTGCAAATTCTCCATTGTTTCTCTCCCCCGCAAAAGAGATTTGCGTATTTTATTCTCAAAGTGCTTGAGAATATCTGTGAGATTTCTTTTGTTGTTGGAGAAGACAAAGATGCTTCTGTTGAAGTCCCCCTCCCATTTTCTGTTGTATCCCTTTGCATTTATGTTTATTCTCTTTCTTAGCTACTCACACTTCCTGTTCTGAAAAAGACTCAAGGGAAAGAATTCCTCCTGATCTCTTCTTATAGGATGGGATCATCAGATGTCAGTCGTGGACATTCCCCAAAAGAGAGCTATGTGGCGCAAGACTCAGCATCCACACTTCCTCCTAAATAAGTTCAAAAAGATTACTTTCCACCCACAACAATGCCATCAAAATTCTCTTTTCCTTTGAACTAAAACTCAAAAAGCATCTTCATCAGATTGAATGTTTTTTTAAAAAAATATGCAGGATATTTTCTCTCGGTCGCACCCAGAGTTTTCTTGTTGAGAGCCATCCAGAACAAGTCTTCCATCTCTTGTTGAGTTGATTGTATTAGATTATAAAAATCATCTGTGTATGCAAGAAATGAGTTTTGTTCTGAGCTTGGAACAAAACAGCTCACTCATGCATTTCTGCCTTAATATATTTTAGTTATATTTTATTAAAGCAAAACTCAAAATGTTTTTTTTTATTGTTCCAGGCATTAAAAACAATGGGAACTTGATATGAGCTGCTTTTTGTGGTTTTCCGTTCAAGGCCAGAATCAGTGGCATGCTCATCTATGCTAAGAACATTTGAATGATCAAATTTCAGATGAAGAATGATTAGTATTTTTTCCTATGAAGTTATTTTAACATTTAGATGGGGGGTGGGGTTAGGAATGGGTAAAAATAATCTTCTTGGCCAATATTTCTACAGGCATGATAACTCCGTCTGCTATCAAAATGAAGCACAGACTTAACATGACTCTTTTTGCAAACTACCAGGCAAGCCTAAACTATAAACAAGCACAGCAACTAATGTGGTTTGCTCACTTGGAGAGGATGTCTTGGGATTCCATGCTGTACAAAACATGTACAAAAAGAGAAGGTCAAAGAACACAAGGCAGACAATGACGAAGATGGAGAGACAACATCATAAGCAACTATAACAATGGTTGAGGCCTCCAGAAAGGCAAGAACCAGAACTTTGTATCTCCCTGAACACCTGGAATGGAAGAAGAAGAAGAAGAAGAAGAAGAAGAAGAAGAAGAAGAAGAAGAAGAAGAAGAAGAAGAAGAAGAAGAAGAAGAAGAAGAAGAAGAAGAAGAAGAAGAAGAAGAAGAAGAAGAAGAAGAAGAAGAAGAAGAAGAAGAAAAAGAAAAAGAAAAAGAAGAAGAAGAAGAAGAAGAAGAAGAAGAAGAAGAAGAAGAAGAAGAAGAAGAGGAGGAGGAGGAGGAGGAGGAGGAGGAGGAGGAGGAGGAAGAGGAAGAGGAAGAGGAGGAGGTGGAGGAGGAGGTGGAGGAAGGGAAGGAGGATGGGGGAAACCTATCAGGCACTATAAAGCAATACTGTTGACTAATTATCTCAATTTTCACTGATGTTGTTTATAGGGATTATTTCTAGCTGCAAAAGAAAAAGGTTATGATGCTTCTTAACTGCATAACTAATATTTAACACAGCAAGACCTAAAAGCATGCATAGACTGCTTACATGCTTATATCATAGTTCAATAGAGTAGATCAATCCAATATAGAATTTGCGGGGGGGGTGTTATTTTTCAATATAATACCCTGAAGCTCTTGAACTTGTATCATTGCCGTACAATTTTAGACTGGGAAAACTTTCTCTAAAATAATTCACAAATCACAAAAAGCAGAGCCTGATGCAGTCCTTAGAGTTGGCATGGTATGTTTCACATTTAGGACAAATCATTGTTTTGTTCCAACCTTAAAACAAAATTTTCAATATCCATATTTGATTGTTCACACTCAAGACAACTATTTGCCGATTGAAAACGATGAGGTTGAAATGTTTTGTGCTTCCATACTAACATCAGAGGAAGCATGGGAAGAAAAGAGAGAAAATATTATTTTCACTTCCTTATTTACATACCTATCTACATACATTACATGCAAATATACACATGCATCACACACAAAGGCACACACTTATTCATACATATATGTACAATGCCCCTTGCTGCGATTATTGCAAAATTCTAGAATAGTGTACATTTTTTAAAAAGGAAAGCTATGAATCAGATGGATGAAAATTAGACTCCAAATACTATAGAACAGCCATTTTTTTGCTCCTTTGCTGGCTAGAATTTCACAGAAAATCTAAAATCTTAAAGAGTTTAGCTTCGCCTTCTAATTGCTATATTTGGGGCTGAAATGCACAAGACTGTTAAGGTGACTTGAGATCAATTGTTCCATAGCAAGGATGCCTGTATTCTTCCTGGCTATATTCTTAGTGTTTTGATTCAATAAAGATGTAGAGAATCATAGATTTTTGTGCAATGGTCAAAACAATACTGGAAGGATAAACTTACTTGTGTTTTTACATCAATGGACTGTTGATAGGCATTTTTCAACTATGGAATTCCTTTTCCATTTCAATTTTGTTGAAAGCAACAAGAAGCAAGTTGCATCTTTTAAAAATATTTTGTTTATGATATTCCTTCTTTTTGTTGTTGTTGTTTCCTTATTTTTTTTTCTTGTTAACATAATTGTGTCTGTGCATAAATATGAGTGTGTCAGTGTTTCCGTTGCTTTTGTTGCTGCTGTTATTAGGGCCATTTGATGCCATTTAAAATCTTACATTTACTTGTTGAGAATTTGTTCTGCACTCATTCGATACACTTTTTCATAACAATAGATGAAATAGGTAGCATAATATGATATTAATTATTAACAAGTCAAACATCTCAACAGCAAAAGGAAAAAAGAAATAAAATAACTTATTGTTTAAAAAAATATGTCATTCATTTAGGATATTGCTGTTTTGTTTAAAGAAAGAAAATTGGGTTTCAGTAAATGTTAAATGTCAGTTTACAAAACAAAAGTATTTTCCATGTAACATTATGTACCGTCACAATGACTTGTTTTTCCTTTTCTGAAAATAATAATAATTTTATGTGAAAATAATAGTGGAAAGAGCATTCAGGTTTCTTACGTACCTTTTCTAAAAAGATGATTGCTACTTAGGTGTACGCTTTCATCACTAAAGACAGCCATTAATTTTTCCCTTCAGAATAATTTATTCACTCATATGAAGACTTAAAACATTTCCACCAAATAATTCATTACCTCAACCTCCTGTGATTAATTGATTAGGAATTCTAGGATGCTTACCCCTAGGTGTTAAACGTGAAGCACAAAAAAAAAGAAAAAAGAAAAAAGAAACAGAAAAAAATTAAAATGGATTGCACTCAAAGCCCTAGTGACATGGACTTGGAAAATTCAGTCTTGGTAAATCCTGTGTATGATGGATACTTGTTGCAATAGATTTTAACTAGTCTTCTGCTCTTCCACAGGGGAAAGTAATATCTATGATTCAGGTGGATGGAGGCAGCGTTTACTGTGCATTTTTGCAATGAGACCCAGTCTGAAGTAGTGGTTAAGGTGAGTTCTAATCCTATCTTGGGCATAAAGCCAATTAGGTGACCTTGGGCCAGTCCTTCTCTGAGGGAGGCCAGGGCAAACCCCTTCTAAAATTTTGCCCCCAAAACAGCAGAGGCGTGTCCAGGCAGTCTCCAGGGCTCAAAGTTACCTCAAAGGCATTTTTTTTAAAAAAAATGTATTACCACATGGCTGTTCCAGGCAATGCCAGAAAAGATGTCATGTCCCTCAAAGAGCCAGGTGCTGTTATATGTGCCAAACTTTGTAAATAGTAAAATCAAACACGCAAAAGACTTTTTAAAGCAAGCATCTCATTTGGTCCAATCTAACATATTTCTGCAAATGATCATCATCAACTTCTGGAGATTTCCTAGATTAGAAATTTATCCTGGTGAGTCAAAAGAATAAGCTTTTTTAAAAAACAACAACAGAGAAAGAGGTGATTTTGTAATTGTACATACAAGCTTCCTCTTCTGATTTCCTTTTATTCTTTTTTCTGCATTTGTGCTTCCCTCCCCCTTCTTCCTTTCTTTACTGGGGAACAGCAGCTTTACACTACTATTGCTCTTAATTTGTTTGTTAGTTTTTATATTCTTTGTAAAACTATCATCTCTGTTTATTTTTATCTCTGTGTCTCTGTCTCTCTCTCTGTCTGTCTCTCTCATCTCTATTTCTTTTTTTTATTATTATTATTAGATATCCATTTGTACATGCAAACAAAGAAAAAATTCAAGTTAAAGCCATTCAGCTTAATACAATCATTTTAAATTTGTAGACCTTCTTCACTCCGTATATCAAAGTTTAACTATAAGCCAACTACATTTTATAAATTTTAAGTTTTACTTCTTTTCAAATCTATCCATTGTACATCAAACTAACAAGTCCTCTTATTAAAGTTAACCATTATCATGTCACTACACCCCTCCCTTCAACGCGTACACTCTTAGTCTAGTTAATATATATCTTCCATTAATCACCCTCTCATGTCTCTTGTTCCCACACCCAGTCCTTAAATCAGTCCATAATTCCTTGCCTTCAATTCCTTGCATAAAATATTAAGTTTCTCTTCATTTCAGTCGAATTCTGGGTTTCTTCCTCTGCCAGGTGGATTTCCATAGCACAGCTTCCCTTCCAAGTAATAAGTCTCTCTTTATTGCTTGCAATGTCCCTTGGTTCCATATAAGCCATGCTCTATGGATTCTGTCAGTTTGCCAAGAGAAATTTCTAGCCTCCTCTCCTAGATATTTTCCCCATGCTTTTATAACAATTCTTTTCAAATCTTCTTGTCTCTCCACCTCTTCCATCTTTTCTTCAACTCCTTCCCAGACCCTCTTCGAATTTCTCCCAGTATCTTCTCTCATTTCCCCACTGTGCATTTTTCCGGTTTGGTCCAAGTCCTCAATAACTGCTTTGCTTTGATTTTCCACCATCTTCTCCATTTCTCTGCTTTGTTCCACTGCCTCCATCGTCTCCATCCTTCCCTCCCATCTTTTTGCATACATGTCTATTATCATGTCCATCTTTCTCTTCATTTTTTCAAAAGTTGTTGATATTTCATCTTTTAATTCTTTCATCGTCGTTTCTGGGGAGCTTGTATACATCCTTAGGTTTATTTTGCAAAGTTTTTAAGTTATGCATCTCTGGTGCCCTCTAGAGGTCTCTTTCGCATTACAGTTTCTCTTCCTTAGGTTTATTTTGCAAAGTTTTTAAGTTATGCGTCTCTGCTGCCCTCTAGAGGTCTCTTTCGCATTACAGTTTCTCTTCCGCCTTTCTCTTCCGGTGCCTATCACTTTAAATTAAAAGCGGTCGCCATTTTGGGTGCCTTCTGGTTATTGTGAACGTATTTGATCCGAGGTAAAATATAAGAAATACTTGCTTTTTAAGCTCCTGCGTTCAGTCTGTCAATCTCTGTGCTTCTTTGAGATGTGTTCCTCGGGTGGTGGCTGGTCTCAGCATCTTGGTCTGTCAGCTGACAGATGCTGCTCCGGTCTGGAGCTATTGTGAGCTCACGGGGAGTCTTCTTTCTTCCCCCCCGAACGTTCTTTCGGGGGGCTTTCAGAAGATCTCAACCCACACTCACAGCTCTTCGCCCCTTCTCCTACCGAGGAGGGGTTTTTTCGCCGCGAAAAACGGTTTGTGCTGCTTTGGCGGCTTTACAGGTCCCGTGTTGCAGAGCCTCCGAACAAGGCTATTTCGACCCTGAGGCAGCCACGCCCCCTCTCTCATCTCTCTATTTCTAGCTCTCTATCTTTCTATCTTTCTCTCTCTCT